>CM055124.1:197346021-197752472 GCA_029206835.1 Rana muscosa
CGGCGCTCACCAGGGGGCCGGCCATCTGAATAGTGGGCGGCGGCGACAATACATAGGTTTATGCAATGCATGAACCTATGTATTGTTGTTGTGAGTGACGGGCGCAGGAGAGAGAGGGGGCGGCGCTCCTGCGCCCACTATGGACGCACCTCCACTGCTCTAGGGGAGACATCCATACAGGGAGGCAGAAACTGGAAAAAGAAGGAACCTCTAGAATGGGCAAGTACGGGGAAGGCTTTAAACTTAATCTTCATAGAGGGGGTAACAAGTAACATTTTACTTGATTTTTGATAGCCTTTGTTTGGATGGTGATTTTATGGTTGCATCTATTTCTGACCCTGCTGAGATCAATCACGTTATTAGGTTTAGTGGGAAGGATGAGGAGCAAATGTTTATGTTCATCTGATGCCAGAGACCAGCAACATGAAGAAAAAGATTGTGACAAAGGCATAGATGGGACTGGTGCCAGTACTTTAGCATTAAGTTCAACTAAGAGGTGTCCTATTTGTCTGAACAGTCTTTCCCTGAAGGTTAGCTTTCCAGAAGATTGTTGTCACGTTTTCTGTATATCCAGCATTCTTAAGTGGTGTGAAACCTTTTCATCCTGCCCTGTTAACCGCAAACCCTTTCAAGCCGTGTATAAAATAAATCCGGTTGGTGGATGCACCAAGATCCATGTTCTGGCAAGAACGCAAAAAGAAAACTGCAGCTGCAACCTGTGCCAGTGGTGCTGTACAAAAGAGAAGATATGCTTTAGAACGGATGTTATGAAGCAATACTGCTTGAATTAGGAGAAATAGAAGTGAAAAGATGTACTACAATCAAGCCTGACAGCTTTTTCCTAGAGACAGAAGAAAACTTTGAAGAGGAGGGTGACCACATTTGCCTAAAACTTATGGATGAAGAAATGCAGCAAATCTCCCCAGTAAAGGATACTCCTCTTGAAAATTCTGATCTGATCCTCTTTGCAGAGGGTTCACGCCTGTACCAAGATAGAGTCCCAAGAATGGCATATGTGGAGACAACATTGGAGGAAGTGATTGAGACCAAACTACTCCCTTCATCACTTTCAGCGCTGGTTGCCAAAGTGGTAGCACTCACAAGAGCCCATGAGACCGCAAAGGATCAAACAGACAACACCTACACTGATAGCAAGCATGCTGTCGAAGTAGTCCATGATTATGGACCCATAAGGAAGAACAGAAGATTCACAATTGCTGCAAGAGAACCAATTCAAAACTGGAAATATGTTCAAGAACTTTTTGAACCAGCCACTCTCCCAAAGGAAGTAGCCACCCTGAAGGTCAAGGCACATACTGGTGGACAAACTATGGAAGAAAAAGGAAATCAGTTGTCTGATCATACTGTCAGGAAGACTGCTGAAACACCAATGAAAGCAATCATGACCCTTTTTGCAAGGGAAAAAGAAGAAGAAGAATAAACCTGTAACAGATTGAAGGAAAATAAGAGAAGAGAACAAATACTGAAAGTAAAGGAACTGATTAAGAAATTGCAAGAATCTGCACCTGATGATTGGTATTAAATCATATAAAGGAACGGAGCAAAAGAGGATCAAGATGGACTCTTGTTTAAGGAAAATGAAATGTGTCCCATCTCAAAATGGAGAAGATGATCATGCCACTAGCCCATGGACTGAGTCATGTATGCCCTAAGGCAATGGAGAGAAACATAAGCAAGGCTGGATGGTTTACTCGATACTCCAGAAATGCACATCCAGACTTTGTTGAGGGATGCATAATCTGTGCTAAAAATAACTCAGGAAAACAGACCAGAATAACGCAAAGACATTTGGCCAAGTCACTATTCCTTTTCCAAAGACTTCATATCGATTTAATCCAATTGCCCAAATCAGGCCAATATCAATATGTATTGTTGTGTGTAGACATGTTTTCAAGCTGAATAGAAGCCTGACTGGTGGCTAAAGCAAAGGCCAAGACAACAGAAAATAAGCTCCTTTCCGAAATATGTTGTTTTGGAGTCCCTGAAACCATTGAGAGCGTCCGAGGAACACATTTCACTGGACAGATCATGCAAATTACATGCAAGGATTTGGCAATTGAGCAGGCCTTCCATGCCCCTATCATCCTCAGAGTTCAGGGAAGGTAGAAAAATATAATGGAAACATTAAGGACAGGCTAGATAAATTAATGCAGGAAAAGGGAAGACAGGTCAGTAAAGAAAAAATTGACAGAACTGTTGCCTCTGGTTCTTTACAGCATCAGGATTACCCCTACTCAGGCCCGGACTGGCCATATGGCATACCGGGCATATGCCCGGTGAGCCGTGGCGGCCCGCGGGCCCCATGTCACGTCTCCACCAGTGCACTCTCAGCTGTGAGTCGGAGCCACACTCGAGTGACAGTGACACCCGTCGGCACATCAGGGGGCCAGGACCCACAACGATCCCCTTCTCTCTGGCAAGGTGGCCACGGCACTGATGATCTGATCAGTCTCGGCTCGGCTGTCTCACACAGCTCAGCAGAGTGAATCCGCCTCCCCCTCCTCCTTTATATCCACACAGGGGGAGGGGACCCGACATGCAGTCCCGCGCTGATCTGAGGTACATTATGGGTCTGAAGGGGGGGTCTGTAATGTAGGGGGGTTCTGTATTGTAGGGGGGTCTGTAATGTAGGGGGGTCTGAAATGTAGGGGGGGGTTCTGTATTGTAGGTAGGGTGACCACGTGTCTCGGATTGCCCGGGACAGTCACGCATTTTGCAGGTCTGTCCCGGGCACCTTCATTCCAGGACAATACAGTGTCCCGGAATGAAACTGACACAGCCACCCCCTCTGATGCCCCCAAAAAAGGCTGCCAAATCCCTGCTTTACTCACTGACAGTACTTGTCCTGGCCGGGAATGCCTGGAGGAGCACAATCCCTGCCACCTGCTTGTGATTGGAGAAATCATAAATCCCACCTCTTGTGTCCAATCACTGTGCTGTGATTCGTTACAGCACAAGCTGATTTTTGGGAAGGGGGGTGTCCCTGAATGGCAGTTTGGAAATGTGGTCACCCTAATTGTAGGGGGGGTTCTGAATTGTAGGGGGTCTGTAATGTAGGGGGGTGGGGTTCTGTATTGTAGGGGGGGTCTGAAATTTAGGGGGGCTCTGTATTGTAGGGGGGGTCTGTAATGTAGGGGGGTTCGTATTGTAGGGGGGATCTGAAATGTAGGGGGGGCTCTGTATTGTAGGGGGGTCTGAAATGTAGATGGGTTCTGTATTGTACGCAGCATGGGTTCTCCTCGTGGCGCAGACACTTTCCTCTCAATATGGCCGACCTCCACGGAACTTCACAGGGGAATAAAGTTCAAACTCTAGGGGGGTTTCCAACAGTTTTTCACACTTTTCTGCCGTAGAAATCCCGGACTCGAGCCCCCACGTGTAGTGCACACATCTCACTCCTACCTGCATTAACTTTGGCTCCTCGCCGGAAGAGAGAGGGACACCGCACTAACAGCCCGTACCCTCCTGTGCGAGGAGATTGAGCGATGTTGTTGTTGGGTCTTCCACGTTCAGAACATGAAAACCTCCAGAGCCTGATTCTCACCTCTATGTTAAGGTAGAGACAAGTCTGTGACCTCCCAGTAAAGTGAATGTCCACACCAGTTGAAACTGCAACTCAGAGTTTATTTTCTCTTAGCCAAATAACACAGTCTCTGATAGGAAAAAGGTTGTTGCAAGAAACAGAACAGGAGAAGGTGTGGAGGAGGTCCAGGCACAAACGTTACAGATGTTTGCTCAGATTCTCAAGCGAGTTTAACTAGGCGCATAGTCTCTGCCACAGACTGTGAAGTTGGTCTCTAACACAGACCTGGTGAAACTGATCCCCTTCTTTAGCTATGGCCATTTTTTTTAGGAGAAGACATCCCTCTGGAGAGTTACCGGGACCCTACCGTCACCATGACACTGCACTGGGTCTTCGGAGAGTTCCTTCCCGGCCTCCTCATCCTAGATACGGGTCCCCTTGCAAGGCGGCACCCTGAGAGTCCTCGATCCTTGGTGGACCCCAGCCGAAGGTGCTGGGCCACAGGCCTCCACTGCGGTTCCTGGGCTTACATACCCAGGGCGGACAGGAACAGCATGGTAGTACCTCACCCTGGGCTAAAGGTGCCCAGGATGGAACAGGAACACCCACCCCTGAGCCTAAGATGCCCAGGGCGGACAGGAACACACTCCCTGGGAGAAGGACTCCCGGCGACCGAACCAACGAACCCCAAACAGGCAGCGTCTGCCCCTTTTATATCCTCTCCCAGCATGCCCAGCAGGTAGACCACACCCACCGTATGGCTGCTGAGAGGGGAGACACAAGGCACAGCACTGTATCGGCGGTTCAACCCTAGCCTACTATGGCAGCGCAACCTGCAGGCCACAGGGAACTGTACACAGATACTCTCCCTGTGGATAAAATGGTTGCAAAAACCCTGACAAATTAGGGTGTTTAAGTAAACTACCACTCAAACACTTCCCTTAAATTTAGCACCCCGCTACACTGGCGTTTGAAATATACAAATGCATCAATTTAGAAATTGGATGAAAGGTTTAGCACTGGGAAACACTTTTTGAAACATAAAAAGTGCATTTTATATACAGCTATATAGATCAGGCCAAAATGAGGGACAAATGAGGAGGAAAGAGGTAAAGAGGGACAGAGGGACTTTGTTCCAAATCAGGGACAGTCCCTCAAAATCAGAGACAGTTGGGAGCTGTGCTTCCGGTGATGGCCTTAACACGTACCTGTTCACCCATGGACTTTGCTACCTGTTTACAGCTCTCAGTGGTGGCCTGAAGACATACCTTTTCACCTGTGGCGCTTGCTGCCTGCTTTTGGTTTTTCAGCTGTGGCTCGGACAAATACCTGCATGCTTGCGACCCTTGCTCCCTGCTTCTGGCTCTCACTGGTGGCCCTATTACTTGTCTGTTCACTCTTAAACCTTGCTGCCTGCCCTGACCTTTGCTACCCCACCTGATACCTCTACCATCTGCTGCCTGCTCTGACTTTTGCTACACTACTGGATACCTCTACTGCCTTCTGCCTTCCCTAACCTTTGCTACACAACAGCATTCTGCTATTGTGTGCTGCTTGCCTTGACCTTTGCCACATTATCAGTTACCTTCATTGTCTGAGGCATGACCTCAACTTTGGTATGATTTCAGATACTTCCTCTGCATTACTGGATACCTCTACTGCCTGCTGCATTCCCTGACCTTTGCAACTGCATTCCGTTACTGTCTGCTGCTTGCCCTCACCTTTGCTACATTACCAGATACCTTCACTGTCTGCTTCATGATCTCAGCTTTGGTATAATTCGGATACTTCCCCTGCCTGCTGCCTACTAGGGATGAGCCGAACACCCCCGTTCGGTTCTCACCAGACCAGACCAGACCTAAAGTCTGCGCAAACTTTAGAACCCTATTAAATACAATGGACTCGAATGTACCCCCTACCAATTCACATAGGGGGGGGGGGCGGGATCTGGGGGTCCCCTTTGTTAAAGGGGTCTTCCAGATTTCAATAAGCCCCTCGCTTATTGGAGGGTCTGGTATGGATATTTGGGGGGAACCCCAAGTCATTTTTTTTTACATTTGACGCAGGGTTCCCCTTAATACCCATACCAGACCTGAAGGACCTGGTAATTGAATTTGGGGGGGCCCCCACGCATTTTATTTTTTTATCAATGACTTTTCTCTGTATTGCCGGGAGCCGACAATTCATTATAGCCGCGAGTGCTTTTAAATGACTTTTTTTCCTTCAGAAATTACACTTTGTGCAGGGACAGTTCTAAGCAAGGGAAACAAGAGCTGCTTTACAGGCATACTATACACACCCCCCCAGGTTTGAAATTTAAAGGAATATTTCACTTTTATTGTTTCACTTTAAGCATTATGAAAATCACTGCTCCCGAATTCTCGAATTCTTTTTGAATTTGCCGCGAACACCCCAAATTGTTCGCTGTTCGGCGAACGGGTGAACAGGCAATATTCGAGTCGAACATAAGTTTGATTCCAACTCGAAGCTCATCCCTACTGCCTACCCTGACCTTTGCTGTGTTCTCTGTAACCTCCAGACTGATGGCATCATCTCAACCTAGACCAGGGATGTCAAACTCAGGGATTTTTTTCAGGGGGAACTTGGTGGAACTCAGTTCCACCACCTCTGACTCAGACCCTTTGGTGCCTGCTCACAACAATCACTTGTAAACACAGAAGTCTGGTTTCTGAGTTTATAACTGACAGCTATGCACTCTGTACAGGCCCGGACTGGGTCAAAAAATAGGCCCGGGCATTTAAGACTGAGCAGCCATTTTTTTTAGGAACCGGGGAGGTGGATTCGGTAGACATTCGCGGGGGTGGCTGGTGTCAGTGTCCTCCACACTGAGCCCCCTTACATCAGAGTCAGCACAGACGCCCCTTACATCAGAGTCCCCTTAAATCAGAGTCCGCTTACATCAGAGTCCGCACAGAGCCCCCTTACATCAGAGTCCGCTTACATCAGAGCCCCCTTACATCAGAGTCGGCACAGAGCCCCCTTACATCAGAGTCCACACAGAACCCCCCTAACATCGAAGCCCCCTTACATCAGAGTCCGCACAGGACCCCCCTTAGAGTCTGCAGAATTTCCACTAAGACCCCTTTCACACTGACCGTCATTTCAAAATGACGGTAAAGCGCCGCTAAAAATAGCGGTGCTTTACCGCCAACGCCGCCCGCGCCCCAGTGTGAAAGGGGTCTTACTGTAAGGAGGATCTCTGTGGATTCTAATGTAAAGGGGAACCCTTATTTAAGGGGGATCTCATGTAAAGAGTCCATGCTGTGGACTCTGGTGGGAAAAGGGGAACTCTGATGTAAGAGTCCACAGAGCACCCCTTAAATTTGTTTACACAGTGGGAGGCAAGAAAGAGGGTGATCTTACTCACCCCAGGATGGAGGCTCGGGCACAGGCTGTCTGTAGCATGCATCTTCTAAGGTAAAACTTCCTTCACATCTCCCAGAGTGTGTGGGCGGGGCAGAGAGTAGAGGGGCGGGAGGAGGAGGAGCTGTCCTTCCGAGCTGAGAGCGGAACTGTCAGTGCGGCTCTGAGGCTGAGCTGTGTGTGAGAGACACACAGCTCAGCCCATGCAGCCGCTAATGACATCTGTAGTTCCGGCCGGAGAAGAAACAACACAGGTATGGCCGCATAACGGTAGGTGAGCGGCGGCCACGCCCTGTGTTAACCCTGTCCAGGCCGTGGTCGCCGCTTACCTCCCGTTGTGCGGCCTGGACATCAAGAGGCCACGGAGCGGGCGGTCCCGGCCCACGGGGCAAATGCCCAGTCTGACCTATGGCCAGTCCGGGCCTGACTCTGTATGTAATGCAATCCTGGTATTTAATGCCCCTTTAAGACCTTCCTACTGTTCGTGAAATTTGACTGACCACACCCACTATTTGATGTGATTTGGAGGGTGTGTGTAGGGGGAGGGGTTTTGTGGGGTTGTGGTTAAGTTCCAGTATAAAACAAACAGATGGGTGATATGGCGCACTCTGGTTATGGCTCATTATAATAGTAAAACTAAATGGGAGGAAGGAGGGGAACCGGGGTGGTAATGCCAGTATATTTAGGAGACTATAAGTCCATGTAAGGTAACAATAAATGGATACTGTTCAAAGAAGGCTGCCAGTTCAAAAAAAGTTGAAGTTAAGAGAACTCTGCAATAGAAGAAAGGGAAAGAGAACAGCGCCCTCTAAGTGCAGTAATGACGTGTTTAATTGGCAACAAAGTAAATGATTACACTCACAGGATGGTAGTGCAAGAAGGCAAGGTATGGATCATCCGCTCCTGACTTCCGGGTGGGATGGTGTCCGGCGTCACTGTAGTGGACGAGTGTCCGCAGTGGAGTCTGCCCTCCGGGAACAAGGCTGGAGACGATGCTTCCGGATGGGAGGAACTCTGTCAGTGGTGCACGATAGACTGTCACTTCCGGGTCAGGTCGGCGGGGCGGTGCTAGCGTTCGGAGTATTCTTACTCCTTCATCAGGCATTGGATGGTGGCCATGTTAGGGGAGGGGGTTTAAATAGACTCACAGACCAAGTCTGCATTTGCGGTTACCATGGTAATGATACAACAATAGAGTTCAACAGGTCAAATGGAAAAAAGCATTGAAAGACATATAAACGCAGTTAAAATCAGCAAGTAAAAACCTGATATGATCGCCAGATAATGAAACTAGTAGATGGTATTATACTATATTGTGGTGTGGTCTGTATACTTACTACTGACGATCAGAGGTTCAAAAGGACATATCTATATGGAGTATATCGGCAGTACAAATAAAATTAAAAATAGTTGTTAAGAAATGAAATATATTCATATAGAAGATGTTTAGTCTGTATATACACCTATATATACTATATAGGATACATGTATAAAAAATACTTGTCCATGTGGCCTGCACTATGTAGGCCGCACAACCAGAACCCTACGTAAAAGATTTGGTGGGCATCGAAATCTGGTGGAAAAAGGAAAAGATAAACACAGTGTCCCCAGACATTTTCTCCAATTCAACAACAATCTTCTGAAGGCCTGATGCCGCGTACACACGATCGTTTTTAATGTCATTGAAAAAAAATGCATTTTTCTCGACGTGATTTTTCGTGTTTCCTCTCAAGCCTGCCTTACCTACACACTTTTGTGGAAAAAAATGTTCGCGTAAAGTGCAGTGACGTACAACACGTACGACGGCACTATAAAGGGGAAGTTCCATTTGGATGGCGCCACCCTTCATGTTAGTAAAGTTTGTTGAGAGACGATTCGCGCTTTTCAGCCTTGTGCTCTTCAGTCCGTTACAGCGTGACGAATGTGCTATCTCCATTACAAACGCTAGTTTTACCAGAACGAGCGCTCCCGTCTCATACTTGATTCTGAGCATGCGTATTTTTTTTTCACGTCGTTAAAGCCCACACACAGCCGTTTTTCATGACGAGAAAAACGACGATGAAAAAAACTACGTGAAAAATTAGAGCATGTTCCAATTTTTCTCGTCGTGATTCTCTGCGTTTTACTTGTCGGGAAAAATGCTGTAAAGCCGACACACGATAATTTTTAATGACCATTTTAAAAAATGTAATTTTTCTCGGCATTAAAAACGATCGTGTGTACGCGGCATCAGAGTGTGGATCCTGAAGACTCTCTCAAAAACGTTACCTACCGCTGAACGCTACAAAAGACTGTGCGAAAGAGAAAACTATTGGATATATTCTGTTGACACTATACCGCCTAGAGGCCTTAACGAGAGCATTGAAATTAATACCCTATTATGATAAAGCTTCTCTAAAGCCCTGTACACACGATAGGTTTTACAGATGAAAACAGTCCGATGGACTTTTTTCATCGGACAAACCGATCGTGTATGGGCCCCATCGGTCTCTTTTCCATTGGTGTTTAAAAATATAACATGTTTTAAATTTATCCGATGGTTAAAAAAACGATAGCAAATTACTATCGTCTGTGGGGAACTCCATCGGATAAAAAACCCACGCATGCTCAGAATCAAGTCGACGCATGCTCAGAAGCATTAAACTTAATTTTTCTCGGGTCATCGGAGTGTTTTATGTCACCGCGTTTGGAACGGTCAGTTTTTTGACTGATGGTGTGTAGGCAAGACTGATGAAAGTCAGCTTCATCGGTTTTCCGATGGAAAAATCCATTGGTTAAAAAACCATAGGAAATCCGATCGTGTGTACAGGGCTTAACCTACCAAGTACCCTTGCCCACCTGACTTTACACTTTCAGCCATAAACATCTGCACCACATAAGCACCAACATCTTTGTTTGATTTTATATCAGAGTACCTATTGCACACACTTATTGTATATGGCCCGTGTATAGACTGGTGTATATAGTCATTTGTATATGCTTTTAACATGCATTTTTATATGCTTTTTTATATGCATTCTAACATGCATTTTTACATGCGTTTTTTTTTATATGCATTTTTATATGCATTTTATGCATTTTTATATGTATTTTGTAGTTTTCCTATGAAACTCTCACATCAACATACTCATACACATACACCATAGCCATTTATTATGACTCATAATAAATGGCTATGGTGTATGTGTATTAGTATGTTGATGTGAGAGTTTCATAGGAAAACTACAAAATACATATAAAAATATAAAAATGCATAAAAGTGCATATAAAAATGCATATAAAAAAACGCATGTAAAAATGCATGTTAGAATGCATATAAAAATGCATGTTAAAAGCAGTTTTTAAAACTTTTTTTTGCATTGATACATGTCCGCTGGGGCAGGACCCGGGTCCCCAAACCCTTTTTAGGACAATAACTTGCATATTAACCGTTATAATTAGCACTTTTGATTTCGAACGTTTGCGTCCATTGTATTTAATAGGGTTCTAAAGTTCGCGCAAAATTTCGGTCCGTTTGCAGGTTCTGGTGTGAACCGAACCGGGGGGTGTTCGGCTCATCCCTAGTCATAATAAATGGCTATGGTGTACGTGTATGAGTATGTTGATGTGAGAGTTTCATAGGAAAACTACAAAATACATATAAAAATGCATAAAAGTGCATATAAAAATGCATATAAAAAAAACGCATTTAAAAAATAGGATTTTTTGTACTCACCGTAAAATCTTTTTCTCTGACATCCATGGACTGACACGGTGTCTCTTTACACTTTACACGTGGGTTATGTCCCTGCTTGCAGGAGAAGACCTAGGCAGAATGTGAAATGTTATACATACATTCTAAAAGCCAGAGCTGAACAGCCCCACCCAGGGGGCGGTCCCTCCGGACATAACCCTCCCACTACAGTCAGCAGACTTCAGTTCGTAACAAAGCAGTACAAACTTAAAAGGAAGGGTGGGTGCCGTGTCAGTCCATGGATGTCAGAGAAAAGGATTTTACGGTGAGTACAAAAAATCCTATTTTCTCTTACCATCCATGGACTGACACGGTGTCTCTTTACACGTGGGATGTCCCAAAGCAGTGTCAAGAGGGATGGGAGCAGTATAAATGGAAAAACCAAAACTTCACTCCAATAAAAGGCAGAGCTCCTCAACGGAGGAGTCGCAACTTTAAACAGCGGCCTGCAGCACCCTGCGGCCGAAGGAAGCATCCGAAGATGCAGCCACATTAACCTTATAAAACTTAAAAGGCATGAACAGACGACCAGGTCGCCGCCTTGCACACTTGTGCAACCGACGCTTGATGTCGGGAAACCCAGGAAGCACCAATTGCCCTGGTGGAATGCGCCGTAACCGGAAAGGGAGGCGCCCGCCCTTTGAGAGCATAGGCTTGAATGACGGTTTGTCTGATTCCCCTAAAAATGATGGCAGACGAAACCGCTTGGCCCTGTTATGGACCAGAGACAGTCACAAACAGTGAGTCGGACTTCCGAATAGAAGCAGTAGCAGACAGGTACACCCGTAAGGCTCGTACCACCTCCAATATGTGCAGCGCAAACTCTCTGGGATGCGATGGGTGAGGACACAAGGACGGGAGGGCAATGTCCTCATGTAGGTGAAAGGTCGACACCACCTTTGGCAAAAAAGGAAGGTCGCGGATGCAACACCGCCTTATCCTTATGGATGACTAAATATGGCGACTTGCAGGACAAAGCCGCCAACTCAGACACTCGTCAAACAGAAGTGATTGCCACTAAAAAGGCCACCTTCTGAGACAAGACAAGAGGGGAATATCCCGGATATTCCCAAAAGGAGGTTCCTGGAGGACCGAGAGCACCAAATTCAGATCCCACGGTGGGAGAGGAGGCTTGACAGGAGGGAGCACATGGCGAACCCCCAACACAAGGTGCTAACCAAGAAAATGACCCGCTAGAGGTCGCTGAAAGAAGACGGCCAAGGCCGAAATCTGATCCTTGATGGTACTCAAAGCAAGCTTTTTGGGTCACTCCACATTGCAGAGGACGCAGGATTCTGGGGACGGAATACGTCCAAGGACGCCAGTCCAGCGCTTCGCACATGGCGATATAAGCTTTCCAGGCACGGTGATAGATCTGCCTGGAGGAAGACTTCCGTGTCCTTAACATGGTAAAAATGACCGAGTCCGAGAGACCTCGGTCCCTCAACACCTGGCTTTTAACAGCCCTGCCGTTAAAGCCAGAGACTGTAAGCCGGATGAAACATAGGACCTTGAGACTGAAGGTCCTCCCTCATCGGCAACCGCCAGGGAACGTCCGCGACGAGACGTACCAGATCAGCGTACCAGTGATGCTGAGGCCAATCCGGAACAATTAGGATCGCCGGAGTTTATATCAGGCGATAAGGACCCTATGGGGCCACCAATGCATCCGAGGCATCGCCCAAGGATCCCTGGATCTGGCCACAACCTCGACCCTTGCGATTGAGTCGAGAGGCCATCAGGTCCACATCCGGCGTGCCCCACCGTCGGTAAAGGAGTTGAAATATGCAAAGACCACTCTTCTTGGTCCGGTGTCTGGCGATTGGCGACTCAGATAGTCCGCCTGCCCATTGTCTATGCCCAGAATGTAAAATGGCCTACAGAGCCGGCACGTTTCTTCCGGCCCACTTCAGGATACGGACTACCTCGGAAGCCGCAGCTGAGCTCCGAGTTCCCCCTTGATGGTTTACATACACCACCGCCGTGGCGGTGTCCGACTGGCTCCTGATGGAGCGACCCCGTACTCTCTCCGACCTGAGGAGAGACACAGTCCGATGGCCCGTATTTCCAGAACAGTGATTGGTAAAACGGGCTCGTCCGGAGTCCAAGGCCTGAGCCGACAGGACTCCCCAGACTCCACCCCAGCCCATCAGGCTGGTGTCCGTCGTGAGTACCGTCCATTGGATGGGAGGGGAACGACTTTCCGGACCGAAGAGCCGAGGATCCCAACCACCATGTCAGGGGCGCCCTGACCAGGTGAATCACCTGGATCTGAAGATCCAAGGACAACGGGGATTTGTCCCAGGTGGACAAGATCTCCTTCTGCAATGCCCTGGTGTGTGATTGGGCATACGGAACGGCCACGAAGGAGGCCACCACGAGTCTCGGGACTCTCATGCAAAAAACGGATTGACAACCATTTTTGGGATGTCAGCACCCGCACCGCAGACTGAAGTGTCAGCAACTTCTCCAGAGGTAGGATACCTTTGCCTCCAAGGAGTCCAGAATCAGAACTAGATACTCCAGACACTGAGTCGGGACCAGGACTGACTCCTGAATGTTCAGGAACCACCCGAGTCCCTGAGGGTCTAATTGACGATAGTCACCTTTCCTCTAAGTCTGATCCACTTTCTGCTCTTAGCAGAAGATCGTCCAGATAGCCCACGACAGCAATACCTCGCTGTAACAGAAGGCTAGAACCGGAGCAAGCACCTTGGTGAACACCCTTGGTGCCGAGGCTAGGCCGAAAGGAAGAGCCACAATCGATAGTGGACTTCGCTGATCGCAAAGCGCAGAAACTTCTGGTGACTTGCGCAGATCGGAACATGCAAGTAGGCGTCCTTGAAGTCCAAGGATGCCAGAAGAAAATCCCTTTGGTGGAGTGTAGCGATCACTGTGCGAATGGATTCCATGCGGAATTTCTGCACCTTCTCGAAGGCATTCAGGGCCTTGAGGTCCAGGATAGGTTGAACCACGTCCTATTTTTGGGACGACAAACAGATTCGAGTAGAATCCCTGAAAACTCTCCTGTGACGGAACCGGCACAATCACTCCGGACCTGATCAAATCCTGTACAGCCCCCAAGAGGGCTGCCTGACAGGTAGGAAGGAGAGGAAGATTTGAGGGAAAGAATCTGTCTGGGGGCCAGGATCGGAATACTATCCTGTATCCTGAGGTGACCACCTCGCACACCCACCAGTCGGAGATTCGGGAGGACCACCGATTCGTGACCTGCAAAGTCGTCCCCCCAGAGTCGGGCGGAGGCAAGACTTCACGCGGAGGCGGGCTTGGGAGCCGCTTGTTCGGCTTACGCACCCAGGGGCACTTGTGCCCACCAGCCGCACTGCCGTCAGTCTGAGAGAGCCTACCCGTGGACTCTGACTGACGAAAAAACCCCGTTTTGCTGGAAAGGAAGGCCCCTGTTTGTGGCGGGCCTCCTCACCCTTGCTAGTCTAAGGAAGAAGAGTGCTTTTACCTCCCAGGACATCCATGACGATGTCATCCAGAGCAGCACCGAAAGGTCCACCACTTTTAAATGGTAGATCCGTCAGGAGCTTCCTAAGGCTAGGTCAGCAGACCAGCACTTCAACCAGATAAGACGACGCAATACCACCGCCGAGACAGAGGCCCTGGATATTAAAGGGGCCGCGTCCAACGTGGCGTTGCACACATAAACCAGGCCCTGAACCAGTTGGTGGGCCAAAGCAACTGTGTCTGGAGGAAGATTATGCTCCTGTACAGCTAGGTGCAACATTTTTGCCCAACCTGTAAGTGTTTAAGACACAAGGGTCGCCGCTACCACAGGCCATAGGGCGGATCCCAACAAGGCAAACATGGCTCTGCTCACAACTTCTGACCTCCTGTCAGTGGGGTCCTCAAATGCAGGAGTCCCCTCCATCGGGAGAGTGATGGCCTTGTTCAATCGGGCGACTGGAGGGTCGACCCTGGGGGAGAAGCCCACTTTTTAAGTAGGGCATCTTCAAGGGGTATCTGATAGACAAACGCCGCGGGACCATAAAAAAATTCTTCTGCGGCTTTTCCCAGACCTTATCAATGAGCTGTAGAAAGTACATATGGAAAAACCTCTTTAGAAGGCCTGGCCTTAAAAGAACCAAAGGAGACTGTATCCGCCTGAGGTTCTGCATCCGCAGCATTTTAGCTTGAGAGTGTCCCTCACCACAGTCATGAGTACACTAACAAGCGCCCTGTCATTTACTGACTCAGAACTGGAGTTTTCCTCATAAGGAATGTCCTGTTCAAAACCATCCAATACATTCAGAACTAGGGTCCTGAGCGGTAGTGGCTAGGCCCATATCTGAATCAGCGCACTGCCCTCATGAAGTAAAGTGGGGAGAGGGCGCTTTTTTGCTCCCTTGCGCTTGCACACAGCTCCCATCCTGGTCAGAAATGATTCCAGGACTGCCCACAATTGGTCCCTAGGGACCGCAGGTGCTGAAGCACTGCCTGTTGTCCACTGACATTTAGGGGAAGCTGGTGACAGAGACTCCATATTGCCCCCCTCTGAGACTCCTCAGATAAAAAGTCCACCCACAGGCTGTGCTGACTGAGGAGGGGGCGCCCAGGGGACTCACCAAACCGGACCAGGGACCACTCAGTTCCGCTGTCTGTACCGCGCTGTGTCAGCGCTGGTGAGCTGTGAGGAGATTGTGAGGAGATTCGCGCTGTTACAGCAGCGCTAGAGGCCAAAACTAGTGCTGAAGAGCGCGCGGGCTACAAGAAAATGGCCGCCACACTTCACTGAGGCGATCCGCGGCAAGATGGCCGCCATGACTCAGCAAAAGTGAAAAAAACAGCACACACACAGCGCCACTCGCTCAGGCCCCAAAACACACAAAAAAAGGCCCCAAGCATATCTGCAGACCAGCATTAGCCCCTCCAAGAACAGTGTGACCCCCAGGCACCCCACACAGCACAGCGCCAGCAATGGTGACAGAGAGTGACAATGAAATACAGGGGGAGACAGGGAAAATCCCCCACAGAGAAACACACAGCCTTTTGTACTCACCTGCAGGCAGGAGAGACTACTTACCCGTCCCCTGAGGGACCCACTGGTGTGTTTCTGACAGGACTATCACAGTGCAGTACTGAGTAGCTGTCGGCCCGGTCCACCGTGAAAGATACAGTCAGGAACTGTTCAGTCTTGAGAGGACCGTGGGAGCATGAAAGCAAACCCGGCCACCCCTGGAGTCATGGGGCCTGTCGTGAACTGAGTCTCACGCACACAAGGCGAGGATCAGCACGCTCGATGGTCGGACAAGGAAGACTACGAGGATATCTTGTACCCAACCTGTTGCCCAGCCGACAGCTGATAGAAAATTCTCAAAAATAAAATAAAAAAGAATTCCAGAAAAGGAATAAAAATAGGTCAGGAGACTGGCTCCTGAGAGAGCCACGTCTTCTCCTTCTGCTAGGCAGAAAAAAACTGAAGTCTGCTGACTGTAGTGGGAGGGCTATGTCCGGAGGGACCGCCCCCTGGGTGGGGCTGTTCAGCTCTGGCTTTTAGAATGTATGTATAACATTTCACATTCTGCCTAGGTCTTCTCCTGCAAGCAGGGCCATAACCCACGTGTAAAGTGTAAAGAGACACCGTGTCAGTCCATGGATGGTAAGAGAAATGCATGTTAGAATGCATATAAAAATTCATGTTAAAAGCATATACAAATGACTATGTACACCAGTCTATACACGGGCCATATACAATAAGTGTGTGCAATAGGTACTCTGATATATGTTTTCATCTGTAAAACCTATCGTTCATTTCAATGCTCTCGTTAAGGCCTCCAGGCGATATAGTGTCAAGAGAATATATCCAATAGTTTTCTCATTCGCACAGTCTTTTGTAGCGTTCAGCGGTAGGTAATGTCTTTGAGATAGTCTCCAGGATCCACACTCTTAAGCCTCGTACACACGGCCGAAAATCTCGTCAAGAAAAAACACGTTGTTTTTCTTGACGAGATTCTTGGACAAGAAACTTGTCCCGGCCGAGTGTACACACGCTCGATTCAAAGAACCCGCGGTTCTTTGAATGGAGCGAACGCGGTGACGTCATCGAATACGACGAGCATGCGCTCGTCACATTCGATGCCGTCGCCGGCATCTTGCTACACCCTATCTATGCCTAGGAAGCTACCGCGCATGCGTCAAAGTCATTTCGAGCATGCGCGGGCTTCCCGGAGGACAGGTAAGTGTACACACACACACACACAATTTTCTCGTCGAGAAACAGGCTGACGAGAATCTCGACGAGAAAATAGAGAGCAGGTTCTCTATATTTCTCGTCGAGATTCTTGTCGGTTTTCTTGACGAGAAACCATACACACGAACGATTTTCTCGGCAAGAAAGCTATCTCGGCAGTTTTCTTGTCGTTTCTTGCCGAGAAACTCGTTCGTGTGTACGAGGCTTTAGGCCTTCAGAAAATTGTTGGTGGAATTGGAGAAAATGTCTGGGGACACTGTGTTTATCTTTTTCTTTTCCACCAGATTTTGATGCTAAAAAAATTTATTACGTAGGGTTCTGGTTGTGCGGCCTACATAGAGCAGGCCACATGGAAAAGTTAGACAGGATATAACATATTCGGTAGAACATGTGAAGAAGTCTGGTAATATATATTGTTTACCCTTGCAGAAAAAATCTTTTTGTCTATGTGTCACATGGGCACATGTACGGCATAGAGGCTTCTTGCATTGATACATGCCTTTGATGTTGAAGAAAGTACATGAGGCGCTTAGACTGGAGCGAGATATCTCGATCTTGCTAGGGGCTCTTTTTGACTTGATGTTTTTGGCTCGTCTATAGGTGACTAGGGGACGATCGCTCACTGAGGTTTTTAAGTGGGGATCCTCTTGTAGTATGGGCCAATGTCTTATGAGGATCTTCTCCATTTTTTGGAATTTATTATGGAATTGGGTAACAAAGCGGGTGGGTTGAGAGCTGACAGGTGGTTTTGCTTCTTTCTTGATCTTAAGGTCTTTGTGTAGGTAATGTTGGAAAGCTTCTTCCACGATGGCATCCGGATATCCTTTCTCCTGGAATTTGGTTTTCGGTAAATGGCCATGGGTATTGTAGTGTTCTGTTAAAGTGCAATTGTGCTTGAGTCTGCAGAACTGGCTTTTGGGTATGTTCTTGATCCAACGAGGATGGTGACAGCTATTATAGTGTAAATAGGAGTTACCTGATGTGGGCTTAGTATAATTTTTGGTGCAGATGGTATTATCTTGATGAAAAAGTTCCAGGTCCAAAAATGCTAGTTTATTTCTATCAGAAACGGAAGTGAAGGAAAGTCCCATATTATTTGTGTTGCGATATTGTAGGAAGGCAGGAATTATAGATTCGAGACCATCCCATATAATGACAATGTCATCTATGTAATGTCCATAAAAAACTATGTGGGAGCCATAAGGATTGTTTTGTTGAATATAATTGTGTTCCCACTGTCCCATGATAAGATTAGCGTAACTGGGGGCAAAATTAGCCCCCATGGCAGTGCCCTGTGTCTGAATGTAAAAGCTACTGTTGGACTCGAAATAATTATGCAATAGGCAATATTCCAAGATTGTTAGTAGAAAGTGAATTTGACGCAAGTTGAGGAGTGGGTCTTGATTAAGGTAGTATTCCACGGCTTGTAGGTCTACTGTATGTGGGATGGATGTATACATAGAGACCACATCCAAATGAGAGCCAGCGATGTGTGGGTTCCCAGGAATAGTGTTCCAGCAATTCCATTAGATGTATACTATCTCTTATGTAGGAGGGAAGATGTTTAACTATAGGTTGTAAGAAGTGGTCTAAGTAAATTGAGAAGTGGCTGGTGACGCTCTCCATTGCTGCCACAATTGGCCTGCCAGGGGGATTTTTGAGGTCTTTGTGTACCTTTGGTAGGTGATAGAAGTACGGCCTTTTGTAGTAATCATGTTTCAAAAAAATCGACCTCAGATTTAGTCACAATCCCTTCTTTGGCTGCCTTTAGGATTATATCATGGGCTTCAATTTTAAAGTTGGGCAGTGGTCTGATGTTAGTTTTTTATAAGTGGATGTGTCTGGTAGAAGCCTATTGGATTCTGCCTGATAGTGTATACGGCTTTGGACCACAATACCTCCTCCTTTGTCTGCCTGTCTAATGATTAACTGTTTGTTGTCGGTGAGTTCTTTTAGAGCCTTGGATTCTGCAGTGGTAAGGTTCGATTTGGACTGGGTGTGTATGGTGGATTGTTGGCATAGACGAAGAATGTCAGCATACACCACTTGATAAAAGCTCTGGATATAGGGACCCTTGACAAATGTGGGATTAAATATAGATTTTGGTTTGAATCTAGTATGCTGTATCGGTGGTGAAGATGAGTGGTGTTGTTGGGTCAATGTTTCGACATAATAGTCTAGATCTTCTGTATACAGGTCTTCTAGATCCTCTAGTGTCTTTAATTCTATTGGGTCCATTGTGTCCATGATGGATTCAGAAGGGATGACGTTGTTTTCTTGTGTCTCAATGGTACGCTGATTTTTTTTAGAAGCTTTAATATTGAAATAACGTTGGACCGTGATATTCCCAATAAATCTATTAAGATCAAGAAAGAGTGTGAATGGATTGGGAGCTGCCGTAGGAGCAAAGGTAAGGCCTCGTGCCAGTAGTGATTGTTCTGATGGGGACAGAACATGATCTGAAAGGTTAAAAATCTTCACAGTCTGCGTTGTTTCTCTCTTTGGTTTGTTTCTATGTCTTCCCCCTCTTCTTCCTCTATGGTAAGTTTTCTTTTTGGTCCTAAGAGGGGGGTGATCAATAAAAAAGGAGAGGGAGAAGTGGTGGAATGTTGGGGTTCCTCTAAGAGGGAAGCAAAGGTGGAAGACTGTTCTGCAGTATTGGACATAGTGGTAGTTGTTGGGGTTGTGATATTGTTTGGAGTCAATGGAGCAATAGGTGAAGTAATGGTCTGTGTGGTGGTTTGGGAATCTGATGTAGATCGAGGGAGAGTTCCAAATCCCACTATAGCCCTAACTGTGATGATGTTTGGATCTATTGGGGTTGTGGGACTGGATGGATGGTGCTTTTTCTTTTCTTTGGTTGTGTGTTTTCTGAGAGGTCTCTGTTTTTTAGCTGAAGAGGCCCAAGTGTTAGGACATGGGTGGCTATGGTTGCCATGTAAAGGTGTACACAGTAATGGCCTAGGTCGAGGTGTAAGATTGATTGGGGGATGGGGGAAAAAGTTATGTCAAGGCCTGGTGGGCCTGGGTTTACAATCCATTAGAGGGATGGGGATGGAAACTCCATGCGTGTGGAGCCCATGATCACTTCTCGTGAGGGGGGGGAGGATGATGCGTGAAGGATCTCTGCTTTTTCCAACAAACACTCTGTCTGAGTTATAGTCATCAAAGTCTCTACGTATTTTGTGCAGTTTGGTCCTAATAAGTCCATCTTCATAAAATTTGGTATTAAGTTTAATGGTTCTAAACCATGAGGTGGGTATGGATGTGATCTCAGACTGTAGGGAGTTAATAAGATCAGTGATTTTTGACAGTAATATATTGTATTGAATGTCTCTTTGTTTTATAATAATTTCCATCAATTTTTGTGTGCAGAATTCGGATATGGTGGGCCATTCGTTGGTTAGTTCAAGATTCAAAAACGTACAGGTTTTAAGATTTCTGAGGCCTCTGGGGGTGATTTTGTAGGATAGGTATAGATCAAGAAAGAACCTATCCCACCATTGTTGGTTGGCCGCATTGATGGTGTCCTCTATTTTTCGGAATTTGGCACATATGTGCTGTGAGGGGGTTAGCTCGGCAGCGGGTGTGTGTGACCCCCGGGATGGGCTCCCCACACAAAAACAGGCCCAGCAGACGGAGCTTGTGGTTTTCAAAATCAAAAAGGTGCGGTTTATTTTCTATTTACAGTGACAAAAACACAGCAAAGCAAAAGAAACATAAACAAAATAAATCCTGGTCAAGTTGACCTCTGACTAAACATACAGGTTTCCTAACTAACAACTGGGATCAGCCTAGTGCTGTCCTAGTCCCTAAGTCCCTGGTTTTAAATGTCCAAGCAAATAGCCACACAGGCTTTGTCTCACCGCACAAGGGTTCACTCTCTCCAGGAAGTCCACACAGGTCTGCTTCCAGGCATGAGCAAACACCTAATGAAGCTGGGAGTTTTTATAGAGGCCTTAAACGAGCTGACAAGCTTCAGCTGGTCTCATCAACTCCCTGCCTGCACGACGCCCAGCACTCTCCCTAGAGGTATGAATCATCCATGAGCCCACTAGCCTCAGCTGGGCTTCATCAACTATCTCCCTAGTTGTATAAGTCGGCGTAAAGCCTGAATCTGGCCGAAATATATCTACCCCCCTGGATGCAACCAGGTGACTTTACCTTCCTGCTGTCACATACCCCCCCCTCTTGTTTTAACCTCGGGGTTGGAACACCAGCAATCAGGCATTCATGTACTCGAGACAAAGCATCCACATTCCCCATTTGAACGCCAGGGCGATGCTTTACTGTGAAGTTGAATTCCTGTAGGGCCAGGAACCACCTATTCACTCTTCTATTTGTCTCCTTGTTTTGAGCCATCCACTTTAACGGAGCGTGATCCGTAACCATGTCAAAGTGCCTACCTAGCAGATAGTACCGAAGGGAATCTAGAGCCCACTTCACCGCTAAACACTCCTTTTCAACGGTGGCGTAATTTACCTCATGGGACTTCAACTTCCTGCTGAGGTAAATGACTGGGTGCTCTTCCCCGTTCCAGATCTGGGACAATACTGCTCCTAACCCCACATCTGACGCATCACTTTGTACGACAAAGTCTTTAGAGAAGTCGGGTGAGTACAACACTGGCTGGCTACATAAGGCTTGTTTCAAGAATTGGAATGCTGCCTCAGCCTCGGGGGTCCATTTAATCATGACCGACCCTTTCCCCTTCGTCAGGTTGGTTAGGGGCACAGCCTTAGAAGCAAAGTGGGGAATGAATCGCCGATAATACCCAGCGATTCCCAGAAAGGCTCGTACCTGCTTCTTGCTGTTGGGACGTGGCCAACTCTGGATGGCCTCGACTTTGTTGAGTTGGGGTTTTATTACTCCCCTCCCAATGGTGTACCCAAGATATTTGGCCTCCTCCTGCCCAATGGTACACTTCTTGGGGTTAGCCGTAAACCCCGCTTCCCGAACAGAGTCCAGGACTGCTTGCACTTTTGGCAGATGTGAGGCCCAATCTGTGCTATGGACAATTACGTCATCCAGGTAAGCCGCAGCATACTTCCGATGGGGCCTCAGCATCTGGTCCATTTTCCGCTGGAATGTGGCCGGCGCATTCTGTAACCCGAACGGCATTCTTTTATATTGGAACGCCCCGTCTGGGGTTACAAATGCGGTTTTCTCTTTGGCCGACTTGGCCAGGGGGATTTGCCAATACCCTTTTGTGAGGTCAAGAGTCGTCATGTATCGGGCTGTTCCCAGCCGGTCGTTTAACTCATCTATACGTGGCATGGGGTAGGTGTCAAATTTTGTAACTTTGTTCAACTGACGAAAATCGTTACAAAATCGCCAGCTCCCATCCGGTTTAGGCACCAACACAATGGGACTAGACCAATCACTTTGGGACTCCTCTATCACCCCTAAGTTCAGCATTTTCTGTACTTCCTCCCGTATTGCCTCCCGTCGGGCCTCTGGGATCCGATAGGGTTTTAACTTCACCCTTTCACCGGGCGGGGTAATAATGTCATGCTCTACCCCAGATGTTTGTCCCGGCAGCTCAGAGAATACCTCCTTGTTGCGAAGCACAAACTCCTTAACCTCCTGTTGTTGGGGTTGTGACAAGGTGGCTGCGATTCCAACCTCAGGAATCACGCAACCAGTTTGAGCTGGTGACCAAGTGTCTGCAACTAGGGACTCTCTATCCCTCCAGGCTTTCAACAGATTAACGTGATAGATCTGTTCGGGCTTTCGCCTTCCTGGTTGTCTGACCTTGTAATTCACTTCGCTCACTTTTTCCATTATCTCGTAGGGGCCTTGCCATTTGGCAAGGAATTTACTTTCAACCGTAGGGACAAGTACCAGTATCCTATCCCCCGGGGAAAAGGTACGGGTCTTGGCTCCACGGTTGTACACTCTCTGCTGTGCTAACTGCGCTTGGGCCAAATGTTCCTTCACGATGGGCATTACCTGTGCAATTCGGTCTTGCATCAGGGCGACATGCTCAATCACACTCCTGTGGGGAGAACTCTCACTTTCCCAAGTTTCCTTGGCAATATCCAACAGCCCTCTTGGGTGTCTCCCATACAGTAACTCAAAGGGGGAGAATCCCGTAGAGGATTGGGGCACCTCTCTAATAGCAAACATCAGATAAGGAAGTAGACAGTCCCAATCCTTTCCATCTCTATCCACCACTTTCTTCAACATTTGTTTTAGGGTTTTGTTGAATCTTTCAACCAGCCCATCGGTTTGGGGGTGATACACCGATGTACGTAATTGCGTCACTTTGAACAATTTACATAGCTCCTTCATAACCCGGGACATAAAGGGTGTACCTTGGTCCGTAAGCAGTTCTTTACAAATACCCACCCGGCTAAACACAAGAGATAGCTCTTTGGCTATGGTTTTGGCCGAGGTATTTCGGAGAGGGATCGCTTCTGGATAACGGGTGGCATAGTCCATTATAACTAATATGTACTGGTGCCCCCTAGCGGACTTGATTATAGGACCTACCAAATCCATGGCGATCCTCTCAAACGGGACCTCAATGATGGGTAGAGGGACCAGCGGGCTACGGAAATGTGGCATCGGGGCCGACCTCTGACACACAGGGCAGGAGGAACAATAATTTTCTATGTCCTTCATCACCCCCGGCCAATAGAATCTCTGTAATACCCTCTCTCGGGTTTTCTCTGTCCCCAGATGACCTCCAAGAATGTGCCCATGGGCCAACTCCAACACCAACTTCCTGTAAGGTTTGGGCACCACAAGCTGCTCAACGGTTTCTTCTGCCCTTTTTGCCACCCGATACAGTAGGTCCTTCTCTACGCTGAAGTATGGGTAAGTGCAGGTATTATCTGGGTTCACTAACTCGCCATCTATTTTCACTACGTTTTCCCGTGCCTTTATTAGGGCGGGGTCTTTCAACTGTTCTGTGGCAAAGTTTTCCCTGTGAACCTCAAGATCAGAAAATTCCACAGACGGTAGGCTTTCGTCTGAGGAGGTGGGCTCCTCTCCAGTTTCTTGAGTCTCCCCTGCCAATACTGACAAGGGAAATTCCGGAGAGTCCTCACCACTCTCAGGGGAGTTCTGGCTATCACATTCCTGGTACATAGGGGCACCAGTGGGGGGCTCAGGATCATCCCACAGTTCCCAGAACTTCGGAAAATCCCTTCCCACAATGGCGTCATGCGGTAACTGAGATACTAAGCCCACTGGATGAGAGAGGGTACCTTTGGGGGTCTCGAAACACACTGTAGTCACTGGATACTCTCGGGTGTCCCCATGCACACAAATAACAGCTACCTTGCTATTCCCAGAGACCTCTGTTTTAACTAACTCAGCCTTTATCAGGGTCACAAGGCTACCTGAATCCAGCAATACCACAACATTTCTACCATTAACACACATTTTGCATAAATGTTTCTCAGTTCCTCGAATGGCAGTGCATGCGACTGTCGCACACAGCGACTGACGTCTGCCCGTCAGAAAGTCACACTGCATGGGTTCCTCCACAACCGGGCAATTTGCTGCAATATGTCCCGCTTGCCGGCAGCGGTAGCAAACGATCCTTCTTGCTGCCTCTTGAGCCGCTGATTTCCCAGGCTGTTCTCGCCAAACTTGGGGTAGAGCTCCCACCCTCTCACTCTCTCCACCCTTACCCCTTGGAATCATCTTATCCGCCCCTGGGGATGGTCTGGTCTTAGGGTGGAAAGTCTGAGTGTCTCTGGAAGAGGCCGTCAGGTTCTCTGTAGCCAAGTATTTCTCTACACGATCCACAAGACCACCGGCCGTCTCTGGGTCTCCATGGCTTACCCACTTTTGGATGGCAGTAGGAAGAGCTCTCAAAAACCGATCCATTACAACACGTTCCACAATCTCTGGTGCGGACAAAGTCTCTGGCTGTAGCCACTTCCTGCTCAGGTGAATGAGATCATACATTTGAGACCTGGGGGGTTTTCCAAGCTGGAAAGTCCAGTTATGCACACGCTGAGCCCGGACAGCCAGGGTGACACCCAGCCTTGCCAATATTTCAGCTTTTAGCATCACATAGTCTTTTGCTTGGTTAGGCTCTAGGTCATAGTAAGCTTTCTGCGATTCACCAGTTAACAGAGGAGCCACCAGTCCAGCCCACTGCTCCTCAGGCCACTTTTCTCTTTCAGCAGTCCTTTCAAATGTGGTCAAAAATACCTCTGGATCATCCTCTCCAGTCATTTTTGTCAATAAACGACTCACCCCAAAGGACGCGGTATTAGTGGGACGGCTTTCCTCACTGGTCTGCGGACGTTGCTGCACTACTGCTTCCATTTGTTGTAGTCTCTGCTCTTGCTTCTGTAACAGGTCTATGAAGCGGGCCTCAGATTGCTGCTGGGCTTGTTGCTGAGCTTCCAGACTCTGTTGGTGAGCTTGCTGCTGGGCTGCAAGGCTCTGTTGATGAGCTTGCTGCTGGGCTGCAAGGCTCCTTTGCAAACCTGCATTTGTCTGCTGTTGATTGGCATTTGCTAGAGCCAGCTGTTTCAGTATCTCCTCCATGCTGGCTTAAAAAAAACTGCCCGCATTCTCCACCAACTGTGAGGGGGTTAGCTCGGCAGCGGGTGTGTGTGACCCCCGGGATGGGCTCCCCACACAAAAACAGGCCCAGCAGACGGAGCTTGTGGTTTTCAAAATCAAAAAGGTGCGGTTTATTTTCTATTTACAGTGACAAAAACACAGCAAAGCAAAAGAAACATAAACAAAATAAATCCTGGTCAAGTTGACCTCTGACTAAACATACAGGTTTCCTAACTAACAACTGGGATCAGCCTAGTGCTGTCCTAGTCCCTAAGTCCCTGGTTTTAAATGTCCAAGCAAATAGCCACACAGGCTTTGTATCACCGCACAAGGGTTCACTCTCTCCAGGAAGTCCACACAGGTCTGCTTCCAGGCATGAGCAAACACCTAATGAAGCTGGGAGTTTTTATAGAGGCCTTAAACGAGCTGACAAGCTTCAGCTGGTCTCATCAACTCCCTGCCTGCACGACGCCCAGCACTCTCCCTAGAGGTATGAATCATCCATGAGCCCACTAGCCTCAGCTGGGCTTCATCAACTATCTCCCTAGTTGTATAAGTCGGCGTAAAGCCTGAATCTGGGCGAAATATATCTACCCCCCTGGATGCAACCAGGTGACTTTACCTTCCTGCTGTCACAGTGCCTATATGAGGATCTTGGGACAGATGTAGATGAAGTGAAGAAATTGTCTGGAAATAGGGTGTAGAGAGTGTCCAGAATGGAATATTTTGCTGATTCTATCGTTTGTATGATATCCATGGTGTTAGACATAACCAGTGGCCAGTGGTGTGTATGTGGAATTCACACACCTGTGGTGGGAGTAACTGATATATGGAAGGAAAGGCAGTGAGTGATGGATGGGCATGCATGTGTAATGGACATATGTATGGACCGTCTTATATACATATGAAAAGAGGTGACCACATGCTGTTATCTATTGGCCACTTGGTACCAAAAGTGTATACAAAGAATATATATACAAAGAATACAGAAATTATGCAAAAAACAGGAACCCTATAAAGCAGGGAAATGTTTTCTTCTATAATACAGATCACTTAGTCCGTGGGTGGGGAATAGGTGATGCAGCAAAGTTCTAGAGTCTATAACCAGTGGCTTCTCATATGCAGTAACTTCTCATAACGCAAACATAAATCAAACAGATGGGTGATATGGCTCACTCTGGTTATGGCTCATTATAATAGTAAAACTAAATGGGAGGAAGGAGGGGAACCGGGGTGGTAATGGCAGTATAATTAGGAGAGTATAAGTCCATGTAAGGTAACAATAAATGGTTACTGTTCAAAGAAGGCTGCCAGTTCAAAAAAAGTTGAAGTTAAAAGAACTCTGCAATAGAAGAAAGGGAAAGAGAACAGCGCCCTCTAAGTGCAGTAATGACGTGTTTAATTAGCAACAACGTAAATGATTACACTCACAGGATGGTAGTGCAAGCAGGCAAGGTATGGATCATCCGCTCCTGACTTCCGGGTGGGATGGTGTCCGGCGTCACTGTAGTGGACGAGTGTCCGCAGTGGAGTCTGTCCTCCGGGAACAAGGCTGGAGACGATGCTTCCGGATGGGAGGAACTCTTTCAGTGGTGCACGATGGACTGTGTCACTTCCGGGTCAGGTCGGCGGGGCGGTGCTAGCGCTCGGAGTATTCTTACTCCATCAGGCATTGGATGGTGGCCATGTTAGGGGAGGGGGTTTAAATAGACTCACAGACCAAGTCTGCATTTGTGGTTACCATGGTAATGATGCAACAATAGAGTTCAACAGGTCAAATGGAAAAAAGCATTGAAAGACATATAAACGCAGTTAAAACCTGATAGGATCGCCAGATAATGAAACTAGTGGATGGTATTATACTATATTGTGGTCTGTATACTTACTACTGACGATCAGAGGTTCAAAAGGACATATCTATATGGAGTATATCGGCAGTACAAATAAAATGAAAAATAGTTGTATGTTAAGAAATGAAATATATTCATTAGGGATGAGCTTCGTGTTCGAGTCGAACATACGTTCGACTCGAACATTGGCTGTTCGATCGTTCGACGAAGATCGAACGATTTGGGCCGTTCGCGCCAAATTCGAGTGACGCGAACGGCCCACAATGCACTACGCCATCGCAGTGTCATCCAGGCGCTGTGATTGGCCAAGCATGCACTGTGACCCCGCATGCTTGGCCAATCACAGCGCCGGCAGCGAGGAGAGCAATGATTGGCCACAGGCAGGATGCCTGTGGCCAATTATTGCTGAGGGTGTTTAGTACACGCCCCACACTATAAAAGGCCGCCAGCACGGCGGCCTAGTGTAGTGTGTTCCGGAGCAGGGATAGAGTAGCATAGGCAGGGACAGTGACTGTTATTTCTTTCTTGCTTAACCTGGATTCCTTTAGTTTAGGGAAAGAGAAGGATAGGTAGGGAGAGTGTCAGTGTGTTTTGTGCTTCTGCTATAGTGTGCTTAAAAAAAACATTTATTCTAGGGACAGAAAACTCTAGGTAGGGACAGTGTCAGTTTCTTTCACTCTGCAAGTCCTTGTTTCCAGGGACCTGTAAGGACAGTGAGTTAATTGTCCTTGTGCTATATTGTGCTTAAAAAAAACATTTATTCTAGGGACAGAAAACTCTAGGTAGGGACAGTGTCAGTTTCTTTCACTCTGCAAGTCCTTGTTTCCAGGGACCTGTAAGGACAGTGAGTTAATTGTCCTTGTGCTATATTGTGATTAAAAAAAACATTTATTCTAGGGACAGAAAACTCTAGGTAGGGACAGTGTCAGTTTCTTTCACTCTGCAAGTCCTTGTTTCCAGGGACCTGTAAGGACAGTGAGTTAATTTTCCTTGTGCTATATTGTGATTAAAAAAAACATTTTTTCTAGGGACAGAAAACTGTAGGTAGGGAGAGTGTTTTTTTTCTTTCACTCTGCAAGTCCTTGTTTCCAGGGACCTGTAAGGACAGTGAGTTAATTGTCCTTGTGCTATATTGTGCTTAAAAAAAACATTTATTCTAGGGACAGAAAACTCTAGGTAGGGACAGTGTCAGTTTCTTTCACTCTGCAAGTCCTTGTTTCCAGGGACCTGTAAGGACAGTGAGTTAATTGTCCTTGTGCTATATTGTGATTAAAAAAAACATTTATTCTAGGGACAGAAAACTCTAGGTAGGGACAGTGTCAGTTTCTTTCACTCTGCAAGTCCTTGTTTCCAGGGACCTGTAAGGACAGTGAGTTAATTTTCCTTGTGCTATATTGTGATTAAAAAAAACATTTTTTCTAGGGACAGAAAACTGTAGGTAGGGAGAGTGTTTTTTTTCTTTCACTCTGCAAGTCCTTGTTTCCAGGGACCTGTAAGGACAGTGAGTTAATTTTCCTTGTGCTATATTGTGATTAAAAAAAACATTTTTTCTAGGGACAGAAAACTGTAGGTAGGGAGAGTGTTTTTTTTCTTTCACTCTGCAAGTCCTTGTTTCCAGGGACCTGTAAGGACAGTGAGTTAATTGTCCTTGTGCTATATTGTGCTTAAAAAAAACATTTATTCTAGGGACAGAAAACTCTAGGTAGGGACAGTGTCAGTTTCTTTCACTCTGCAAGTCCTTGTTTCCAGGGACCTGTAAGGACAGTGAGTTAATTTTCCTTGTGCTATATTGTGATTAAAAAAAACATTTATTCTAGGGACAGAAAACTCTAGGTAGGGACAGTGTCAGTTTCTTTCACTCTGCAAGTCCTTGTTTCCAGGGACCTGTAAGGACAGTGAGTTAATTTTCCTTGTGCTATATTGTGATTAAAAAAAACATTTATTCTAGGGACAGAAAACTCTAGGTAGGGACAGTGTCAGTTTCTTTCACTCTGCAAGTCCTTGTTTCCAGGGACCTGTAAGGACAGTGAGTTAATTTTCCTTGTGCTATATTGTGATTAAAAAAAACATTTATTCTAGGGACAGAAAACTCTAGGTAGGGACAGTGTCAGTTTCTTTCACTCTGCAAGTCCTTGTTTCCAGGGACCTGTAAGGACAGTGAGTTAATTTTCCTTGTGCTATATTGTGATTAAAAAAAACATTTATTCTAGGGACAGAAAACTCTAGGTAGGGACAGTGTCAGTTTCTTTCACTCTGCAAGTCCTTGTTTCCAGGGACCTGTAAGGACAGTGAGTTAATTGTCCTTGTGCTATATTGTGCTTAAAAAAAACATTTTTTCTAGGGACAGAAAACTCTAGGTAGGGAGAGTGTTTTTTTTTTTTCACTCTGCAAGTCCTTGTTTCCAGGGACCTGTAAGGACAGTGAGTTAATTGTCCTTGTGCTATATTGTGATTAAAAAAAACATTTATTCTAGGGACAGAAAACTCTAGGTAGGGACAGTGTCAGTTTCTTTCACTCTGCAAGTCCTTGTTTCCAGGGACCTGTAAGGACAGTGAGTTAATTTTCCTTGTGCTATATTGTGATTAAAAAAAACATTTTTTCTAGGGACAGAAAACTGTAGGTAGGGAGAGTGTTTTTTTTCTTTCACTCTGCAAGTCCTTGTTTCCAGGGACCTGTAAGGACAGTGAGTTAATTGTCCTTGTGCTATATTGTGCTTAAAAAAAACATTTATTCTAGGGACAGAAAACTCTAGGTAGGGACAGTGTCAGTTTCTTTCACTCTGCAAGTCCTTGTTTCCAGGGACCTGTAAGGACAGTGAGTTAATTTTCCTTGTGCTATATTGTGATTAAAAAAAACATTTTTTCTAGGGACAGAAAACTGTAGGTAGGGAGAGTGTTTTTTTTCTTTCACTCTGCAAGTCCTTGTTTCCAGGGACCTGTAAGGACAGTGAGTTAATTTTCCTTGTGCTATATTGTGATTAAAAAAAACATTTTTTCTAGGGACAGAAAACTGTAGGTAGGGAGAGTGTTTTTTTTCTTTCACTCTGCAAGTCCTTGTTTCCAGGGACCTGTAAGGACAGTGAGTTAATTGTCCTTGTGCTATATTGTGCTTAAAAAAAACATTTTTTCTAGGGACAGAAAACTGTAGGTAGGGAGAGTGTTTTTTTTTTTTCACTCTGCAAGTCCTTGTTTCCAGGGACCTGTAAGGACAGTGAGTTAATTGTCCTTGTGCTATATTGTGCTTAAAAAAAACATTTATTCTAGGGACAGAAAACTCTAGGTAGGGACAGTGTCAGTTTCTTTCACTCTGCAAGTCCTTGTTTCCAGGGACCTGGAGAGACATTGAGTGAATTGTCCTTGTGCTATATTGTGATTAAAAAAAACATTTATTCTAGGGACAGAAAACTCTAGGTAGGGACAGTGTCAGTTTCTTTCACTGTGAAAGTCCTTGTTTCAAGGGACAGAGAAGGACACCTGAAGGTAGCCCTTATTGCTTTTTTCCCATCTCCCTGCAGGCCATCTATTAGAATGTCTGGAAGGCAAACAAGGAGAGGCAGACAGTCAGGAGGCAATAAAAGAGGGCAAGCAGGCTCTGTGTCTGGGGGCAACAGTGCTGGTCGTGGACGCGGTGCATTGTCATCAGCACATGGCCATGGGACACGCTTGTCCTTTTCGGCAGCTGGACATGTTGAGCCACATCATGCCGAAGACTTGGTAGAGTGGATGACCAAGCCCTCCTCCTCCTCCTCATCCTCTCTCACCCAGGCTCAGGGTACTGGAAAAGCAGCTGCCAAAGCGTCGTCTTCCCTGGTATCAATGTCAGACAAATCATCAGTCACTCCTTCCCTAGACCCACCATGTCCTCCTCCTGAGGAGTCCCCCGAACTGTTTCAGCACAGTGTTGGGTACATGCTCCAGGAGGATGCCCAGCGTTTCGAAGGGTCTGATGATGAAACCCAGCTAGAGGAAGGCAGTAGCGTGAGAGCAGACAGAGGGGATGCTCAAGAAGGACACCAATCTGGCAGTCATGTTCCAGCAGCTGCAGCATACTGCCAGATTGGCTCCAGTGATGAGGAGGGAGGGGATGATGAGGTCAATGACTCCACGTGGGTGCCTAATAGGAGAGAGGAGGAGGAGGAGGATGAGGAGGAGGCACATCTCCAACGAGGCAGGATGCCCTTTGGTGGCCAGCGTAAGGGCAGTACACCGACGGAATCACACCGCAGAGCTCCGCCTGTGCAGGGCGCTGCCTCTGCCCGTCATTCAAAAAGTTCTTTGGTGTGGGCCTTTTTTGAGGCTAGTGCATCAGATCGCACAGCTGCTGTTTGCAACATATGTCTCAAGCGTATATCGCGTGGCCAAAACATCAGCCGCTTGGGTACCACATGCCTGACCAGACATATGTTGACCTGCCATGCAGCTCGTTGGCAAGCCTACCTCAAAGACCCACACCAAAGAACCAAGCGGACCTCTCCTTGCACCGCATCAGCTGGGATCTCCAACCCCACTATAACTTCAGTCCTCTCTGAAACATGCACTGAGAGGAATGAAGGTGTAGAATTAGGTGTGTCACAGCCAAGTACTTGCGCCCACTCTGCTAGCAGTACACCGACGTCCGATTCTAGCAGGCAAATTTCCCTGCCCCAGCTGCTGGACCGTCGAAAGAAGTTCACTCCCAGCCATCCACATGCCCAGCGGTTGAATGCTAGCTTGGCTAAATTGCTAGCGCTTCAACTGCTGCCTTTTCAGTTGGTAGACTCGGCCCCCTTCCGTGAGTTTGTGCAATGTGCGGTTCCTCAGTGGCAGGTTCCCAAACGCCACTTTTTCTCACGGAAGGCTATTCCGGCTCTCTACCGGCATGTGGAAGGCAATGTCTTGGCCTCGCTGGACAGGGCGGTCAGCGGTAAGGTGCATATTACCGCTGACTCATGGTCCAGCAGGCATGGACAGGGACGTTACCTTTCTTTCACGGCCCATTGGGTCACTCTTTTGGCAGCTGGGAAGGATTCAGGACAAGGTGCAGTAGTGTTGGAGGTTGTCCCACCGCCACGCCTCCAAAATGCTACTACTGGTTGTGACACACCTCTCTCCTCCACCCCCTCCTCTTCTTCTTCCTCCATGGCCTCTTCCTGTGGTTTGTCCTATGAACCAGCGGTGCTCCGTAGCCGTTCACGGGGCTACGCAAGTACGCAGGCAAAAAGATGCCATGCCGTGCTTGCGCTGGTGTGTTTGGGGGACAGAAGCCACACTGGGGCAGAGGTCCTGTCTGCTCTGCAGGGCCAGGCCGAGAGGTGGTTGACGCCACGCCAGCTTAAGCCAGGAATGGTGGTTTGCGACAATGGCACCAACCTCCTCTCCGCCCTCCGACAGGGACAACTGACCCATGTGCCCTGTGTGGCTCACGTCCTTAACCTGGTGGTGCAGCGCTTCTTGGGCAGGTACCCGGGCTTACAGGATGTCCTGAGGCAGGCCAGGAAAGTCTGTGTGCATTTCCGCAGATCTTATAATGCCAGTGCTCGCCTGGCTGAGCTGCAAAAGGAGTTGAACCTGCCCAAGAACCGCCTTATATGTGACATGCCCACCAGGTGGAACTCAACGTTGGCCATGCTGCAGCGGCTGCACACGCAGCAGAGGGCCATCAATGAGTACCTGTGCGACTACGGCACCAGGACAGGGTCAGGGGAGCTTGGTTTTTTTTCTCCACGCCAGTGGGGCATGATCAGGGATGCATGCACTGTCCTGGCACCATTTGAGGAGGCCACGAGGATGGTGAGCAGTGACAGTGCATGCATCAGTGACACTGTACCTCTTGTCCACCTGTTGGAGCACACGCTGCGTGGAATAATGGACAGGGCACTTGAGGCAGAACAGAGGCAGGAAGAGGAGGACTTCCTTGCCTCTCAAGGCCCCCTTTACCCAGACAGTGTTCCTTCTGTCCCACCCATCGCACAGGAAGAGGAGGAGGAGGAGGAGGAGGAGGAGGAGGAGGATTGTGTCAGCATGGAGGTGGAGGCTGGCACTCAGCATCATCAGCAGCAGTCTTTTAGGGATGATTTACAGTCCCAAGAAACCAGTGGACTTGTACGTGGCTGGGAGGAGGTGGCTGCGGATCATGTCGTCCTTAGTGACCCAGAGGACTCCGGAGCGAATGCCTCAGCAAACCTACGCTGCATGGCCTCCCTGATCCTGCAAAGTCTGCGGAAGGATCCTCGTATTCTTCGGATCAAGGAGAGGGACCATTACTGGCTGGCCACTCTCCTTGATCCACGGTACAAGGGTAAGGTTGCGGACCTTATGTTACCGTCGCAGAGGGAGCAGAGGATGAGACAACTCCGGGAGGCCTTGCAGAAAGGTCTGTGCAACGCGTTCCCAGAGACTGGGAGGTTGCAAACTCCTGGTCCTGGACAACGAGTTGCTGAGGCTTCGGCCAGTCAAAGAAGGAGCGGTGGGGAAGGTGGCCGTCTGACCGATGCGTTCAGACAATTCTTTAGTCCGCAGCCCCAAAGTATGATCGGTTCCAGCAACCATCGCCAGCGTCTGATAAACATGGTGCAGGAATATCTAGGGGCAAGGTCAGACTTGGACACCTTCCCCACCGAAAATCCTCTGGCTTACTGGGTCTTGAGGATGGATCACTGGCCAGAGCTTGCACAGTATGCAATTGAGCTACTGGCCTGTCCTGCATCCAGCGTTCTTTCGGAACGCACATTCAGTGCTGCTGGAGGATTTGTCACGGATCACAGGGTGCGCCTGTCCACCGACTCGGTTGATCGACTGACTTTCATCAAGATGAACCAGTCTTGGATCACCACCAGCTACCACACACCTGATGCTGATATAACAGACTAATTGATTTTAAAATGTCACATCCCTTCAAGACTGATGCTGATGCTGAGTGCCTGTGCTGTTATGTTGACTGGCTATCCTCCTCCTCCGAGTCCTCAATGATACGATTGATGATGATAGCTTGGAAGATCATTTTTGTTTATGGGTGCCGCCACCAGTGCCTAACGCCCAATTTTTCAGCCCCTGTTTAACAGGGGCGTGTAATTACAATTTTTGAAGCAATACTTTGCAACAGGGCTCATTGCTGTGCTCCAAGTACAGTATCTGTGAGGAGTTGCAGTGTTGTGCCACCAGTGCCTAAGGCCCAATTTTTCAGCCCCTGTTTAACAGGGGCGTGTCATTACAATTTTTGAAGCAATACTTTGCAACAGGGCTCATTGCTGTGCTCCAAGTACAGTATCTGTGAAGGGTTGCAGTGTTGTGCCACCAGTGCCTAAGGCCCAATTTTTCAGCCCCTGTTCAACAGGGGCATGTAATTACAATTCTTGATCTAATAATTCACAGCAGGGCCCATTGCTGCACCCACCAAGAGTAACTGTCAGGGCTTACAGTGTTGTGGCACCAGCACCACCATCAAAGGCCCAATTTTTACTACCACTGTTCAACAATTATATGTAATTAAAATTCCTGATATAATAGTTGACAGCAGGGCGTTCCAGCACCAACCAAGAGTAACTGTGAGTGCTTACAGTGTTGTGCCAACACCAACAACTAAGGGGCCTATTTCTGCAGAGTATATACGGCAGGTCCCTACTTTCAAACATCCAACTTACAAACGACTCCTACTTGCAAACGCAAGAAGACAACAGGAAGTGAGAGGAAATCTACCACTAGGAAGGAAAATTCTCTCCTGTAAGAATAAATATGGGAGAAAGGTGTCTCCTCTGTACTGATGCTTTATCAGCAATCCTTGTTTCAAGAAAAACACCACATTTCAAAAACAGTTGTCATTAGGACGGAAAGTGAGGTGAAATGTTCTGAACAGGGGCACAGACAGCAAAACAAATGTTACAGGGGTGATAACCCTTACCTATGTTTTCCAAAAAGTTTAAAAATAGATTTTTGGTCTGGAGCTACACTTCAACAATGTACCTGTTCAAAATTACAAACAGATTCTACATAAGAACAAACCTACAGTCCCTGTCTTGTATGCACCGCCTGTATACGGCTGTTCTGAGTATATAGGGCCTTTTTTATTTTATGTGCGGGGTTCCCCTTAATATCCATACAAGACCCAAAGGGGCTGGTAATGGGCTGGGGTAGGGGGGGGGTCATGGGGTAGCTATGCCATTTTTATTAAAGATTTTCATCCATATTACCGGGACCAGACATTACATTAAAGCCGCAAGCAGTTTTAAATGGCTTTTTTTTCCTTTAGAAGTGTCATTTTGTGCAGGGACAGTTCTAAACACGGGAAACACGTGGCACTTCACAGGCATACTTTAGACACCCCCCAGGTACGATATTTAAAGGAATATTTGACTTTTTTTTTTTCACTTTATGCATTATTAAAATGACTGCTCCCGGAAAACGACCGTTTTTAAAACTTATTTTTGCATTGATACATGTCCCCTGGTGCAGAACCCGGGTTCCCAAACCCTTTTTAGGACAATAACATGCATAATAGTTTTTATAATTAGCACTTTAGAATTCGAACGTTCGCATCCATTGTATTTAATAGGGTTCTAATGTTCGTTCGAACTTTCGGTCCGTTCGCGGGTTCTGGTGCGAACCGAACCCGGGGGTGTTCGGCTCATCACTAATATTCATATAGAAGATGTTTAGTCTGTATATACACCTATATATACTATATAGGATACATGTATAAAAAATAATTGTCCATGTGACCTGCTCTATGTAGGCCGAAAAACCAGAACCCTACGTAAAAGATTTGGTGAGCATCGAAATCTGGTGGAAAATGGAAAAGATAAACACAGTGTCCCCAGACATTTTCTCCAATTCCACCAACAATCTTCTGAAGGCCTAAGGCCCGGTTCACACAGGGGCGGCACGACTTTGAGGGCGACTCGGCGACACGATCTCAAGACGACTTGAGAGGCCCGGTTCAGGCGATTTGCATAATGACTTCTGTATAGAAGTCAATGCAAGTTGTCCCGAGTCGCCCCCAAAAGTAGTACAGGAACCTTTTTCCAAGTCGGAGCGACCTGAGTCGCTCCTATTAGAACGGTTACATTCAACAGAGCGGGACGCGACTCGTCAGGCGACTGAGTCGCCTGACGAGTAGCCCCTATGTGAACCGGGCCTAAGAGTGTGGATCCTGGAGACTATCTTAAAAACGTTACCTACCGCTGAACGCTACCAAAGACTGTGCAAAAGAGAAAACTATTGGATATATTCTCTTGACACTATATCGCCTGGAGGCCTTAACGAGAGCATTGAAATTAATACCCTATTATGATAAAGCTTCTCTAACCTCCCAAGTCCCCTTGCCCACATGACTTTACACTTTTAGCCATAAACATCAGCACCACATAAGCACCAACATCTTTGTTTGATTTTATATCAGAGTACCTATTGCACACACTTATTGTATATGGCCCGTGTATAGATTGGTGTACATAGTCATTTGTATATGCTTTTAACATGAATTTTTATATGCATTCTAACATGCGTTTTTTTATATGCATTTGTATATGCACTTTTATGCATTTTTATATGTATTTTGTAGTTTTCCTATGAAACTCTCACATCAACATACTCATACACGTACACCATAGCCATTTATTATGACTAGGGATGAGCCGAACACCCCCCCGGTTCGGTTCGCACCAGAACCTGCGAACGGACCGAAAGTTTGCGCGAACTTTAGAACCCTATTAAAGACAATGGACGCGAACGTTCGAAATCAAAAGTGCTAATTATAACGGTTAATATGCAAGTTATTGTCCTAAAAAAGGTTTGGGGACCCGGGTCCTGCCCCAGCGGACATGTATCAATGCAAAAAGAAGGTTTAAAAACTGCTGTTTTTTCGGGAGCAGTGATTTTAATGATGCATAAATTGAAAAAAAAAAGTGAAATATTTCTTTAAATATCGTACCTGGGGGGTGTCTAAAGTATGCCTGTGACGTGGCACGTGTTTCCCATCTTTAGAACTGTCCCTGCACAAAATTACATTTCTAAAGGAAAAAAAGTCATTTAAAACTGCTTGCGGCTTTAATGTAATGTACTGTCCCGGCAATATGGATGAAAATAATTGAGAAAAATGGCATGGGTACCCCCCCACCGCCCACCCCACTACCAGCTTCTTTGGGTCTTGTATGGATATTAAGGGGAACCCCGCACCCAAAGTAAAAAAAGGCCCTATATACTCTGAACAGCAGTATACAGGCGGTGCAAACAAGACAGGGACTGTAGGTTTGTTCTTAAGTAGAATCTGTTTGTAATTTGGAACAGGTAAATTTAAGTGTAGCTCCAGCCCAAAAATCTATTTTTAAGCTTTTTGGAAAACATAGGGAAGGGTTATCACCCCTGTAACATTTGTTTTGCTGTCTGTGCACCTGTTCAGAAGATTTCACCTCACTTTCCGTCCCAATGACAATTTTTTTTTTTAAATTTGGGGTTTTTAGTGAAACAAGGATTGGTGATAAAGCATCAGTGGAGAGGAGACACCTTTTTCCCATATTAACTCTTACAAGAGAGAATTTCCCTTCCTAGGAGTAGATTTCCTCTCACTTCCTGTTGTCTCCTTCCGTTTGCAAGTCGTTTGTAAGTTGGATGTTTGAAAGTAGGGGCCTGCCGTATATACTTGATGTTGCCACAACACTGTAAGCCCTCACAGTTACTCTTGGTGGGCGGTGGAACGCCCTGCAGTGAACTATTATATCAAGAATTGTAATTACATGCCATTGTTGAACAGTGGTAGGAAAAATTGAGCCTTTGGTGGTGGTGGTGGTGGTACTGGTGCCACAACACTGTAAGTCCTCACAGTTACTCTTGGTGGACGCAGGAATGGGCCCAGCTGTGAAATATTAGATCAAGAATTGTAATCACGTGCCCCTGTTGAACAGTGGCAGAAAAATTGGGCCTTTGGTGGTGGTGGTGGTGGTGTTGGTGTTGCCACAACACTGTAAGCCCTCACAGTTACTCTTGGTGGGCGCAGGAATGGGCCCTGCTGTGAACTATTAGATCAAGAATTGTAATTACATGCCCCTGTTGAACAGGGGCAGAAAAATTGGGCCTTTGGTGGTGGTGGTGGTGGTGGTGGTGTTGCCACAACACTGTAAGCCCTCACAGTTACTCTGATCTTCCAACTGGTCTCTTCTTATGTCCTTCTTGAACAGCTTTGGCAGGCCGTCCTCGACAATCTAGGTCACATCACAATAACAGTTGGGCCCCCCTACCACCGAAACTCCGATCTCTTCCGCCCTTGACCCACCACTAGCTTGAAGTTGCACTCCTTGACACAAGGCCCGTACCCCATCCGGGGTTACCTGGGTCCAGTCTTCTGTGTGGTGGGTGGGTGCAAATCTACGGTAGTAAGAGCAGAACCCCAGGAAGGATCTGAGCTCAGTCACTGTAGTTGGTCTGGGCCAGGAGGTAACTGCGTCCAGTTTGTCGGGATCTGTAGACACTCCTTCTTCAGACACTATGTGTCCCAGTTAGTGGACCGAGGACTGATAAAACTGACACTTTTCCCTGGAGAGTTTAAGTCCCTCTTCACTGAGTCTCTTCAGGACTTTCTCTAGTCTTGCTTCATGCTCCTCCAGGGTCTTCCCGAAGACAATGATGTCATCTAAGTACACCAAGACTTCGATAAGATTCATGTCCCCCACTGTCTTCTCCATCAATCTCTGAAAAGTGGCGGGGGCCCCCGACAGGCCTTGAGGCATCCTATTAAACTCATAGAATCCCACTGGGGTGATGAAGGCCGTCTTCTCTCTGTCTTCAGGGTGCATTGGGATTTGGTAATACCCACTCTTCAGGTCCATGACGCTGAACCACTTGGCTCCAGACAGACTCTGTAAGGCATCTTCTATCCTGGGGGTAGTATAGTGGTCGGGTATGGGCCTCATATACAGAGTCTCAACGACCCGTTCTTTTTCCTGAACACTACGATGGGGGAGGCATATGGACTTCTGGACTCTCGAATAACCCCAGTTCTCTTAAGCTCTGCCAACTGTTCACGCAAATCTTCCAAGTCAGCCAGGGGGACTCGCCGGACCCTCTCCCGGAAGGGTTTGTCTTCCTGCAGATGAATCTTATGAGTGGCACTCCTTGCACACCCTACGTCGAACTTGTCTTTCGAGAATATTTTTCTCCATCTAGTCAGCAGGGCCTTGGCTCTCTCCTTCCACTTTGGTGGCAAGGTGGTGTCTTCCAGGCAGAGTCCCTCCAGGGTGAGTTCCCCTCCTTCAATTTTCTTCAATTCAGACAGGGTCACTGGGGATAGCAGGATTTACTTTGCCCAGTAGTACCCGGGCTGGAATCTACATAGGAGAACTAGTGACATTTCTGATGCTCACTGGAATCTGGCCCTTCGTCTTCTTCAATGCCCTCAACGGGACCACTTCAGGGATCACTTCCAACCCTGGGTGGGTGTTCAAGGGGTCTGTCTCCAAGACCACAAAGGGGCCAGGCTGCTCCCAGGAGAGTTTTACCGTAGCCTGGAGACAGGTCACCTCACCAGGCTGCAATATCTTCTCCTTTCTTGACAGTCTCCAGACTTTTCCCACCCCCTCTTCCGGGGGCCTTCTGTTCCAGGACCAACTTCTGGTAGACCTGTTGCAGCATTGGGTGAATCTTGTCTGCTGAAGTACTCTGTTCCTGCACTAGAGGGGTCAGCAGTCTCCTGACCAGGTCAGTGTTGGTCCCTATTATCATGGAACTTGTGTTGGCCCCTCCAGGGCAAGGGCAAACTACCGCCAGGGTGTCAAAGACTTCCGCCTTTCCTGTCACAGAGGGATCAAAGGCCAGCCTGATTGAGACATAACCGTCGTAGGGAAAGCTATGAGTACCAATTCCCCCTATCTGTAGGTCTTCCAGCTTCTGTAAGGGCACGTGACTCAGATGTTTCCGGTAATAGTCTCTGTACAAAAGAGTCACTTGGGCTCCTGTATCTAGGAGGGCCTTGGTGTAAACTCCCTCCACTTGAACAGAGGCTAGAGGGGAAGGTCCTATTAGCTTGTCTGGAAACCCCTTCTGGGGTGATCCCTTCCTTGGACTCCTCGATTTTCCTGTTGTGGTTTTCTTTTTCTTCCATTTTTGTCTGGATCTCAATCCCTTTTGGACCTGGTATGCACTGATTACCCTCAGATTGTTAAATTTCAACTCCCGACAGGTGGTATGGGGGTTTTTAGGAGGGACATTGTTTCCCTTCTCTTTTGCCTTTGCTTGCTTTTGAATCTTTTTGGAGCTTTCTGTAAGTAGTGGGCGCCCGGCTGACTCCTTCACCGGGGCCCTCTGAAGTTTTCCTCCGGCTTGCGGTATCTGGATGCAACTTCATCTGGACTGGGACACATTGCTCTAACATGCCCGATTCCCCCACATTTGAAGCATGTTATCAATCTCTTAGGCTTCTGTACTAGTTTCGTATTGGAGCTAGGAGGGTTTTTTAGTTCCTCTGACGTGTTCTTATTGTGTAGCACAGAGGCCTGGCTAGTCAGCATGGATACCATTTCTACTAGTTGTGACACCTGGGTCTTTAGGAGTTCAACTTCTGAATCACCTCCTTCTGCACTTAACATTCTGACTCGGGCAGTTGGTTCGGCGTGTTGACTTCTCCTTTTGTCTTCCAACATGGCCTCCTCCTCCCTGACTATCCGGATCAAGTCAGGGTATTCCAGGCTGCTCCCGTCCTGCCGGGTGCGTAGCATTAATGCGATGGGGTCCAAGGGTTGAGCTCCCCTCAACACCTGCTGGGCACGGGCCTCATCCACTTTTCTTGGATCGATCCCTTTCTTCAGTAGGATCTGATGCAGAATCTTATCCAGACGTCTTATGAATTCCGACAGCTTCTCTCCCGCCTTTTGGTAGCAATGCTCCAGCTGGTAAGTGAGTTCAGTGACCTTTTCCATCCCGCCGAACACATTCTGCAGAATATCCAGATAATCCTGTGCATTGCAGTCCTTCTTGCTTAACTTGAGGTTACGTATGGCCTTCAGAGCAGGCCCCTTTAAGTTTCCGCAATCCTTTGTTTTTTTTGTTGTTCTGGCACCTCCCATTCTTCTAGGGCCTGAGTGGCGTCATCTAGCCACTCTTCAAATCCATCCTCCACTGAAGATACAGGTTTCTTCCCAGAAAAAGTCCAGAGTTTCCTGTATCCTGACATCAGGTAGTCTGGAGGGTCCTTTTTACACTTGGCCACAATCTCCCCCAGGACAGCGCATAATTCTGAGCTAAGGGTGGTCAATGGTGGTGAACCGGGACCCTGTTGTTGGGCGCTTCCTCCTGTGCTGGGGCCCCCTGAAGTAGTGGATGTGGGACCATCTTTGTTCTCTGCTGGGTGTATCAGGAGGAGTTCTACTTGGTTTGTAGTTTTTATGCTGGCACCCTTGAAGTAGTCAGAGATTCCGTTCCTCCACTCACACAATGCATAGGTGTGGGGATTTACAGTATCTCTCTTCATGTCAATCACACATGGCTTCCTGTCCGTGGACAATGCTCTCAAGACTGGAGTTAGCTGCTCCTCTACCCAGGCCTCTCTCTGGATTTCAACCACCAGGCCATTTCCGGGTAGGATGCCTTCATCCCTGCACCACCGGGCTACGGCAGCAGGGTCCATTCTGGTGCTTCTGACCGGCTTGATTGCAGTGTGCAGTGTACAGGAATCCCGGACCCGAGCATCCACATATAGCGATACCCCCAGTTAAGAGGGCTGCCTTGATTGTTTCGGGCCCTGTAGTTCACCGCTATGCAATGTCACATGCAGAGCCCTGCAATATGGATATACTTATTATAACATCAAAACGTTCAGCAATATGATAGACAGTTTAATATGATAGACAGTTTAACAGACCCCGCTGCAGCTATCCTCCCTCATGGACAATATGGCGCCCAGCAATGTCCTATACTACCCAGTCAGGCCTGACTATGATTTGGGTATAGTTCTGTGGAAGAAATCTTCGCTAGCAAAACACGGTGGTGTACTTTAAGAACAATTGTAATCCAACAAAGTAACGATGATCGGTAACTTTATAATGCCAGGGAGACTAATAACTCAGTTCAGCAGACAGTCTCCCCAGAGTGTAACTGCAATCACTATGATGGCCCTGAATAAAGTTAATGAGCCTAGGAATACTGTGGTGTAGTTCTGAGCAGATGCTCTCTCACCCGACCGGACTAGTCCTTGTCCGTTACTTCCGTTACTGTGACTCGATTCACAGTGTCCATGACACCCGGGTCTTCGGTCATCCTGATGACAGCACTCAGCAACAGGATCAGACGCTCCGCAGGCTCCTCGGTGGAGCGGAAGGCTCTTTGGAAAAAAACACAAAGCCCAGGCTTCAGGCCTTGTGCTCACAGCAGATCAGCACAGGGATCCTCTTCCTGGGAGGGCGGTGTCCAAAGAGAAAGAAACTGGGACCCGCCTCCCTCTTATAAAGTCCACCCCAGCAGTCTTTGCACGGGGCAATGCACCCTGGGTGCCTCAAGGTGTACTGGGTACTGTAGTCTCTTGAGGTTTAAACGTCAATACCCCGCTACATATATATTTTACCTTTCTCCGCTTGAGGTCGTTCAGGCCAATAAATGTACTTCACACAGGTATATACTTAAACAAAGATAACGTTTACTTTACCAGAGATAATAAGCAAATCAAGACAATTATATATATGTAAATAGCTTCAAATGACTCTGCAGGGCCCTGCAAGAGTCAATAATAATTGTAAAATAAAGATTCTAAAATAAACTGGTACCTACTATCTATGGATAAACAATCCTAAGCTTGCGAGCTCCCCTAGTGTGCAATTCCACCTCTTGTCCCGTCAAAGTTAGTTCCTGTCAGGCCTGACTCAGATTACTGTAAAAGTTCCTTGAAGGTGGGAATCTTCGCTAGCAAACGTTGGTGCACTTTTTAATTGTAATCCACAGGAGATTAAAGATGTGAACTAGACTCTCGCAATGCTTTTGAGAGTGAAACTAATAGTCAGTATAACGCCATCTTTAACTACACAGCTACCACACGCTGCACTATGTCCTGGTGTACGTGTAGCTCACTACTCGGGTGGTGGTGGGCCTTCAAGAGTCACAAACCTAGCAACAGTTGTAGATTCTGGGCAGGTGCCCGCTCACCCAGACAGGCCTAGTCCGCCTGACACGCTCTGCGGTTGGTACCTCGATCCCCGACCTCTCCATAACACACAGCCTCTGGTCCTTCTCACAGCAGCTGAAGATGTCGGTTGGCGGACGACTCCGGTCTGAGGGTGACACGAGCTAGTCACACTGAAAGAGACCCCTCCCTGGCATGGTGATCCTCCGTAAAGTTATAGGCCCAGGCTTTGGGCCTAGTCGCCCCGGAAGCAGGCCTCACACAAACTTCCTGTTTGGTTGAGCGCGGAGTCCAGAGAGACTGAGTGTGGCCCCTCCCTTCCTGTAACCTCCCCCAGCAGGCTGTGCGGTGGTTGTAATGCATTCTGGGAGCACAGCTGCACTGTGGGTACCATTGTCTATTAGGTATCCATGGCAACGGAGTTTCTCTCTCCCTGTACCATAAGTTCCACACGCATTACTGAACATAAGTAAATAATAGTCTATAAAGTTGTAACTGGAACATAGGAGGAAGTTTGGGGTGTACACACATAACAATAGTCCATAACAGTAGAACCCCGCTACACACACAGTACACTAAGTGAAACACTGACTGTCTGCAGCTAGCACAATCACCTGCCTGCCTGTCACAGTATAGAGAAAACCAGGAACGGATCTAGCTAAACTAAATACAGTGTATAAATATATATGCAACACCTAGGATGCATATATATCCTCTACACACTGTGACTGCAGCTAACTGACTCGCCTGCCTGCTATATCTAACTCAATATAAATGACACTGTCTGTCTCTGTAAACTCTTGTTTCACAACTCCAACACACTACACAAGGCCGCCGAGCCGGCGGCCTTATATAGTGTGGGGTGTGTACTAAACCCCCTGAGCCATAATTGGCCAAAGCCACCCTGGCTTTGGCCAATTACGGCTCTCCGTTTTTTCTGCGCTGTGATTGGCCAAAGCATGCGGGTCATAGTGCATGCTTGGCCAAACATCAGCCAGCAATGCACTGCGATGCCACAGTGAATTTTGGGCCATGATGCGCCACTCGAATTTGGCGCGAACAGCCCATAATGTTTGAACTTCGTCGAACGATCGAACAGCCGATGTTCGAGTCGAACATGGGTTCGACTCGAACACGAAGCTCATCCCTAATTATGACCTTTTTTATGGTTCTAGCTTCAGGATTACTTTATGTAGCGGGCAGTTCCTCCCCTCTCCCCATCCCCTCTATTAAAGTTCTGCACGCAATGTCTCTGGTCTAGGGGTATGATAGGGGAGGGAGAGGGTGCGCTACGCCTGGCTTCCACCACAGGTGTATAAGTGGTATCAGCAATGCCTTCCTTTACTTTCGGGCCTGTGTTGTGCATCGAATCCTCCCTCCAAGAGTCTCCAAGAACCTCGTCTGCCAGAAACTTGAGCCACACACCGTTAAAGTCCAACACTCCTTTATTTAGCACATAACATGGACTCCCTTGGCTATAGAACAGAAAAGGAGGTGTGTGTACGAATAGGCCCAGACACAAGTTCGATCCTCCACTCTCCTCCAAAGAGTGGGTTATGGTCTCCGCACGAGGGAAATTCACCTTCCGGACGGTCTCCGACAAGAGGCTCACCCATCACCGGCAGTATGCTGCACCGGGTCTTCAGATGAGGAGCTCTTCCCGGTCCATTACGCCCACCTCGGATTCAGGCATCCATCTCCGGAGTACCTTAGGATCCTTCCCTCGCGGAACTCAGTGTTGGGCACTGAGCTCCGGACCGCCGTCCGAGTACCTCACCCCAGGCTAAAGGTGCCAAGGGTGGAACACGATCTCCAGTGGTCCTCTAGGCCTAGTCCGCCTAGAGGACAAACACGAACTCCGTCCGCAGGCTAAAGGTGCCAGGGACCAACGACCCCGTGACCAAGATGGCCGGCCCTTTTATCCCCTCTCCCAGCAAGCACGGCGGGTTCCCCGCCCCACCATACCGCTGCCCAGAGAGGACAAAAGTAAGCTCAGCACACAGCGGTATCCGTCCATCGGCCCATGGTGACAGCGCCACCCAGTGGACCGCCGAAGACACACCACTGGTGTCACCGAAAAATTCAAAAACTTACTGCGGGAAAGTAAGTACCCGCTACATTTATTTATACCCTTCAATTTATTACCACATAGTCTCCCCATATGCGTTTCTAAATTATATATTATATATATTTTTTATACATGTATCCTATATAGTATATATAGGTGTATATACAGACTAATCATCTCCTATATGAATATATTTCATTTCTTAACATACAACTATTTTTCATTTATCTATTAGATTTTATTTGTACTGCCGATATACTCCATATAGATATGTCCTTTTGAACCTCTGATCGTCAGTAGTAAGTATACAGACAACACCACAATATAGTATAATTCCATCCACTAGTTTCATTATCTGGAGATCCTATCAGGCTTTAACTTGCTGATTTTAACTGTGTTTATGTCTTTCAATGCTTTTTTCCATTTGACCTGTTGAACTCTATTGTTGTATCATTACCATGGTAACCGCAATGCAGGCTTGGTCTGTGAGTCTATTTAAACCCCCTCCCCTAACATGGCCACCATCCAATGCCTGATGAAGGAGTAAGAATACTCCGAACGCTAGCACCGCCCCGCCGACCTGACCCGGAAGTGACACAGTCTATCGTGCACCACTGACAGAGTTCCTCACATCCGGAAGCATCGTCTCCAGCCTTGCTCCCGGAGGGCAGACTCCACTGCGGACACTCGTCCACTACAGCGACGCCGGACACCATCCCACCCGGAAGTCAGGAGCGGATGATCCATACCTTGCCTGCTTGCACTACCATCCTGTGAGTGTAATCATTTACTTTGTTGCCAATTAAACACGTCATTACTGCACTTAGAGGGCGCTTTTCTCTTTCCCTTTCTGTTAAGTTCCAGCACCTATTGTTTGAGAAAAAAAGCCCTGGTCAAACTTAATTTCATTGCGGGCTGCATCAGCATTATGGTTGCCCTCAAATGGCCGGTTGTATCCTATCTGTGAGACTAGATGTTCAGAGCACCCCACCCTTACATCAGATGTCAACCCCCTCATCAGTAGCCAAGAGTCCACCACCCTCCCTTACATCACAGTACACTCCCCTTACCTTGTGCTGCTGCTGGGAAAAAGCTGGGGGTGGAGCTGGGAAGCAGAAAGTGCAGGGTCTGGAGGAGGAACAGAGGAGGGCTGGAGTCTGTTAAACGGCGAGACCAGGGGAGGTGGAGACGACGATGCATTTATTTATTATTTTTCACCTTATACAGTATATACACAATTTTTCAGATTACATATATATATTTCTGTTTAAAATTCAGAGGAATTCTACAGTACATCTAGTAGTTTTCAGATGCATATCACTAAATATCATAAGGATTTATTTTTTGTAAGCACTTTGGTATTTTATTGTAGATAAATTACACCTTCTTTCACGTTATTTTATAAACACCCACATTGGTGTTACATATATTGTTGATACATTGTTTATGTAGCACCCTGATGTTTAGGCAGGGCTGCTAATAAATTTAGTTGCCGTGCGATAGTTTCCTTGGCTAATTGTTAGGAGATCAATTGATTTCCCCCTAATTCTGGACTTGCTGCACTTTTCTCTTCTGTCACTAAGTGGTACTGTAGCTGGTGATGTTGGATAAGACAAGGGCATAGCAAGGTAGGGTGACCAAGTGTCCCGTATTGCCCGGGACAGTCCCGCATTTTGCAGGTCTGTCCCGGGCACATTTATACCAGGACAATACAGTGTCCCGGAATAAAACTGTCACAGCTACCCCCCAGAGCTGACCTGATGCCCCCCAAAAAAGGGCGCCACATTGCCGCTTTACTCACTGACAGTACTTGTCCTGGCTGGGAAGAGGCACAATCCCCGCCCCCCTGCTTGTGATTGGAGAAATCATAAATCCCGCCTCTTGTGTCCAATCACTGTAGAGCCAGCGTTGGAAGAAGGTAAAACGGGCCTCGGTTGGCCAGGACAAGTACTGTCAGTGAGTAAAGTGGCGATGCGGCTGCCTTTTTTTGGGGGGGGGCCTGATCAGTGCTTCTGGGTAAAGCGCGCAACCGCCGCCCTGGCTGTGCTGTGATTCGTTACAGCACAAGCTGATTTTTAGGAAGGGGGGGGCGTCCCTGAATGGCAGTTTGGAAATGTGGTCACCCTATAGCAAGGGCAGATTATGAATGAATAGGGTGTCTCAGCCAATGGGCATGGATTTTCTTGGGTCCCTTGACCTGCTGGGAGAGCCTATTTATTTGGGTGGAGTCAGTTGATCGGGGGTTCTGTGCCACCTGGACGGCTGTCTGGGTGGACGTGTGTTATACTGCCCCGGGCTGCTAGGCCGGAAGCCTAAGGCCTATCCCGTGGACATCTGGCTGCTAGGCTGTCTGAGGGCCTATCCAGAAGCAGGAGAGCAGGGCAGGGTTGGGACTGCGGGCTTGTAGTCCAACCAGAAGTAACGGTTCTGCCGTCCGGGGAACCAGTTGTGGTCGGAGGTAGAGGCGAAGCTGTTGCCACTAAGGGATCATCCGCCTTGTTACCAGAGACCATTGTGAGTAAGCCGAGGCCAGTACCAGACTTCTCATCAGCCGGGAACGGTGAAGAAGTGGGAAAACCTCCAAAAGTGCCAAGTCAGGGACCCAGCGGGACAGCCGATGTGAAGCTTGTGGAGCATCAGTGAGTGCCAAGTCAGGGACCTAGTGTGTCAGCAGGGGTGACGCTTGAAGAGTATCTGTGAGTGCCAAGGACCCAGCAGGGAAGCGGGGGTGAAGCTTAAGGAAAATACTGAGTGCTAACAGTGAAGGAGCTGAGGGGATCCAGTGGCTAGTGGATCTGAAGTCTGGTGAGAGAGACTGGGAGACTGGGAGCTCATGGAGTAAAGACCCACAGTGAGTGATTGTGGGGTAAGCTCAAGCTGAGAACTGTTTGTGTTGCAAATAGTTTGATACAATTACAGTTAGTAACCTCTACAAGATTGTTGCCATAGGAGACAGCGGTCCTACCTATACAGAAGCGTCTGGCTGGAGGCCTTCACCTGTATAGCTGTCTACCTATAGAAGTCTCAGAGTCTGCCAATTAACATTGCATCTACCTAAGGGTGTCCTGGCTCTACCTAACCCTCTCTCCCACAGTTCTGTTCAAGAGACAATAAATCTCTTTTTGCATTCTAAAAGTGTCTGGCGCCCACCATTTCATCTTGCATTACACCCACCATGCCTTGCAACCAACTCTACACAGAAGGATGTCAGCTGTCCCAGGGGCCCCGGGACTTTGCTACATTTATTTTAAGTAATTATTAAAGTACAATATTATTATTCCCAGCGCTGTCACTTTACAGACTATTGCTGTATATAGTAAAACACCAATGATCTATTGATGCAGATTTGTTGAAGTGGTAGTAAACTCTGTACTACCACTTGTACCAGTGGCGGGCGGTTTGTACCAGTGGCGGGCGGTTGTAATTTTTTTTTTGGGGGGGGGAGCCCCCCCTTTTGGCGGCTTTCCTTGCTCGGTGGCAGGGACAGATTTTCCTTCCCCTGGTTTCCACTCTACAGGCATCGGAGTGGCTTCCATTTCCTCGGCGGCCATTTGGGACTCTTCTCTTTTTAAACAAGCGAAAAAAGGGTCTCAGACCTGCTTCTGATTGGCCGGATTGAGGATCAGTGTTTCAATAGCAAATATTCTTTCGCTGTTTTAACACCTGGGTGGGCACCTGGCGCAATGCTCTGTGCCAAGAGTCCACACTATTTTGAAGCCTCTGGCTCTAATCAGGTGCTTCAAAAAAACACCCCTGCCGCTGTAATTCACGCTGTTTACAGTGATATCATTGTAGCTCTGGGCAATCACATAGCCGAATCGCGTGAACCCGGAAGACAGACATGGGGAATATGTCAGCCCTCTTATCTGTGACTTTACGAAGCTGGAGGGCTTCGTTCCAAGGTGAGTATTTAATAAAGTGCTAGTATGCGATGCACATTATGCAATTCCCTTGCAGTACAACCGCTGAGCAGCATTCACGTGTCTGACAGCACAGGCTTCATCCCTGAAAGTCCCTAAACCTGGCCATACATGTTGTGTTGCTCTCTGATTGCACTAGAGCTCCGTCCGATCCACCAAACTTTCCGTATGAATGTTATTATTTTTTTGGATAAGCCCTCATGTTACATATTTTAGTAAATCTTGGGGACCATTCACACTATTGCATTTTTGTAACATTAGATGATTTTCGGTGCGCTGTCAGAAATACCTTTCTGATGAAAGTCAAACAGCTGAAGCATTAAAGGCGGCCATATATGGTTCGAATTTCGAAAGAATTTTCTTTCGAAAATCGTATCAAAGAATTTTCGTACGAATTTCGCACCGTTAGTGGGCTGCAGCAACAGACGATTTTCGTGCGGCAATCAAATTTGAGGAATCCGACATGTTGGAAATTTTTTGAAAAACTAACGATTTCTGATCAACGATGGGAGAATCGTGCGAGAAATGTAATAGAAAAATAAATTGTGCATGTACAAGAAAAGAATATTCCCGGAGAGAAAAGAATATTCCCGGCAACATGAAGGTTTGGTCGGCCGAATTTCGAAAATCAATGGTGGCATCACCGGATCACAAAAAAAAAAAACTTTCTGATTTTGCAAATAAAATTTGTTCGAAATTCAACCGTGTATGGCCTGCTAAAGGGGTTGTAAAGGTTTGTTTTTTATTTTCTAAATAGGTTATTTTAAGCTAGTGCATTGTTGGTTCACTTACCTTTTCCTTTGATTTCCCTTCTAAATGTTTTTTTCTTTGTTTTCTTTGTCTGAATTTCTCACTTCCTGTTCCCCCTCAGTAAGCTGTTCAGTAAGCTGTTCTGGCTGTTCTACACCACTCGGATGATGGTGTGAAGTTTAGTGAGGAGAAACAGGAAGTGAGAAATTCAGACAAAGAAAAAAAACATTTAGAAGGGAAATCGAAGGAAAAGGTAAGTGAACCAACAATGCACTAGCTTAAAGGAACCTATTTCGAAAATAAAAAACAAACCTTTTAAGGCCCCTTTCACACTTATATGACTTGTTCCACGATTTGTGATGGCAAAGTAGCATGACAAGTCGTTTACCATGATTTCCAATGACAACCATTCATATTAGTACGACTTTAAGTCGTTCCGACTTCAAAGTAGTCCCTGCACTACTTTGGTCCGATTTTGATGCCACTTACACAGGCATTCCCTGAAATTGTGGCCGCGAATCGCAGCAAATTCGCGGCCGTGAAATCGCGGTAAAATTGTGCGACTTTGAAATCGCACTAGTGTGAAAGGGGCCTTAGCCCTGGTTCACACTGGTGCGTTTTGACATGCGATTTGGCATGTCAAATCGCATGTCAAAACGGCGGTATTTGCCGCAAATTGCCGGTGTTCTGACGAGCTGGTTCCTCCTATCGATACGGTTCCCCCCTTGACTACGCAGACGCAATGCGAGGCGACGTAAATCTCAGAGGTTTAACAGCTGTTCGGCAGCTGCAGACGCGCTCGCTCCCGTTGCTTAGTTACACACGCCGTTTTCTTCTTCATGCCACTGTATACAGCAAGGAGCGGATAAGATGTGATAATATTGAGCAGTGCGATTTGTTTGTTTATACACGCCGCTCTATACAGCAAGGGGCTGTTTAGAGCGTCGTGTATAAACAAACAAATCGCACTGCTCAATATGACATCTGATTTTCGTATCGCATGTCAAAACGCACCAGTGTGAACCAGGGCTTACATTGACATCTGTGCAGAAACCTGCACAGATGTCCCTGTAATCGCGGCCAAAATCGGGACTGACCAGTGGGAGTGAAATCGTGCGAGTTCAGCTGAACTCGCACGGCTTCACTCTCGCAGCCCAGTGTGAATCTGCGAATTCAAAATCGCACGATTTTACCGCGATTACGCGGCCATGATTTCAGGGAATGCCAGCCTATAGAGCTAAATTTGCATCGCCCACGGATCAAACTTGCACAGGGCCCTTTTTTCCCCGAAGCTTATATTCGCAACGCATTGATGTAAACGGCACTTGTAAACTATGTAATTTAAATGACTTGTGAATTTGAGAAATCGCAACGGCTCAAATTCACAATAGAATTCGCAGCAGTGTGAACCTAGCCTAAAGAAGAATTACGTTAAACAAAATATTTAAATGCCGTAGCTTCTGACTTTCAGACAAATAGAAATGCCAGTTCTTCAATGGTCATTGGATCCCCAAAGTCACCATCTTGATTGTGGGAAGCTGGCTGTGACTTCCTGCTGTCTCTCTGTGTATGCGCGAGACACATTTAAGTACGTTTCAAGTAATTGCTCTGTCAAGTCAAGACTTCGTGTGTGATGTAATCTTAGTATAAAAACAAAAAAATGCAGCGCCTAAGGTATGTAAGATAGCCCAAACGTGAACGTAGATAGGGACAACAAACAAACAGTAAGTATATACGGCCTAAGAAGGCCTAGGATAAGTAAATCCAAATGTGTACCACACTAGTATATACCTATACATGTGTATAAAAAACTTTTAAAGTATGTAATACAGTGAACTAATAATAAAGTTCAATTAAGGTGACCAATGTGTAGACTGGGATCAGATGGAAGAAATGTGTATAAATCTTCAATATATTGTCCTCATAAAAGAAATCCAAAACAACTTCAGGAACGTGGAAAACACTCGTGTCTGCTCTCTGATCCAAGTAGACTGCATGTAGAAGAGCTCCTGTCTATTCTTGGACTAATGGTGGAATTGTCTATCTCTGATGCATTGACGCCTTGGAGGTCTACATCATTACTTGGGAGAGGACTGGATTCCTTGCGCCTGCTTCATCTGCTGATACCTCGAGAGGACGGATCCAGAGAAGTCTATCTCATAATCTTTGCCTGTTTGACCCACCACCGCTGGTGTGTGTGTCCACGCATAGGGGTAAGAGTATCCATTTCTTTCCCCCATCCCTGGTGTTGGAGTCACGTCCCCGGGTGCTATGGATATACGAATACATGTTTTCCGCGTTCCTGAAGTTTTTTTGGATTTCTTTTATGAGGACAATATATTGAAGATTTATACACATTTCTTCCATCTGATCCCAGTCTACACATTGGTGACCTTAATTGAACTTTATTATTAGTTCACTGTATTACATACTTTAAAAGTTTTTTATACACATGTATAGGTATATACTAGTGTGGTACACATTTGGATTTACTTATCCTAGGCCTTCTTAGGCCGTATATACTTACTGTTTGTTTGTTGGCCCTATCTACGTTCACGTTTGGGCTATCTTACATACCTTAGGCGCTGCATTTTTTGTTTTTATATATTCTTTGTGCAACGTGTCTATTTGCTGATGCTGGCAGCCACGTTTTCACTTTGTTCATTTAGTAGCGCAACTTTTTTCTTTTATTTGATGTAATCTTAGTACCTTCCAAAATATCATTCTCTTAGGTGAAAAAAAATGTTGGCAATATCTTGCTTTACCCCATAATCACTATAGTTTGTCTGAAGAATTGATGTCCCACTTTTGTCGGGTAAAAGATTCCTTAGCAGCGGTGGGATTCAAACCCATGCCTCCAGAGAGACTGGAGCCTAAATCCAGCACCTTAGACCGCTCAGCCATGCTACCAGATGGTTACTATTTGTTGTCTATTAGGGTTTTCCCGATACCACTTTTTTGAGACCGAGTACAAGTACCGATACTTTTTTCCAAGTACTCGCCGATACCGATTACCAATACTTTTTTTTCAATGTCATGTGACAGTTTGAAAGATGGGGACTGATAGGTGGCACTGACAGGTGGCACTTATGGGCACTGACTGGTGACTGGCGCTGATGGGCACTAATAGGTGGCTGGCAATGATAGATGGCACTGATTGCACTGATAGGTGGCACTTATGGGCACTGATAGGTGGCACTTGTGGGCAGTGATAGGTGGCACTGATAGATGGCACTGAAAGGTGGCACTTATGGGCACTGATAGATGGCTCTTATGGGCACTGACAGGTGGCACTTGTGGGCAGTGATAGGTGGCACTGATAGGTGGCACTTGTGGGCCCTGATAGATGGCACTGAAAGGTGGCACTTGTGGGCACTTATGGGCACTGATAGATGGCACTTATGGGCACTGATAGGTGCCACTTGTGGGCAGTGATAGGTGGCACTGATAGGTGGCACTTGTGGGCACTGATATGTGGCACTTGTGGGCACTGATAGGTGGCACTATCTGTGCAATCAGTGCCATCTATCAGTGCCCACAAGTGCCACCAATCAGTGCCCATAAGTGACACCTATCAGTGCAGTCAGTGCCATCTACCAGTGCCACCTGATAGGTGGCACTGGTAGATGGCACTGATTGCACTGATAGGTAGCACTTGTGGGTACTGATAGGTGGCTGGCACTGAAATGCTGTGGGGGAAAAAAATGACAGGATTTAAAAAAAAACAAAAAACTGCTGCAACGCCCATCTTGGTACACCCTGCACTCGGCTGAAGTAAGCAGCAGCAGACATCTTGTTACACCCAGCCCATATAGCTCGGGCTGGGTGTAACAAGATGTCTGCTGCTGCTTACTGCAGCCGAGTGCAGGGTGTACCAAGATGGGCGTGGGGACGTTCAGCCGCTGACGGCGACCGAATGTGATAGCACCGGTCACCGATCCTGATGCGGCTGCGCCCTGCACCCCTGCCAGCTTACCAAGTTCAACTGCAGGTGAGAGACTCGCTCTCCGCCCGCGGACTCCGTCCATCGACTGTGCCCGCCCTCTCCAGCCAGACTCCGCCCGCACTTTCCTTCAGAGACTCAGCCCGCCCCCTCTCCAGCCAAACTCCGCCTGCACTAGCTCTGTCGACAGACTCTGTCCGCCCTCTCCAGCCAAACTCCGTCCGCACTCCCCCGCCCTCCCCTGCCACTGACTCCTCCCGCACTCTTCGGCCACAAAAAAAAAGTATCGGGTGAAGCATCGGGAGCATTTGCGCGAGTACAAGTACTCGCGCAAATGCTTGGTATCGGTCCCGATACCGATACTAGTATCGGTATCGGGACAACCCTATTGTCTATACAATTGTGAGAACAAAGACTGGAGGTGGCAAACATTCTTTATAGTGTGTGATCATCTTTTTTCATTGTTGCAGTGGCAGCCCATCCATAGGGGCGCCCGGGCACCGACCCCCCCTCCCATGCAGTCACAATTATTATTTTTTTTATTTAAAACTGTCCCTTTAACCGCTTAACGACCGCTCACGGCATATATACGTCGGCAGAATGGCTCATACAGGCACACTCACGTACCTGTACCTCCCCTTTAACCGCTTACTGACACTGTCACTGATCTCCGCTCTGTGTAATCAGAGCGGAGATCGGTGACGTGTCACTCATAGCCACGACCCCTAACAGTGAGAATCACTCCCTTAGGCACACTTAACCCCTTCAGCGCCCCTAGTGGTTAACCCCTTCACTGGCAGTGTCATTTTTACAGTAACCAGTGCATTTTTATTGCTCTGATCGCTGTAAAAATGACAATGGTCCCAAAAATGTGTCAAAAGTGTCCGATGTGTCCCCCACAATGTCGCAGTCATGAAAAAAATCGCATTACTAGTAAAAAAAATAAATAATAAAAATGCCATAAAACTACCCCCTATTTTGTAAACGCTATAACTTTTGCGCAAATCAATCAATAGACGCCGATTGCGATTTTTTTTTTTTTTTACCAAAAATATGTAGAAGAATACGTTTCGGCCTAAACTGAGAAAAAAAATGTTTTTTAATATATTTTTTGGGGATATTTTTTATAGCAAAAAGTAAAAAATACTGCATTTTTTTCAAAATTGTCGCTCTATTTTTGTTTATAGCACAAAAAATAAAAACTGCAGAGGTGATCAAATACCACCAAAAGAAAGCTCTATTTGTGGGAAAAAAAGGACGTCAATTTTGTTTGGGAGCCACGTCCCACGACCGCGCACTTGTCAGTTAAAGCGACGCAGTGCCGAATCGCAAAAAGGGGCCTGGTCTTTATGCTGCATATTGGTCCGGGGCTTAAGTGGTTAAGAATTTTTTTTCTTTGAGAAAAGGTCCTTAAGTGCTCTGTTGCCGGGCGCCGAACGCAGTGCTCTGTGGGAAACGCCACATCTATGCAATCACAAGATTGCAGACGAGGCGCTTCATTTGCAGGCTTTAAACCCGCCCTGGGGGGGCGCATTCCATCGCAACGATCATGATACGCCCAGCTCCGTAGTATTATTTACTACGGCCGGGTGCTTTGACAGTTATGTCTCTTCCAGTTTTCACTGTGCCTGAGCGGAGGAAGCATGAGGAGCGGACTCCTCCACCGCTGCTGCTAAAGGTATGATCTATCTATCTGCCTGCCTTCCTCACTGTAATGTATGTGGTGATTAGTGATGAGCCGAACACCCCCGGGTTCGGTTCGCACCAGAACCCGCGAATGGACCGAAAGTTCGTACGAACATTAGAACCCTATTAAATACAATGGATGCGAACGTTCGAATTCTAAAGTGCTAATTATAACAACTATTATGCATGTTATTGTCCTAAAAAGGGTTTGGGAACCCGGGTTGTGCACCAGGGGACATGTATCAATGCAAAAAGAAGTTTTAAAAACGGTCGTTTTTCGGGAGCAGTCATTTTAACCACTTCCCTACCCAGCCATAGTAATATGACGTCCACAGATGGGATCTCCCATCCTGGGTGGACGTCATATGACGTCCTCTGCTTTGTAGGGGAATATCTGAATGATGCCTGCAGCTAGAGGCATCATTCAGATATCCTTTTGTTCTGCCAGCGATTCTCTGCACCATAAGAACGATCATAGCGGCGGTTCCGCCGCTTGATCGTTCTTATAGGCGGCGGGAGGGGGCACCCCCCCCTCCCGCCGCCATCCAGTGCTTCGCCGGCTCTCCCAGGTACCGTTGTGTTCCTTAGGACACAGCAGTTCCCTGATGGGGGTAAATGAGTGGCGGCGGAGCAGCAGCGGCGGGCAGCGGAGCGGCTTACCGGCTCCCATATGCAGAGCTGCAGCAGCGGCGTGCACGGCGCCCGCGCGCGCCCCCGGAGGCGCGCAGCGCGGCGATCTGGGATCCGGTGTGTCCCTCTGGACACACCGATTCAAGTAATGTGGCGGCGGGCGGCGGAGATTCCGGTATAAACTTACCGGAATTGATGATGCAGAGCTGCGCAGCGGCGTGCACGGCGCCCGCGCGCCCCCCGGGGGCGCGCAGCGCGGCGATCGGGGCTGAGGTTTTTCCCTTGGATACAGCCCAGCCTCGATCAGGGTAAAGAGCCAATGAAATTGGCTCTTTACCACGTGACCGGCTGTGTCCAATCACAGCAGGTCACTAAATGTAAACAAAACACACAATTGTGTGTAACTCACTGTTGCCTGGTTCTCCTCTTCACACACCTGTGAGGAGGAGATCAGCTAACAGTGAGTTACACATATGTTATACACATATACATATGTACTACTGTGCCCAGATTGCCCCCCCTAAATAAAGAGTACCTGTCATCTAGTACCTGCCACCAGATCACCAGCCACCCACCTGTCCATCAGGAGTACCTGTCCATCAGGAGTACCCGCCACCTCACCTGAGTACCCGCCACCTCAGAGTACCCGCCACCAGTCCATCAGGAGTACCTGTCCATCAGGAGTAACTGTCCATCAGGAGTACCCGCCACCTCACCTGAGTACCCGCCACCTCAGAGTACCTGTCCATCAGGAGTACCTGTCCATCAGCAGTACCCGCCACCTCACCTGAGTACCCGCCACCTCAGAGTACCCGCCACCAGTCCATCAGGAGTACCTGTCCATCAGGAGTACCCGCCACCTCACCTGAGTACCCGCCACCTCAGAGTACCCGCCACCAGTCCATCAGGAGTACCTGTCCATCAGGAGTACCTGTCCATCAGGAGTACCCGCCACCTCACCTGAGTACCCGCCACCAGTCCATCAGGAGTAACTGTCTATCAGCAGTACCCGCCACCTCACCTGAGTACCCGCCACCTCAGAGTACCCGCCACCAGTCCATCAGGAGTACCTGTCCATCAGGAGTACCTGTCCATCAGCAGTACCCGCCACCTCACCTGAGTACCCGCCACCTCAGAGTACCCGCCACCAGTCCATCAGGAGTACCCGCCACCTCACCTGAGTACCCGCCACCTCAGAGTACCCGCCACCAGTCCATCAGGAGTACCTGTCCATCAGGAGTACCTGTCCATCAGGAGTACCCGCCACCTCACCTGAGTACCCGCCACCAGTCCATCAGGAGTACCTGTCCATCAGCAGTACCCGCCACCTCACCTGAGTACCCGCCACCTCAGAGTACCCGCCACCAGTCCATCAGAAGTACCTGTCCATCAGGAGTACCTGTCATTCAGGTGTACCCGCCACCTCACCAGGAGTACCCGCCACCTCACCAGGAGTACCCGCCACCAGTCCATCAGGAGTACCTGTCCATCAGGAGTACCCACCACCTCACCAGAGTACCCGCCACCTCACCAGAGTACCCACCACCAATCCATCAGGAGTACCTGTCCATTAGAGTACCCGCCACCTCACCAGAGAACCTGCCACCAGAGTACCTGCCACCTCACCAGCGTACCCACTATGTCCAGAAAGGTGTACACCCCAGAAGAAGCATATCAAATACTCAGTCTGACCGATGAGAGCAACGGGGAGCTCTCACCGCTCAGTTCTGATTCCGATTCTGGTTCGGAATATGAACCCCCCGAAGGCAGCACATCCGGATCCGAATTAGAGGAGGACACAGTCCGTCCAAAAAGAAGACGGTCTGAACACCAGGCAGCGACCAGCAGTGCCAACGGCGGTAGACCCCAGGAGGCGAGGTCCAGTGCAAGCGCTGCTAGACCCCAGGAGGAAAGGCCCAGTGCAAGCGCTGCTAGACCCCAGGAGGAAAGGCCCAGTGCAAGTACACGCCAAAGAAGTAGGACCCGAACCCAGCTTCCAGATGGCTTGGCAAACCCATTGTGGCTGCCTTCTACCTCAGGGTCAGCCACGATCCCCCCTTTTACAGCACAGCCAGGTGTGCAGGTCAACACTGAGGGTTTTTCCAAACTTGATTTTTTTAATTTATTTTTCCCTGATGAATTGGTTCAAGGCATTGTGGAGCAAACTAATCTTTTTGCTCAACAATTCATTGAAAACAACCCCAGCTCCAGCTATGCCCGCCCTTTTGAATGGAGACCCCTAACAGTGGTGGAGCTTAGATTGTTTTTAGGCCTAACGTTTAACACGGGGCTTACAAAAAAAAATGAAATGAATAGGTATTGGTCGAAGAAACCCATCCACCATATGCCAATTTTTACATCGGCCATGTCCAGGTCCCGATACGAACTTATAATGCGGTTCCTGCATTTCAGTGACAACTCACAGTGCCCCCCCCGAGATCACCCAAACTTTGACAAATTATATAAAATTCGCCCCCTAATTAATTTTTTTTCCAAGAAGTTTGCCGAACTTTATGTCCCTGACCAAAACATTTCTGTGGACGAATCCCTGGTGCATTTCACAGGCCGGCTGGGAATCAAGCAATATATCCCCAGTAAGCGGGCGAGGTACGGCTTGAAGCTCAACAAGCTCTGTGAAAGCGCCACTGGTTATGTGCACTCATTCCGCATGTACGAAGGCAAAGATTCCCAGCTCGAGCCCCCTGAGTGTCCATCGTACATGGGAATAAGTGGAAAAATTGTTTGGGAGTTGGTATTTCCACTCCTCCAAAAGGGGTATCATATTTATATGGACAACTATTATACCAGCCTGCCCCTTCTCCGCCACCTCTACCTAAAAAAAACTCTGGCGTGTGGTACAACAAGAATAAACAGAAAGGGCTTCCCACAGCGTCTTGTCACCACAACCATTCAAAAGGGGGAATCGGCAAGCTTGAGGAACGAGGAAGTGTTGGCTGTGAAGTGGAGGGATAGGAAAGATGTGTACATCATGTCCACCATCCACGATGACACCTCGGTGGAACTTCACAGAAGACGCAGTACCGTTCGCAAGCCTTCCTGCATCAATGAGTACAATAAATTCATGGGGGGTGTGGATTTAAATGATCAAATGTTGCAGCCCTATCTTTCAACCCGAAAATCCCTCTTCTGGTATAAAAAAATCGCAATTTACTTTTTTCATTTGGCCCTGTTAAATTCTTTCATAGTCTACCAAAAATCCACACATAGACCCACCACCTTCATGAGATTTATTGAAGACATTGTCACTGCCCTGATCTACCAACAAACATCCCCCCCAGAAAGCATTCACTCAGATTGTGTCAGCAGACTACATGAGCGCCATTTTTCAAACCATATTCCACCATCACGATCCGGAAGACGACGGCAAAAAAAATGTCGGGTGTGCACCAGAAGAGGAATTAGGAAAGACACCAGCTTCCATTGTCCCGACTGTCCCTCCCAACCTGGCCTTTGCATCGGAAAATGCTTCAAGCGATATCACACTCTCGAAAACTATTAGCCCATATTTCTAATACTGCCATTTCCCCGTTTTCAATATGTCCTGAATATTTCCCTGCCTCGACCAACCATATCATTGTCTTCCATGTGAACTGACCCTGGCCTGTTTCTCGACTATGTCTCTGCCTACCGTCTGCATTGTTTATCCGCCATGTTTCTGCCTTTCACGTGAACTGACCCTGGACTGTATGGATTATGCCTCTGCCTACCGTTTATTTCTGCCTTTTACCTGCACTGACCTTGGCCTGTTGACCATGTTTTTGCCTGCCCCCTTGGACTGATCTTTCACCCTGCTACACAGGGGTCTCACATATGTGAGGGGCTCCAGAATAGTGTTCTGAGTTCAGAAAACCAGTTTTTGGTTTTCTGTGTTCCCAGAACAGGGTCTGGTTGTCCGGAGGCTTCAAAGCGATTTGGGTGGGAGAAGCCTCTACCCCTGTCCCCATTCTTTCCTGACCGTTGCCCTAAGCTTGATGGTCCTGCCTGCTCCCTGGACAAATACTCTGGCTGTGCTGACCATACCTCTGCCTGCTGCATGTACTAACTATGGACAGTATTCCTGCCTGCTGCATGGACGATCCTTTGTTCCTTTTGCTACTGCTGACCACATCTCTGCCTGCTATCTGGACCAATGCTTTGGCTGTGCTGACATCATCTCTACCTGTACTGACTATTCCTGCCTGCTGCCTGTTTTGCTATCGCTGTCCACGTTCCTGCCTGCTGCCTGGACCGATGCTTTCCTCTTTGGACCACTGCACTACTAAAACCGCAGGTAATCTTTTCTTTACCCTTTTTCTCAGAAGAATGTATTTTGGTTTATAATTGGTATGTACAGTACATGCTATGTTTTAGAAATATGAAGGGCCTTCAACAATGTGATAGGTTGTCAGGAATTTATGTGTGTAATTTATGCTCCTAGAACACATGACGGTGCTACTTAGATGTTAGGCCTCTGTATTTGGCCAGGCTGTGTAAAAGTCTCACACATTTGGTATCGCCATACTCAGGAGGAGTAGCAGAATGTATTTTGGGGTGTCACTTTTGCTATGTACATGCTATGTGTTGGTAATATCTTATAAATGGACAACTTTGTATAAAAAAAATGCGTTTTCATTTTTTTCCCACATATTCCAAAAACTTCTGGAAAAAAATGAACCGTTCAAAAGACTCATTATGCCTCATAGATTATACGTTGGGGTGTTAGCTTTCCAAAATGGGGTCATTTTATGGGCGTTTCCATTGTCCTGGTGCTCCAGGGCCTTCAAAACTGTAATAGGTGGTTGAGAAATGAGATGTGTAATTTATGCTCCTAGAATGCCTAAAGGGGCTATTTCAATGTTGGGCCTCTGTATTTGGCCAGGCTGTGTAAAAGTCTCACACATTTGGTATCGCCATACTCAGGAGGAGTAGCAGAATGTATTTTGGGGTGTCATTCTTGCTATGTACATGCTATGTGTTGGTAATATCTTATAAATGGACAACTTTGTATAAAAAAAATGCGGTTTCATTTTTTTCCCACATATTCCAAAAACTTCTGGAAAAAAATGAACCGTTCAAAAGACTCATTATGCCTCATAGATTATACGTTGGGGTGTTAGCTTTCCAAAATGGGGTCATTTTATGGGCGTTTCTATTGTCCTGGTGCTCCAGGGCCTTCAAAACTGTAATAGGTGGTTGAGAAATGAGATGTGTAATTTATGCTCCTAGAATGCCTAAAGGGGCTATTTCAATGTTGGGCCTCTGTATTTGGCCAGGCTGTGTAAAAGTCTCACACATTTGGTATCGCCATACTCAGGAGGAGTAGCAGAATGTATTTTGGGGTGTAATTTTTGCTATGTACATGCTATGTGTTGGTAATATCTTATAAATGGACAACTTTGTATAAAAAAAAATGCGTTTTCATTTTTTTTCCCACATATTCCAAAAACTTCTGGAAAAAAATGAACCGTTCAAAAGACTCATTATGCCTCATAGATTATACGTTGGGGTGTTAGCTTTCCAAAATGGGGTCATTTTATGGGCATTTCCATTGTCCTGGTGCTCCAGGGTCTTCAAAACTGTAATAGGTGGTTGAGAAATGAGATGTGCAATTTATGCTCCTAGAATGCCTGAAGGTGCTATTTCAATGTTGGGCCTCTGTATTTGGACAGGCTGTGTAAAAGTCTCACACATTTGGTATCGCCATACTCAGGAGGAGTAGCAGAATGTATTTTGGGGTGTCATTGCAAGTATGCATGTGCTGTGTGAGAGAAATAACTTGTTATTATGACAATTTTGTGCAAAAAAATAAAAATTTAAAAAAATTTAAAAAATTTCCCAAGAATTGTGGGAAAAAAGTACAACTTCAAAAAACTCACAATGACTCTTACTAAATACATTGGAATGTCTGCTTTCCAAAAAGGGGTAATTTGGGGGGTAGTTGTACTTTCCTGGCTTGTTAGGGTCTCAAGAAATGAAATAGGCCTTCAGTACATCAGGTGTGATCAGATGTGATAATTTTTCAATGATTTGCACCACAGCTTGTAGACTCTATACCTTTCACAGAGACCAAATAATATACACTTTTTTGGTTATTTTTACTAAAGATATGTAGCAGTATACATTTTGGCCCAATTTTATGATGAAAAATTACTTATTTGCAAAATTTTACAATAAAAACAAAAAAAAAGTGTTTTTTTTTTAAAAAAATCTAAATTTTTTCGCTTATATTGCAAAAAATAAAAAACCTAGCGGTGATTAAATACCACCAAAAGAAAGCTCTGTTTGTGAGAAAAAAAATGATAAAAATTTGGTTTGGGTACAGTGTAGCATGACTGAGTAATTGTCATTCAAAGTGTGAGAGCGCTGAAAGCTACAAATTGGTCTGGTAAGGAAGGGTGTATAAAAGCCCTGTATTGAAGTGGTTAATGATGCATAAAGTGAAAAAAAAAAAGTCAAATATTCCTTTAAATATCGTACCTGGGGGGTGTCTAAAGTATGCCTGTGAAGTGCCACGTGTTTCCCGTGTTTAGAACTGTCCCTGCACAAAATGACACTTCTAAAGGAAAAAAAAGCCATTTAAAACTGCTTGCGGCTTTAATGTAATGTCTGGTCCCGGTAATATGGATGAAAATCTTTAAGAAAAATGGCATAGCTACCCCATGACCCCCCCCCACCCCAGCCCATTACCAGCCCCTTTGGGTCTTGTATGGATATTAAGGGGAACCCCGCACATAAAATAAAAAAGGCCCTATATACTCTGAACAGCCGTATACAGGCGGTGCATACAAGACAGGGACTGTAGGTTTGTTCTTATGTAGAATCTGTTTGTAATTTTGAACAGGTACATTGTTCAAGTGTAGCTCCAGCCCAAAAATCTATTTTTAAACTTTTTGGAAAACATAGGTAAGGGTTATCACCCCTGTAACATTTGTTTTGCTGTCTGTGCCCCTGTTCAGAACATTTCACCTCACTTTCCGTCCCAATGACAACTGTTTTTGAAATGTGGTGTTTTTCTTGAAACAAGGATTGGTGATAAAGCATCAGTACAGAGGAGACACCTTTCTCCCATATTTATTCTTACAGGAGAGAATTTTCCTTCCTAGTGGTAGATTTCCTCTCACTTCCTGTTGTCTTCTTGCGTTTGCAAGTAGGAGTCGTTTGTAAGTTGGATGTTTGAAAGTAGGGACCTGCCGTATATACTCTGCAGAAATAGGCCCCTTAGTTGTTGGTGTTGGCACAACACTGTAAGCACTCACAGTTACTCTTGGTTGGTGCTGGAACGCCCTGCTGTCAACTATTATATCAGGAATTTTAATTACATATAATTGTTGAACAGTGGTAGTAAAAATTGGGCCTTTGATGGTGGTGCTGGTGCCACAACACTGTAAGCCCTGACAGTTACTCTTGGTGGGTGCAGCAATGGGCCCTGCTGTGAATTATTAGATCAAGAATTGTAATTGCATGCCCCTGTTGAACAGGGGCTGAAAAATTGGGCCTTTCGTGGTGGTGGTGGTGGTGTTGCCACAACACTGTAAGCCCTCAGAGTTACTCTTGGTGGGTGCAGGAATGGGTCCTGCTGTGAATTATTAGATCAAGAATTGTAATTACATGCCCCTTTTGAACAGGGGCTGAAAAATTGGGCCTTTCGTGGTGGTGGTGGTGGTGGCGTTGCCACAACACTGTAAGCCCTCAGAGTTACTCTTGGTGGGTGCAGGAATGGGCCCTGCTGTGAATTATTAGATCAAGAATTGTAATTACATGCCCCTTTTGAACAGGGGCTGAAAAATTGGGCCTTTCGTGGTGGTGGTGGCGTTGCCACAACACTGTAAGCCCTCAGAGTTACTCTTGGTGGGTGCAGCAATGGGCCCTGCTGTGAATTATTAGATCAAGAATTGTAATTACATGCCCCTTTTGAACAGGGGCTGAAAAATTGGGCCTTTCGTGGTGGTGGTGGTGGTGGCGTTGCCACAACACTGTAAGCCCTCAGAGTTACTCTTGGTGGGTGCAGCAATGGGCCCTGCTGTGAATTATTAGATCAAGAATTGTAATTACATGCCCCTTTTGAACAGGGGCTGAAAAATTGGGCCTTTCGTGGTGGTGGTGGTGGTGGCGTTGCCACAACACTGTAAGCCCTCAGAGTTACTCTTGGTGGGTGCAGCAATGGGCCCTGCTGTGAATTATTAGATCAAGAATTGTAATTACATGCCCCTTTTGAACAGGGGCTGAAAAATTGGGCCTTTCGTGGTGGTGGTGGCGTTGCCACAACACTGTAAGCCCTCAGAGTTACTCTTGGTGGGTGCAGCAATGGGCCCTGCTGTGAATTATTAGATCAAGAATTGTAATTGCATGCCCCTGTTGAACAGGGGCTGAAAAATTGGGCCTTAGGCACTGGTGGCACAACACTACAACCCCTCACAGATACTGTACTTGGAGCACAGCAATGAGCCCTGTTGCAAAGTATTGCTTCAAAAATTGTAATGACACGCCCCTGTTAAACAGGGGCTGAAAAATTGGGCCTTAGGCACTGGTGCCACAACACTCCAACCCCTCACAGATACTGTACTTGGAGCACAGCAATGAGCCCTATGGCAAATTATTGCTAAAAAAATTGTAATTACACGCCCCTGTAAAACAGGGGCTGAAAAATTGGGCCTTAGCCACTGGTGGCGGCACCCATAAACAAAAATGATCTTCCAAGCTATCATCATCAATCGTATCATTGAGGACTCGGAGGAGGAGGATAGCCAGTCAACATAACAGCACAGGCACTCAGCATCAGCATCAGTCTTGAAGGGATGTGACATGTTAAAATCAATTAGTCTGTTATATCAGCATCAGGTGTGTGGTAGCTGGTGGTGATCCAAGACTGGTTCATCTTGATGAAAGTCAGTCGATCAACCGAGTCGGTGGACAGGCGCACCCTGTGATCCGTGACAAATCCTCCAGCAGCACTGAATGTGCGTTCCGAAAGAACGCTGGATGCAGGACAGGCCAGTAGCTCAATTGCATACTGTGCAAGCTCTGGCCAGTGATCCATCCTCAAGACCCAGTAAGCCAGAGGATTTTCGGTGGGGAAGGTGTCCAAGTCTGACCTTGCCCCTAGATATTCCTGCACCATGTTTATCAGACGCTGGCGATGGTTGCTGGAACCGATCATACTTTGGGGCTGCGGACTAAAGAATTGTCTGAACGCATCGGTCAGACGGCCACCTTCCCCACCGCTCCTTCTTTGACTGGCCGAAGCCTCAGCAACTCGTTGTCCAGGACCAGGAGTTTGTAACCTCCCAGTCTCTGGGAACGCGTTGCACAGACCTTTCTGCAAGGCCTCCCGGAGTTGTCTCATCCTCTGCTCCCTCTGCGATGGTAACATAAGGTCCGCAACCTTACCCTTGTACCGTGGATCAAGGAGAGTGGCCAGCCAGTAATGGTCCCTCTCCTTGATCCGAAGAATACGAGGATCCTTCCGCAGACTTTGCAGGATCAGGGAGGCCATGCAGCGTAGGTTTGCTGAGGCATTCGCTCCGGAGTCCTCTGGGTCACTAAGGACGACATGATCCGCAGCCACCTCCTCCCAGCCACGTACAAGTCCACTGGTTTCTTGGGACTGTAAATCATCCCTAAAAGACTGCTGCTGATGATGCTGAGTGCCAGCCTCCACCTCCATGCTGACACAATCCTCCTCCTCCTCCTCCTCCTCTTCCTGTGCGATGGGTGGGACAGAAGGAACACTGTCTGGGTAAAGGGGGCCTTGAGAGGCAAGGAAGTCCTCCTCTTCCTGCCTCTGTTCTGCCTCAAGTGCCCTGTCCATTATTCCACGCAGCGTGTGCTCCAACAGGTGGACAAGAGGTACAGTGTCACTGATGCATGCACTGTCACTGCTCACCATCCTCGTGGCCTCCTCAAATGGTGCCAGGACAGTGCATGCATCCCTGATCATGCCCCACTGGCGTGGAGAAAAAAAACCAAGCTCCCCTGACCCTGTCCTGGTGCCGTAGTCGCACAGGTACTCATTGATGGCCCTCTGCTGCGTGTGCAGCCGCTGCAGCATGGCCAACGTTGAGTTCCACCTGGTGGGCATGTCACATATAAGGCGGTTCTTGGGCAGGTTCAACTCCTTTTGCAGCTCAGCCAGGCGAGCACTGGCATTATAAGATCTGCGGAAATGCACACAGACTTTCCTGGCCTGCCTCAGGACATCCTGTAAGCCCGGGTACCTGCCCAAGAACCGCTGCACCACCAGGTTAAGGACGTGAGCCACACAGGGCACATGGGTCAGTTGTCCCTGTCGGAGGGCGGAGAGGAGGTTGGTGCCATTGTCGCAAACCACCATTCCTGGCTTAAGCTGGCATGGCGTCAACCACCTCTCGGCCTGGCCCTGCAGAGCAGACAGGACCTCTGCCCCAGTGTGGCTTCTGTCCCCCAAACACACCAGCGCAAGCACGGCATGGCATCTTTTTGCCTGCGTACTTGCGTAGCCCCTTGAACGCCTACGGAGCACCGCTGGTTCCGAGGACAAACCACAGGAAGAGGCCATGGAGGAAGAAGAAGAGGAGGGGGTGGAGGAGAGAGGTGTGTCACAACCAGTAGTAGCATTTTGGAGGCGTGGCGGTGGAACAACCTCCAACACTACTGCACCTTGTCCTGCATCCTTCCCAGCTGCCAAAAGAGTGACCCAATGGGCCGTGAAAGAAAGGTAACGTCCCTGTCCATGCCTGCTGGACCATGAGTCAGCGGTAATATGCACCTTACCGCTGACCGCCCTGTCCAGCGAGGCCAAGACATTGCCTTCCACATGCCGGTAGAGAGCCGGAATAGCCTTCCGTGAGAAAAAGTGGCGTTTGGGAACCTGCCACTGAGGAACCGCACATTGCACAAACTCACGGAAGGGGGCCGAGTCTACCAACTGAAAAGGCAGCAGTTGAAGCGCTAGCAATTTAGCCAAGCTAGCATTCAACCGCTGGGCATGTGGATGGCTGGGAGTGAACTTCTTTCGACGGTCCAGCAGCTGGGGCAGGGAAATTTGCCTGCTAGAATCGGACGTCGGTGTACTGCTAGCAGAGTGGCCGCAAGTACTTGGCTGTGACACACCTAATTCTACACCTTCATTCCTCTCAGTGCATGTTTCAGAGAGGACTGAAGTTATAGTGGGGTTGGAGATCCCAGCTGATGTGGTGCAAGGAGAGGTCCGCTTTGTTCTTTGGTGTGGGTCTTTGAGGTAGGCTTGCCAACGAGCTGCATGGCAGGTCAACATATGTCTGGTCAGGCATGTGGTACCCAAGCGGCTGATGTTTTGGCCACGCGATATACGCTTGAGACATATGTTGCAAACAGCAGCTGTGCGATCTGATGCACTAGCCTCAAAAAAGGCCCACACCAAAGAACTTTTTGAATGACGGGCAGAGGCAGCGCCCTGCACAGGCGGAGCTCTGCGGTGTGATTCCGTCGGTGTACTGCCCTTACGCTGGCCACCAAAGGGCATCCTGCCTCGTTGGAGATGTGCCTCCTCCTCATCCTCCTCCTCCTCCTCTCTCCTATTAGGCACCCACGTGGAGTCAGTGACCTCATCATCCCCTCCCTCCTCATCACTGGAGCCAATCTGGCAGTATGCTGCAGCTGCTGGATTCATGACTGCCAGATTGGTGTCCTTCTTGAGCATCCCCTCTGTCTGCTCTCACGCTACTGCCTTCCTGTAGCTGGGTTTCATCATCAGACCCTTCGAAACGCTGGGCATCCTCCTGGAGCATGTACCCAACACTGTGCTCAAACAGTTCGGGGGACTCCTCAGGAGGAGGACATGGTGGGTCTAGGGAAGGAGTGACTGATGATGAGTCTGACATTGATACCAGGGAAGAGGACGCTTTGGCAGCTGCTTTTCCAGTACCCTGAGCCTGGGTGAGAGAGGATGAGGAGGAGGAGGAGGGCTTGGTCATCCACTCTACCAAGTCTTCGGCATGATGTGGCTCAACATGTCCAGCTGCCGAAAAGAAGGACAAGCGTGTCCCATGGCCATGTGCTGATGACAATGCACCGCGTCCACGACCAGCACTGTTGCCCCCAGACACAGAGCCTGCTTGCCCTCTTTTATTGCCTCCTGACTGTCTGCCTCTCCTTGTTTGCCTTCCAGACATTCTAATAGATGGCCTGCAGGGAGATGGGAAAAAAGCAATAAGGGCTACCTTCAGGTGTCCTTCTCTTTCCCTTTACTTAAGGATTTCTAAATATGGTTGAGGATGATTGCTTTTGCACAGAATAGCACAACGACAATTTCCCTGACTGTCCAAAAAAACAAGGATTTCAAAGATGGTTGATGAGGAATGCTTTAGCACACTATAGCACAAGGAGAATTTCCCTCACTGTCCTTCCCTGTCCCTAGAAACAAGGATTATCACAGTGAAAGAAACTGACACTCTTCCTACCTATAGTTTTCTGTCCCTAGAAAAAATGTTTTTTTAAAGCACACTATAGCACAAGGAGAATTTTCCTCACTGTCCTTCCCTGTCCCTAGAAACAAGGATTATCACAGTGAAAGAAACTGACACTCTTCCTACCTATAGTTTTCTGTCCCTAGAAAAAATGTTTTTTTAAAGCACACTATAGCACAAGGAGAATTTCCCTCACTTTCCTTCCCTGTCCCTAGAAACAAGGATTATCACAGTGAAAGAAACTGACACTCTTCCTACCTATAGTTTTCTGTCCCTAGAAAAAATGTTTTTTAAAAGCACACTATAGCACAAGGAGAATTTCCCTCACTGTCCTTCCCTGTCCCTAGAAAAAAGGATTATCACAGTGAAAGAAACTGACACTCTTCCTACCTATAGTTTTCTGTCCCTAGAAAAAATGTTTTTTTAAAGCACACTATAGCACAAGGAGAATTTTCCTCACTTTCCTTCCCTGTCCCTAGAAACAAGGATTATCACAGTGAAAGAAACTGACACTCTTCCTACCTATAGTTTTCTGTCCCTAGAAAAAATGTTTTTTTAAAGCACACTATAGCACAAGGAGAATTTTCCTCACTGTCCTTCCCTGTCCCTAGAAACAAGGATTATCACAGTGAAAGAAACTGACACTCTTCCTACCTATAGTTTTCTGTCCCTAGAAAAAATGTTTTTTTAAAGCACACTATAGCACAAGGAGAATTTCCCTCACTTTCCTTCTTTGTCCCTAGAAACAAGGATTATCACAGTGAAAGAAACTGACACTCTTCCTACTGTGAGGGGGTTAACTCGGTAGCGGGTGTGTGTGACCCCCTGGTTGGGCTCCCCACACAAAAACAGGGCCAGCAGACGGAGGTTGTGGTTTTCAAAATCAAAAGGAGCGGTTTATTTCTCTATGTACAGTGACAAAACACAGCAAAGCCAAAAAGAAACATAAACAAAATAAATCCTGGTCAGTTTGACCTCTGACTAAACATGCAGGTTTCCTAAACTAACAACTGGGATCAGCCTGGTGCTGTCCTAGTCCCTAAGTCCCTGGTTTAGTAAAAGTCCAAACAAATAGCCACACAGGCTTTGCCTCACCGCACAGGGGTTCACTCTCCCTAGACAGTCCACACAGGTCTGGTTCCAGGCATGAGCTAACATCTAATGAAGCTGGGAGTTCTTATAGAGGCCTAAATGAGCTGACAAGCTTCAGCTGGTCTCATCAACTCCCTGCCTCACGACGCCCAGCACTCTCCCTAGAGGTATGAGTCATTCATGAGCCCACTAGCCTCAGCTGGGCTTCATCAACTCCCTAGTTGTATAAGTCGGCATAAAGCCTGAATCTGGGAGAAATATATCTACCCCCCTGGATGCAACCAGGTGACTTTACCTTCCTGCTGTCACATACCCCCCCCTCTTGTTTTAACCTTGGGGTTGGAACACCAGCAATCAGGCATTCATGTACTCGAGACAAAGCATCCACATTCCCCATTTGAACGCCAGGGCGATGCTTTACTGTGAAGTTGAATTCCTGTAGGGCCAGGAACCACCTATTCACTCTTCTATTTGTCTCCTTGTTTTGAGCCATCCACTTTAACGGAGCGTGATCCGTAACCATGTCAAAGTGCCTACCTAGCAGATAGTACCGAAGGGAATCTAGAGCCCACTTCACCACTAAACACTCCTTTTCAACGGTGGCGTAATTTACCTCATGGGACTTCAACTTCCTGCTGAGGTAAATGACTAGGTGCTCTTCCCCGTTCCAGACCTGGGACAATACTGCTCCTAACCCCACATCTGACGCATCACTTTGTACGACAAAGTCTTTAGAGAAGTCGGGTGAGTACAACACTGGCTGGCTACATAAGGCTTGTTTCAAGAATTGGAATGCTGCCTCCGCCTCGGGGGTCCATTTAATCATGACCGACCCTTTCCCTTTCGTCAGGTTGGTTAGGGGCACAGCCTTAGAAGCAAAGTGGGGAATGAAGCGCCGATAATAACCCGCGATTCCCAGAAAGGCTCGTACCTGCTTCTTGCTGTTGGGACGTGGCCAACTCTGGATGGCCTCGACTTTGTTAAGTTGGGGTTTTATTACTCCCCTGCCAATGGTGTACCCAAGATATTTGGCCTCCTCCTGCCCAATGGTACACTTCTTGGGGTTAGCCGTAAACCCCGCTTCCCGGATAGAGTCTAGGACTGCTTGCACTTTTGGCAGATGTGAGGCCCAATCTGTGCTATGGACAATTACGTCATCCAGGTAAGCCGCAGCATACTTCCGATGGGGCCTCAGTATCTGGTCCATTTTCCGCTGGAATGTGGCCGGCGCATTCTGTAACCCGAACGGCATTCTCTTATATTGGAACGCCCCGTCTGGGGTTACAAATGCGGTTTTCTCTTTGGCCGACTTGGCCAGGGGAATTTGCCAATACCCTTTTGTGAGGTCAAGAGTCGTCATGTATCGGGCTGTTCCCAGCCGGTCGATCAACTCATCTATACGTGGCATGGGGTAGGTGTCAAATTTTGTAACTTTGTTCAACTGACGAAAATCGTTACAAAATCGCCAGCTCCCATCCGGTTTAGGCACCAACACAATGGGACTAGACCAATCACTTTGGGACTCCTCTATCACCCCTAAGTTCAGCATTTTCTGTACTTCCTCCCGTATTGCCTCCCGTCGGGCCTCTGGGATCCGATAGGGTTTTAACTTCACCCTTTCACCGGGCGGGGTAATAATATCATGCTCTACCCCAGATGTTTGTCCCGGCAGCTCAGAGAACACCTCCTTGTTGCGAAGCACAAACTCCTTAACCTCCTGTTGTTGGGGTTGTGACAAGGTGGCTGCTATTCCAACCTCCGGAATCACGCAACCAGTTTGAGCTGGTGACCAAGTTTCTGCGACTAGGGACTCTCTATCCCTCCAGGCTTTCAACAGATTAACGTGATATATCTGTTCGGGCTTTCGCCTTCCTGGTTGTCTGACCTTGTAATTCACTTCGCTCACTTTTTCCATTATCTCGTAGGGGCCTTGCCATTTGGCAAGGAATTTACTTTCAACCGTAGGGACAAGTACCAATATCCTATCCCCCGGGGAAAAGGTACGGGTCTTTGCTCCACGGTTGTACACTCTCTGCTGTGCCAACTGCGCTTGGGCCAAATGTTCCTTCACGATGGGCATTACCTGTGCAATTCGATCTTGCATCAGGGCGACATGCTCAATCACACTCCTGTGGGGAGAACTCTCACTTTCCCAAGTTTCCTTGGCAATATCCAACAGCCCTCTTGGGTGTCTCCCATACAGTAACTCAAAGGGGGAGAATCCCGTAGAGGATTGGGGCACCTCCCTAATAGCAAACATCAAATAAGGAAGTAAACAGTCCCAATCCTTTCCATCTCTATCCACCACTTTCTTCAACATTTGTTTTAGGGTTTTGTTGAATCTTTCAACCAGCCCATCGGTTTGGGGGTGATACACAGATGTACGCAATTGCGTCACTTTGAGCAATTTACACAGCTCTTTCATAACCCGGGACATAAAGGGTGTACCTTGGTCCGTAAGCAGTTCTTTACAAATACCCACCCGGCTAAAAACAAGAGATAGCTCTTTGGCTATGGTTTTGGCCGAGGTATTTCTGAGAGGGATTGCTTCTGGATAACGGGTGGCATAGTCCATTATAACCAATATGTACTGGTGCCCCCTAGCGGACTTGATTATAGGACCTACCAAATCCATTGCGATTCTCTCAAACGGGACCTCAATGATGGGTAGAGGGACCAGCGGGCTACGGAAATGTGGCATCGGGGCCGACCTCTGACACACAGGGCAGGAGGAACAATAATTTTCTATGTCCTTCATCACCCCAGGCCAATAGAATCTCTGTAATACCCTCTCTCGGGTTTTCTCTGTCCCCAGATGACCTCCAAGAATGTGCCCATGGGCCAACTCCAACACCAACTTCCTGTAAGGTTTGGGCACCACAAGCTGCTCAACGGTTTCTTCTGCCCTTTTTGCCACCCGATACAGTAGGTCCTTCTCTACGCTGAAGTATGGGTAAGTGCAGGTATTATCTGGGTTCACTAACTCGCCATCTATTTCCACTACGTTTTCCCGTGCCTTTATTAGGGCGGGGTCTTTTAACTGTTCTGTGGCAAAATTTTCCCTGTGAACCTCCAGATCAGAAAACTCCACAGACGGTAGGTTTTCGTCTGAGGAGGTGGGCTCCTCTCCAGTTTCTTGAGTCTCCCCTGCCAATACTGACAAGGGAAATTCTGGAGAGTCCTCACCACTCTCAGAGGAGTTCTGGCTATCACATTCCTGGTACATAGGGGCACCAGTGGGGGGCTCAGGATCATCCCACAGTTCCCAGAACTTCGGAAAATCCCTTCCCACAATGGCATCATGCGGTAATTGAGATACTAACCCCACTGGATGAGAGAGGGTACCTTTGGGGGTCTCGAAACATACTGTAGTCACTGGATACTCTCGGGTGTCCCCATGCACACAAATAACAGCTACCTTGCTATTCCCAGAGACCTCTGTTTTAACGAATTCAGCCTTTATCAGGGTCACAAGGCTACCTGAATCCAGTAATACCACAACATTTCTACCATTAATACACATTTTGCATAAATGTTTCTCAGTTCCCCGAATGGCAGTGCATGCGACTGTCGCACACAGCGACTGACGTCTGTCCATCAGAAAGTCACATTGCATGGGTTCCTCCACAACCGGGCAATTTGCTGCAATATGTCCCGCTTGCCGGCAGCGGTAGCAAACAATCCATTTGGCTGCCTCTTGAGCCCCTGACTTCCCAGGCTGTTCTCGCCAAACTTTGGGTAGAGCTCCCACCCTCTCACTCTCTCCACCCTCACCCCTTGGAATCCTCTTATCCGCCCCTGGGGATGGTCTGGTCTTAGGGTGGAAAGTCCGAGAGTCTCTGGAAGAGGCCGTCAGGTTCTCTGTAGCCAAGTATTTCTCTACACGATCCACAAGACCACCGGCCGTCTCTGGGTCTCCATGGCTTACCCACTTTTGGATGGCAGTAGGAAGAGCTCTCAAAAACCGATCCATTACAACACGTTCCACAATCTCTGGTGCGGACAAAGTCTCTGGCTGTAGCCACTTCCTGCTCAGGTGAATGAGATCATACATTTGAGACCTGGGGGGTTTTCCAAGCTGGAAAGTCCAGTTATGCACACGCTGAGCCCGGACAGCCAGGGTGACACCCAGCCTTGCCAATATTTCAGCTTTTAGCATCACATAGTCTTTTGCTTGGTCAGGCTCTAGGTCATAGTAAGCCTTCTGCGATTCACCAGTTAACAGAGGAGCCACCAGTCCAGCCCACTGCTCCTTAGGCCACTTTTCTCTTTCAGCAGTCCTTTCAAATGTGGTCAAAAATACCTCTGGATCATCCTCTCCAGTCATTTTTGTCAATAAACGACTCACCCCAAAGGACGCGGTATTAGTGGGACGGCTTTCCTCACTGGTCTGCGGACGTTGCTGCATTACTGCTTCCATTTGTTGTAGTCTCTGCTCTTGCTTCTGTAACAGGTCTATGAAGCGGGCCTCAGATTGCTGCTGGGCTTGTTGATGAGCTTGCTGCTGGGCTGCAAGGCTCCTTTGCAAACCTGCATTTGTCTGCTGTTGATTGGCATTTGCTAGAGCCAGCTGTTTCAGTATCTCCTCCATGCTGGCTTAAAAAAAACTGCCACTGGTTCTCCACCAACTGTGAGGGGGTTAACTCGGTAGCGGGTGTGTGTGACCCCCTGGTTGGGCTCCCCACACAAAAACAGGGCCAGCAGACGGAGGTTGTGGTTTTCAAAATCAAAAGGTGCGGTTTATTTCTCTATGTACAGTGACAAAACACAGCAAAGCCAAAAAGAAACATAAACAAAATAAATCCTGGTCAGTTTGACCTCTGACTAAACATGCAGGTTTCCTAAACTAACAACTGGGATCAGCCTGGTGCTGTCCTAGTCCCTAAGTCCCTGGTTTAGTAAAAGTCCAAACAAATAGCCACACAGGCTTTGCCTCACCGCACAGGGGTTCACTCTCCCTAGACAGTCCACACAGGTCTGGTTCCAGGCATGAGCTAACATCTAATGAAGCTGGGAGTTCTTATAGAGGCCTAAATGAGCTGACAAGCTTCAGCTGGTCTCATCAACTCCCTGCCTCACGACGCCCAGCACTCTCCCTAGAGGTATGAGTCATTCATGAGCCCACTAGCCTCAGCTGGGCTTCATCAACTCCCTAGTTGTATAAGTCGGCATAAAGCCTGAATCTGGGAGAAATATATCTACCCCCCTGGATGCAACCAGGTGACTTTACCTTCCTGCTGTCACACTACCTATAGTTTTCTGTCCCTAGAAAAAATGTTTTTTTAAAGCACACTATAGCACAAGGAGAATTCCCTCACTGTCCTTCCCTGTCCCTAGAAACAAGGATTCGCACAGTAAAACACACTGACACTCTCCCTACCTATAGTTTTCTGTCCCTAGAAAAAATGTTTTTTTAAAGCACACTATAGCACAAGGAGAATTCCCTCACTGTCCTTCCCTGTCCCTAGAAACAAGGATTCGCACAGTAAAACACACTGACACTCTCCCTACCTATAGTTTTCTGTCCCTAGAAAAAATGTTTTTTTAAAGCACACTATAGCACAAGGAGAATTCCCTCACTGTCCTTCCCTGTCCCTAGAAACAAGGATTCGCACAGTAAAACACACTGACACTCTCCCTACCTATAGTTTTCTGTCCCTAGAAAAAATGTTTTTTTAAAGCACACTATAGCACAAGGAGAATTCCCTCACTGTCCTTCCCTGTCCCTAGAAACAAGGATTCGCACAGTAAAACACACTGACACTCTCCCTACCTATCCTTCTCTTTCCCTAAACTAAAGGAATCCAGGTTAAGCAAGAAAAAAAAATGTCACTGTCCCTGCCTATGCTTCTCTTTCCCTGCTCCGGAACACACTACACTAGGCCGCCGTGCTGGCGGCCTTTTATAGTGTGGGACGTGTACTAAACACCCTCAGCAATAATTGGCCACAGGCATCCTGCCTGTGGCCAATCATTGCTCTCCTCGCTGCCGGCGCTGTGATTGGCCAAGCATGCGGGGTCACAGTGCATGCTTGGCCAATCACAGCGCCTGGATGACACTGCGATGGCGTAGTGCATTGTGGGCCGTTCGCGTCACTCGAATTTGGCGCGAACGGCCCAAATCGTTCGATCTTCGTCGAACGATCGAACAGCCGATGTTCGAGTCGAACGTATGTTCGACTCGAACACGAAGCTCATCCCTAGTGGTGATTAGGGATGAGCCGAACACCCCCCGGTCCGGTTCGCACCAGAACCTGCGAATGTACGGAAAGTTTGCGCAAACTTTAGAAACCTATTAAATACAATGGACGCGAACGTTCAAAATCAAAAGTGCTAATTATAACGGCTAATATGCAAGTTATTGTCCTAAAAAGGGTTTGGGGACCCGGGTCCTGCCCCAGGGGACATTTAGCAATGCAAAAAAAAGTTTTAAAAACTGATGTTTTTTTCGGGAGCAGTGATTTTAATAATGCTTAAAGTGAAAATGGGTTTGACTCGAACTCGAAGCTCATCCCTAGTGGTGATCTGACACCCTGTCTGTAGTACTGCAGTATCCTGTGATCGGAAGGTGGAGGGGGGAGGGAGGGTGTCCTGCTTCAGTTCTGCCCCCAGCTATTCACTCGCAATCTGCTTGATCAGACAAAGTGATTCAGTGAGACATGTGCCTGGCAGGAGAGGAGAGGGGGGGATGGGGGACTGCTGAGTGCTGATCGGAGCAAATGCTTCAGTGCCTGCCTGTCTGTAATGTGGTGATCTGACACTTGTCCGTAGCACTGCAGTATCCTGTGATTGGAAGCTGGAGGGTGTCCTGCTTCAGTTCTGCCCCCTGCTACATGTGCCTGGCAGGAGAGGAGGGGGGAGGGGGAGTGCTCACTGCTGATCGGAGCAAATGCTTCTCTTATTCACCACTAAATCCCTCTCTCATCTGTCTGTATATTTATCTCTCTCCCTCTCCCTCGCACCTAGGGTTGCCACCTTTTCGTCAAGCCAAACCCGAACACTTCAGCAGCGCACGCCAATTTTTTATTTTTTTTGTAGTACATTCAATGTATTACCTCTGTACAAAGCAATGTACAGCAATTTTGTGATTAAATAACATTTCTAATCATATAGAGTTAATTACAGGAGTTCCCCTTTACATCAGAGTCAACATAGTTCCCCTTCTACATCTGAATACACAGAGTTTCCCTTTATATCTGAATCTGCAGGAGAGGTGTGCGGAGGGTATGATGGGGGCAGTACTTACAGGAGAAGGAGTACAGAGGGGGGGATATGGGGGCAGTATGTACAGGAGAGGAGTGTAGTGGGTATGATGGGGGCAGTATGTACAGGAGAGGAGTGTAGTGGGTATGATGGGGGCAGCATGTACAGGAGAGGAGTGTAGTGGGTATGATGGGGGCAGTATGTACAGGAGAGGAGTGTAGTGGGTATGATGGGGGCAGTATGTACAGGAGAGGAATGTTGAGGGAGTGATGTTGGGAAGATAAGGAAGGAAAGTGACCATGGAATGATGTCCCTCAGCTGGGGGGGGGGGGGGTAGGAAGCAGCTCGGAGTGATGTCTGTATGAAGTGGTCTGGGGGTGATACAAGCTGGGGGGAGTGGGGGGCTGAGAAGTGGTCAGATATCGATCTCTATAATGAAAAAAAAGCTCATCCACTACTATATTCAACAATACTGCTCAATGAAAACTATCTGGTATAAGAAGTACATATCTATATACTGTAAGCCAGCTCCCAGCACTCTGTATACCTGGATGATGTGAAGTTAATGGATGACCATTCATGTAACACTGTGTTATCCAAGCTCTGAGTCTGTACAACCACATACACACACTGGTTACATGAATGGTCATAAATGACATCACATTATCTGGACTGAGGATTTGGAGGTGTTTGTACAGAAGTGTGTTCAGGCTTGGGAGATAGACTGTCAGCTGTGATCCTGCAGAATCCCCACCCCCGCACACACTCACTATCTCTTCCGATTCTAATGTCCCCTTAACCCTTCACTGCATCAGCAAAACAAATCCTCCTGAAAGTTTACAGCTTTCCACCCACAGAGACTTTGACGGCAAAGGCTGAGTCCATAAAACAGCTGCAAGCCCCAGAATCAATAATGGCGGGCACTTGCAGAGTCCTTCCTGGGAGCTGTAACGAGACAGAAAGAGCAAGGTGAGATGTGGATTTGGCCTGTGGGTTGGTCATGTTAGGAGAAACTGAAAAGCACTTACGAAGCTTCAGGGGACAGTTTCTAACGAAGTGTCCGGGTTCCCCGCAGTACAGGCACAAGTTATTCGTTCGGCGACGCTGGCGTTCCTCTGGAGTGAGGGATGGACGAAGGACTCCGAGCTGCATTGGCTCAGGTGCGTCAGACGTGGGGGCTGGAGGTGCAGCAGGAGCCGGGTACAGATGGCTTGGAGCCCGGGGAAGCATTCAGGTCGGGCGGGAGAAGCCCGTAGCCCTCTCAGACGTCGGTCAATCTGGATAGTTAAGTCAATTAACAGGTTCAGGGTCTACGGTATACCGACTCTAGCAAGCTCATCCTTCAGGGGGTCGGAAAGTCCTATGAGGAACCACTTCATACAGACCACTTCACTCAGCTCACCTCTCTGTGCATGCAGTGTGAACAGCGCCATCCCGACAGTAGTTCCAGAAAGCTCCACCTCCCGATTAGTTTACTACACCGCACTAGTGATTGGGGGGAGGGGGGGTGTTTCAGTCAGAGATCAGAGAGACCCTGCCTATAGGAGACTAGAGGGGGGGGGGGAGACAGAAAGGAGCTTCGGATCCTCAACACAGAACACACACCACAGGCAGTGTATTTAGAGGAAATGCCTCTTCTGCGGTCTCCACAGTGGCAGGTGTTCTAATGTTCCCCCCCTGCACACATGGTCTATCCCTGGTCTGCGGAGACCAGTCACAAGCTAGCCTCCACTGGCCCAAGCACAGACCGCTTGCACAGACGTCACATGACCCATGCAGCCAATCTCGCACAGGCTGATGTGAGTGTGTAATGGCGGCGAACACGGCAATCGCCGCTCTAGATGTTGCGGTTATGTGCCCGAGTTTCAGGCGGCTTGAAAACCGGGCACATGTGTCCAAACCTGTACTGTCCGGGTCAAAACCGGACAGGTGGCAACCCTACTCGCACCCAATGTCTATCTATCTCTCTCTCTCTCCCACCCAATGAATATCTATCTCTCTCACCCAATATCTATCTATCTATCTATCTATCTATCTATCTATCTATCTATCTATCTATCTATCTATCTATCTATCTATCCCTCCCACACAATATCTATCTATCTATCCCTCCCACCCAATATCTATCTATCTATCTATCTATATATCTATCCCTCCCACCCAATATCTATCTATCTATCTATCTATCTATCTATCTATCTATCTCTCCCTCCCACACAGTGTCTATCTATCTATTTATCCCTCCCACCCAATATCTATCTATCTATCTATCCCTCCCACACAATATCTATCTATCTATCTATCCCTCCCACCCAATATCTATCTATCTATCTATCTATCTATCCCTCCCACCCAATATCTATCTATCTATCTATCTCTCCCTCCCACACAGTGTCTATCTATCTATTTATCCCTCCCACCCAATATCTATCTATCTATCCCTCCCACACAATATCTATCTATCTTTCTATCCCTCCCACACAATATCTATCTATCTATCTATCTATCTATCTATCTCTCCCACCCAATATCTATCTATTTATCTAGGAGGGGGGGATGGGGGAGTGCTGACTGCTGATCGGAGTAAATGCTTCTGTCACGGAGATCCTGCCAGAAACAGGCGCCCCAGACTTACTGGTTCCCGATCGCGGGTGCGCGCGCGCGTTCTGCAGGTGCGCACGCGCGTTCCGCAGGTGGCGCCAGAAGGCCTATTTAAACCTGTCAATGACAGACAGTCCCTGCTGTCTGCTCTACAGCGTTTAGTACCTGAGAACCTGATCCAAAGACTTACCTGCATCTGACCTGGCTTGCCTGTGACCTTTCCAGTTTTCTGCCTGCATCCGACCTCTGGCTTGTTGTGACCTCTCCTCTGCCTGATCCCTTAGTACCTTTTCTTCCAGCCAGTTACCGACCCGGCTTGTCTGACCAATCTTACCACCCCTGGTTCCAGTCCTGTCTGCTGTGTTCCTGATTCCAGTTCTGCCTGCTGTGTTCCCGTCTTCCTGGTTCCAGTTCTGCCTGCTGGTTTCCTGTGTTCCTGGTTCCGGTCTGCTGTGGCTGTTCCAGTTCCGCTTGCTGTGTTCCTGTGTTCCTGGTTCCAGTTCTGTCTGCCGTACTTCCCGTGTGCCTGGATCCAGCCAAGTCTTCGGAATTACCTCCACCTTGGTTGATCCTGCCAGGCACTCATATCCCTCCTACCTCCGTGCCTTCGGTGGGAGCCGTAAGGGAGGCCTTCCTCTGCGAATCCGGGCTCGTCACCGTCAGGCACGTGACAGTAGCAGACAGCCATGTCTGAGCCCGAGCAGGGAGCCTCACCTATGGAGGAACTATGCCGGCACCTGGCAGGATTGACTGAAGCAGTCAAGAGTCTTCAAAAAGGCTACACCCATCTGGAAGAACAAGTGCGGGCCCTCTCCAACCCCTCTGCTGCCCAAGGGGGCCATCATGCCTCTACCTCCACAGCCAGGACAGGATCCACACCCACCGTTGTCATGCTTCCTCCTGAACCCAAGGTTCCTACACCCAAAAGATTCTCCGGGGATCGAAGCAAGTTTAGGGCCTTCCGTAATTCTTGTGAACTGTACTTTGCCCTACAGCCTCGCACCTTCTCTTTAGAGGCCACCAAGGTGGGCTTTGTGATTTCCTTGCTCTCCGGAGACCCTCAGAGATGGGCCCACCGTCTCTTGGAACGGAAAGATGTGACTTTAAACAGCCTTGCTGCCTTCTTCGATGCCATGGCTCAGTTGTATGAGGACTCCCAGCTCTCAGTAACCACAGAAACCGCCTTGCGTACCCTTCGCAGGGGCGCAGAGTGGCAGAGGACTATGTAGCGGAATTCAGGCGGTGGAGCGCGGATACCAATTGGAATGATGCCGTCCTCCGCCATCAGTTCCTCATAGGACTTTCCGACCCCCTGAAGGATGAGCTTGCTAGAGTCGGTATACCGTAGACCCTGAACCTGTTAATTGACTTAACTATCCAGATTGACCGACGTCTGAGAGGGCTACGGGCTTCTCCCGCCCGACCTGAATGCTTCCCCGGGCTCCAAGCCATCTGTACCCGGCTCCTGCTGCACCTCCAGCCCCCACGTCTGACGCACCTGAGCCAATGCAGCTCGGAGTCCTTCGTCCATCCCTCACTCCAGAGGAACGCCAGCGTCGCCGAACGAATAACTTGTGCCTGTACTGCCGGGAACCCGGACACTTCGTTAGAAACTGTCCCCTGAAGCTTCGTAAGTGCTTTTCAGTTTCTCCTAACATGACCAACCCACAGGCCAAATCCACATCTCACCTTGCTCTTTCTGTCTCGTTACAGCTCCCAGGAAGGACTCTGCAAGTGCCCGCCATTATTGATTCTGGGGCTTGCAGCTGTTTTATGGACTCAGCCTTTGCCGTCAAACACCAGATCCCCCTTCTTACCAAGACCCATGGACTATGTGTTCATAGTCCATGGGTCCATCATAAAGTCTGGACCCGTGGTCCAGGAGACCACCCCTATACCCATTACCATCTCTACCATCTCTGGAACCCACCAAGAATACCTACGTCTGGACATTATCTCCTCTCCGTTGTTTCCTATGATCCTCGGGATGCCTTGAATACAAGCCCACAATCCCACCATCAACTGGGCCACGGGGGTGGTTACCTTCCCTTCTCCCTATTGCCAGCAGTCCTGCGGCTCACACGAATCCCCTGGGCCGGCCTCCTTACTGTGTATTGATACAGAAGCTGGAATACGTCAATCCATCCCTGAGGTTTACCACGACTTCCTCGATGTATTCAGCAAACAAGGGACAGAGACTCTACCACCCCATCGACCTACTTCCCGGAGCAGAAATTCAGTTCGGCAGAATCTTCCCATTAACAGAGGTAGAACAAGGGGCATTAAAGAACTATGTTGATGAGAACCTGCAAAGGGGGTTCATTCGCCCTTCCACATCTCCAGCAGGCGCAGGCATCTTTTTCCTACAAAAAAAGGACCATACCCTTCGACCCTGTGTGGATTACCGTGAACTGAATACAATTACAGTAAAAATTCGTTACCCTCTCCCCCTGGTACCGGAACTATTTCAGAGACTGGGGACTGCCATCATTTTTACCAAGCTTGATCTCCGCAGAGCCTACAACCTGGTCCGCATCAAGGAGGGGGATGAGTGAAAGACTGCTTTCCGTACCCGATACGGGCATTTTGAGTACCTGGTAATGCCCTTCGGGTTGTGTAACGCCCCTGCTACATTCCAGTGCTTTATTAACAATGTACTTCGGGACTTCCTAGATCTCTTTGTCATTGTTTACCTCGATGATATACTAATCTTTTCTTCCTCCCTTGACTCTCACCGCAGGCATGTCAAAAGTGTGTTGGGTCGGCTTCGCCAGCATGGCCTGTATGCGAAGGCCGAAAAATGTGAATTTGAACTGGAAAGTATATCATTCCTGGGGTTAATCATCTCCAGCAAGGGCATCAAGATGGATCCTCAAAAGATTGCTGCAATCCTGGACTGGCCAGTACCGGCGGACAAGAAGGGAATCCAACGTTTCGTTGGTTTCGCCAACTTCTACCGCAAATTCATCAGGGGGTTCTCGGCCATCATCGCACCCATCACCCAGCTAGCTAAACACGGAACCCGCTTCCACTGGTCCCCTGAGGCCCAAAAGGCCTTCGATGTCCTGAAGGGTCTCTTTACCTCTGCCTCTATCCTGAAACACCCAGATTCCTCGTTGCCGTTCGTACTTGAGGTAGATGTCTCTGAAATTGCGGTAGGCGCAATACTGTCCCAAAGACAGGGGGCCAGGGCCTTGCTCCACCCAGTAGTTTTCTTCTCTCGCAAATTATCTGCAGCAGAGAGGAACTACGACGTGGGGGACCGGGAACTATTGGCGATCAAGTCTGCATTGGAAGAAGAATGGCGATACCTGCTGGAGGGAGCTGCCCACCCGATTCTGATATTTACTGACCACAAGAACCTAGAGTACCTGAAGGCCGCAAAAAGATTGAAACCACGACAAGCAAGGTGGGCACTCTTCTTCTCCCGGTTTTCTTTTCACGTTGCTTATCGTCCTGGTTCCAAGAACATTAAACCCGATGCCCTGTCTCGGATGTTTCATAAGTCTTAGGAAACCTCTCCGCCTGACACTATCCTTGCCCCTGGAAATTTTCTTCTTCTACAGGAAGACCTATTTACCCGGATCAAACAAGCCTCCACTGGGCAGAGACCCTCCTCCGAGCCGGAATTACAGGCTAAGGATGGGCTATTGTGGTACCAGAACAGGATCTACATACCTGAGGAGTTAAGAATAACCGCGCTGGAACTCTGCCACGACCACGCCCTTGCCGGGCATTTTGGCATTGCCAAGACCACTGACCTGGTACAGCGCACCTTCTGGTGGCCTCAGTTACGCGAAGACTGTAGGAGGTTTGTGGACTCTTGTACAATTTGCACCCGAAACAAGGGTTCCAAATCCAAGGCCTGGGGACTACTGAGACACTTAACCGTTCCAGAAAGACCCTGGAGAATGTTGTCCATCGACTTCATTGTTGAGTTGCCCCCGGCTGAGAACCATACCACTATCTTCGTGATAGTGGACCGCCTGTCCAAGATGGCACATTTCGTTCCTATGAAAGGGACTCCCTCAGCTCCTGAAACCGCACAGGTGTTCATCAGAGAGGTCGTCAGACTCCACGGGGTACCAGCCAATATTGTCTCCGATCGGGGGGTACAATTTACCTCCCGGTTCTGGAGATCCCTCTGCAAGACCCTGGAGATAGAATTATCATTTTCCTCTGCTTACCACCCCCAGACCAACGGACAGACGGAGAGGACGAATCAGACCCTCGAGCAGTACCTGCGCTGCTTCTCCTCTTTTGCTCAGGACGACTGGATTTCCCTGCTTCCGTTGGCCGAGTTTGCCTATAATAACTCTATCCATTCCGCTACCAGTCAGACTCCATTCTTCGCAAACTACGGTTTTCACCCTACATTTCTGCCCAATTCCCTTCCTGAGTGCTCTGTGCCTGCAGTCCAGGAAAAGTTGAATTTTTTTTCGTCTAACAACCAACTTCTGCAAGAAACCATGACCAAGACTCAGGAACACAACAAAATGCTCTACGACAGGAAGAGACGGGGTGAATTAGTGTTGGCACCCGGCGACCAAGTATGGCTATCCACCATAAACCTAAGGATGGCATGCCCTTCTAAAGAACTGGGCCCCAAATTCTTAGGACTGTTCCCTGTCAAAAGGAAGATTAATAAGCCCTCACTAGGGCCCTTTTCATGGCCCGCAAAATGATTATGCAACATTGGAAGTCTGAATCACCCCCCACAGTCAGGGAATGGATTACTGCACTTGGTAACGCACTGAGAATGGAAAAGGTTGTATACCAACATAGGGGATGCTCTGGGAAGTTTGAAAAATTATGGGACCTGTGGGAACACCGGGGCTAGCTCCGGACAACCTAATTATGGACAGACTTTTGAGACTAAATGTGGGTTGATATGCTACTTAAGTGCGTAGGCACTGGAGTATAGTGGGCAGATTGTCCGGGCACAGACAGGGACTTGGGGGAGGTGCGGTGGCCGCTCATGGCAGTATGAATACTCAGGATGGTGAAAATTGTGTTTAAAATTCATTGCATGTATTGTAAGTAGTACGGTCATGTTGACTGTATTTGAAGAGATTATGGTACTTTGGACTGTAAGTGTTAAATTTGAATCAATAAACTTTGTTTTTTTCTGGAAAAAAAAAAAATATTCACCCAGACACTGATAAAAAAAAAAAAAAGGAAGATTAATGAAGTGGCTTATGAGCTGGAGCTCCCCGACTCTCTTAAAATCCATCCGGTTTTCCATGTCTCTCTGCTGAAACCCTCAGTTCCCAGGTCGAAGCCCGGCTAACCCTGATCCGATCATTATAGACGGTGAGCAGGAATTTGAAGTGGAAGCTATTATGGACCTCAGGAGAAGAAATAACCGGAACCAATTCCTGATTAAATGGAAGGGCTACGGACCCGAAGAAAACTCTTGGGAACCTGAGGAGAACATCCATGCCAGGAGCCTGGTGCAGTCTTTCAAGAGGTCTCACCCTGAAAGGTTTACCCGGATGGGCATCCGGAGGCTGTCCCTTGGGGTGGGGGGGCAATGTCACGGAGATCCTGCCAGAAACAGGCGCCCCGGGCTTCCTGGTTCCCGATCGCGGCTGCGACCGCGCGTTCTGCAGGTGCACGCGCGCGTTCCGCAGGTGGTGCCAGAAGGCATATTTAAACCTGTCAATGACAGACAGTCCCTGCTGTCTGCTCTACAGCGTTTAGTACCTGAGAACCTGATCCAAAGACTTACCTGCATCTGACCCGGCTTGCCTGTGACCTTTCCAGTTTTCTGCCTGCATCCAACCTCTGGCTTGTTGTGACCTCTCCTCTGCCTGATCCCTCAGTACCTTTGCTGCCAGCCAGTTACCGACCCGGCTTGTCTGACCAATCTTACCACCCCTGGTTCCAGTCCTGTCTGCTGTGTTCCTGTGTTCCTGGTTCCAGTTCTGCCTGCTGTGTTCCCGTGTTCCTGGTTCCAGTTCTGCCTGCTGGCTTCCTGTGTTCCTGGTTCCGGTCCGGTCTGCTGTGGCTGTTCCAGTTCCGCTTGCTGTGTTCCTGGTTCCAGTTCTGTCTGCCGTACTTCCTGTGTGCCTGGATCCAGCCCAGTCTTCGGAATTACCTCCACCTTGGTTGATCCTGCCAGCCACTCGTACCCCTCCTACCTCCGCGCCTTCTGTTACACTACCAGGGGCCGCTGGTGGGAGCCGTAAGGGAGGCCTTCCTCTGCGAATCCGGGCTCGTCACCGTCAGGTACGTGACAGCTTCTCTTATTCACCACTAAATCCCTCTCTCATCTGTCTGTATATTTATCTCTCTCCCTCGCACCCAATGTCTATCTATCTCTCTCTCCCTCCCACCCAATGAATATCTATCTATCTATCCCTCCCACCCAATATCTATCTATCCCTCCCACCCAATATATATCTATCTATCTATCCCTCCCACCCACCATTCTCACCCTCACACCCAGTGTCTGTCTATTTATCTGTCTTTGTATTTATCTATCTATATATCCCCCTTTTCCCCACTCCCACCCAATATTTATCTATCTGTGTGTCTATTTATCTGTCTTTCTGTCTATTTATCTATCTGTAGGCCCTATTGCGGGTGAGTGACGGGGGGGGGGGGGTATGGGGTTGGTTTGGGTTTTGTTTGCGCCCCCCCCAAAAAAAAATAGAGCACCAGCCGCCACTGCATTGTAGTATATACATTTGTATATGTAGCGGGTATGTACTTTCCCGGGTGTAATTTGAACTTGGCAGAGACATCAGTGATGTGTAATTCCCTGCAGCCCAGCGGGTGGCGCTGTCACCCTGGACTGGGGTTGAATCATTGCTGTGTGCCGTGCCTCCTTTGTGTCCTTCCTCGGCAGCGGTATGGTGGAGCGGGGAACCCGCCGTGCTTGCTGGGAGAGGGTATAAAGAGGCCGGCCATCTTTGTCACGGGGTCGAGTCCCGGGCACCTTCAGCCTGTGGGCGGTGGTTCGTGTCGGTCCTCTAGGCGGCCTTAGGCCTAGAGGACAGCCGGAGGTCGTGTTCCATCCCAGGCACCTTTAGCCTGGGGTGAGGTACTCGGATGGAGGTCTGGAGCTCAGTGCCCAACACTGAGTTCCGCGAGGGAAGGAGATCCTAGGGTACCCAGGGATTGGGTACCCGAATCCGGAAGGCGTAATGGACCGGGGGGAGCTCCTCACTCGAAGACCTGGTGCAGCATATTGCCAGTGACGGGTGAGCCTCTCATCGGAGACCGCCTGGAAGGAAATCCCCCATCGCTCGGAGACCGCAACCCACTTTCAGGGAGGAAAGTGGAGAACGCATTGTGTCTGGGCCTACTCGCATCCACACCTCCTTTTCTGTTCTGTTTCTACCAAGGGAGTTCAACTGATTGTGTTCATTCGAGAAGAATAAAGGAGTGTTGGACTTTAATGGTGTGGGGCTCCTTTCCTGACAGACATTGTTCAAGGTAACTCTCGGCGGAGGCTCCAGGTGCACAGCACTGACCCGAAGGTAAAAGAACTTTGCTTATACCACTCTGACACCTGTGGTGGAGGCCAGGCGTGGTGTCCCTGCTCCCTTTCCCTCTGAAGGTACCCCTAGAAAAGAGAAAGACGAGCTGAAAGGAAAAAGAGGGGAGTGAGGAGGCCGCTACATATACATTGTACTTTATTACTGCTGTAATAATATAATTCATCCTAAATAAATCCAGAGTATATTTTTTAAAAGTAATATAAACAGAAAAAATGTAGTTCTTCAGTAGTTTTAATATTCAATGCACGACACTATACTACAGACTGTTCTATCATGGTTCATAACCATGTGTCCCAGTGGCCTAATGGATAAGGCCCTGGCCTCCTAAGCCAGGGATTGTGGGTTTGAGTCCCATCTGGGGTGGAATATGACATTATTATTTTTGGGATAAAAATTGGCATTATAAACACTCTATTTTCACTTTTGACATACGACTTTAGCGCCCATTCACATTGGGATCTCGCTGTGATTCTACCTACAATCCCAACGCACACTGCACGTGTTCATCTGCCAGTCATTTTCAATGGCACCTAAACATGGTTTTGACACTATTATTGTGCAATAAAAAGCCCTGCAATCGCGGCAAACTGCATCGCACGAATCATGTCGCCAAAAAAAAGGAGCAGGAGCTTCTTTTGGGGGACTAGCGCTGCACAATGCAGTTTGCCGCAATCTATTGTGCAACAATTGCGACAAAACCTCACCGCGTTAAGGTTCCATTGAAAATGCGTTTTACAGTGCGATTTGCATACCTCCCAACATTTTGAGATGGGAATGAGGGACACCTACTAGCAAATGTATGTAGGCATAGGACACACCCCCTTAAAGGAGAATTTAAAAAAATAAAAAGGTTAATTAAATTTAAAAGGCCTTTTTTTTTTACCACTACTATTCCTTTATATTGGCTTTTAAAATTTACAAATGCAGCAATTTAGAATTTAGATGAAAGGTTTAGCACTGAGAAACACTTTCTGAAAGATAAAAAGTGCATTTTATATACAACTATATAGATCAGACCAAAATGAGGGACAAAAGAGGAGAAAAGAAAGAGGGACATTGCTCCAAATCAGGGACAGTTGGGAGCTATGCGATTTGGGATCTCGGGCAGAATTGTAGCGATTCTGCCCGAGATCCCAAAGCACCAGATGAGATCAGGGTTTTAGGATTGTTACTTTGTCAGAAAGCATTAATATGTTGTCTACTCAGCCCCTGCTTTAACTGTACTGTCTGCCCTATTGTTGTAAAGCGCTGCGCAAACTGTTGGCGCCATATAAATCCTGTATAATAATAATTCATAGCACTGCCTTCTGAATGCGACAGGGGTAACAATACTTGCTGCACCGCAAAGCATCCCCTCTTTGCAGTTTAAGGGTTTGCGGTTGGCGGGGAAGGAACATGGCTCAACCGCCTGTTTTTACTGCCCGCAAACCACAAGTGTAAGGCCCCATTCACATCTGAGCAACTCGGAATCCTGCTTGGGTGCCAGTCTTTTTTTAACATCGGTGGTTTACAAACGCTGAGCAGCATTCACGTGTCTGCCTGCACAGGCTTTATCCCTGGGTCCCTAAACCTGGCCATACATGTTGTGTTGCTCTCTGATTGCACTAGAGCTCCGTCCGATCCACCAAACTTTCCGTATGAATGTTGTTATTTTTTTGATAAGCCCTCATGTTACATATTTTAGTAAATCTTGGGGCCCATTCACACTATTGCTTTTTTGTAACATTAGTTGATTTACGGTGCGCTGTCAGAAATACCTTTCTGATGAAAGTCAAACAGCTGAAGCATTAAAGGCGGCCACATATGGTTCGAATTTCGAAAGAATTTTCTTTTGAAAATCGTATCAAAGAATTTTCGTACTAATTTCGCACCGTTAGTGGGCTGCAGCAACAGCCGATTTTTGTGCGGCAATCAAATTTGAGGAATCCGACATGTTGGAAAATTTTTGAAAAATTTACGATTTTCTGATCAATGATGGGAGAATCGTGCGAGAAATGTAATAGAAAAAAAAAATTGCGCATGTACAAAAAAAGAGTATTCCCGGAGAGAAAAGAATATTCCCGGCAACATGAAGGTTTGGTCGGCCGAATTTCGAAAATCAATGGTGGCATCATCGGATCACAAAAAAACGAACTTTCTGACTTTGAAAAGAAAATTTGTTCGAAATTCGACCGTGTATGGCCTGCTTAAGGCCCCTTTCACACTTGTACGACTTGTCCCAAGATTTGTGATGGCAAAGTAGCATGACAAGTCGTTTACCATGATTTCCAATGACAACCATTCATATTAGTACGACTTTAAGTTGTTCCGACTTCAAAGTAGTCGCGGTAAAATCGCACGACTTTGAAATCGCACTAGTGTGAAAGGGGCTTTAGCCCCTGGTTCACACTGGTGCGTTTTGACATGCGATTTGGCATGCCAAATCGCATGTCAAAACGCCGGTATTTGCCGCAATACTCAATGGAACCGTCCTAATCGGTGCGACGCCGCATCTGCGGCGCTGCACCGATTTCAAAAAGTAGTTTCTGTAGTACTTTTTGCGATTTCGGGCCGCGATTTACATTGACATCTGTGCAGAAACCTGCACAGATGTCCCTGTAATCGCGGCTGAAATCGGGACTGACAGGCAGGAGTGAAATCGCACGGCTTCACTCCTGCAGCCCAGTGTGAACCTGGGCTTAGGCTAGGTTCACACTGCTGCAAATTCAAAATCGCGTGATTACGCGGCCGCGATTTTGCCGCAAATTTGCCACATTTTTGCCACGATTCGCTGCCGCGATTTCAGGGAATGGCAGTCTATAGAGCTGAATTCGCATCGCACACGATCAAACTCGCACAGGACCCTTTTTTCCCGCAGCTTATATTCGCAACGCATTGATGTGAACGGCACTAATGTTAAACTATGTAATTTAAATGACTTGCGATTTTGAGAAATCGCAACGGCCCAAATTCGCAATAGAATTCGCAGCAGTGTGTGCTAAAGAGATAAGCTCAAAAAGGCGCTAGTTAAAAACACGCCAAAGCCGACTCCAAAAAAGGCTACAGGAGTAATGCCGCGTACACACGATCATTATTCACAGCAGTTTAAAAACCGCCGTGAATAATGACATTTTAAACGAGGGAACAGCTTGTTCCCCACACACGGTCATTTTTCTCGTCATTTTTTAAAATGACGAGAAAAACGATCGTCTATGGGCTCCGCGGCAGTGTTTCCCTATGGGAAACACTGCCGCGGAAGAAATGTCAGGAAAAACGACGAGAAAAATTAGAACATGTTCTAATTTTTCTCATTGTGATTAATGCCGTTTTTCCCATCGGGAAAAACGGCAAAAAGCCCACAGACGATCGTTTTTCTCGTCCAAAGGAAAAAATGAAATTTTTCCCGACGGGAAAATTGATCGTGTGTACGCGGCATTACTTTGCTGCCTTTTGGAGCTCAGGGCGTGTTTTTGAATAGCGTGTTTTTCCTCCTATTTCTTTAGCGCGTTTGGGGTGCCAGGAACAACGACTGGATCGCAAAGACGTGTTGTGGAAACAACGCACAAAAATAAACAGGAAAAACGCAAAGCTTCCATGTCGCTCATATGTGCCTAAACTTAGAATAAAATAGATTTTTTTTTAAATAAACAAATAATTATCATTTAAAATCCACAGTATATTTTCAGAAAAGTATATAACAAGAAGAGAACATATAGTATACCAAAGAGGCTGAACAATTCACTCTTCAGAAGCCGAAATAGCTCAGTTGGGAGAGCGTTAGACTGAAGATCTAAAGGTCCCGGGTTTTGGCAGATCTTTTTTGATGATAGAAATTACAGATAAATTATTAATTTCACAATCAAGAATAAATAAACTGATTGGTAATTTTCTTCTTCCTTTTTTTTTTTTAATATCCTCTTCTTACTGTTTTTGATATTTTTCTAATCCAGTTGAACTATTAATAGCAGACTGTACTTTTTCCAAATAAGTGACAGCTATGCTTATTGCAAATAAAAGTATGGAACTAGTTCCAAAGCCGCGTACACACGACCATTTTTCTCGTCGGGAAAAATGAATTTTTTTCTCTTTGACAAGAAAAACGACCGTGTGTGGGCTTTTGGTAATTTTTCCCGACGAGAAAAACGGCATTAATCACGACGAGAAAAATTAGAACATGCTCGAATTTTTCTTGTCGTGATTCACGGCATTTTTTTCCGCGGCAGTTTTCCCATAGGGAAACACTGCCGGGGAGCTTACACACGGTCGTTTTTCTCGATCAAGAGAAAAAATTATGGGAAAAACGGCCGTGTGTAGGGAAACAAGCCGTTCCTCGGTTTTCCTGTCGATTTTCTCGACGGTGTTTTCACCGTCGAGAAAATCGATCGTGTGTACGCGGCATAAGCCCTGGTTCACACTGGTGCGATTTGACATGCGATTTGACATGTCAAATCGGCGATATTTGTCGCAAATTGCGGGCAATGGCACCGTCCTAATCGGTGCGACGCCGCATCTGCGGCGCTGCACCGATTTCAAAAAGTAGTTTCTGTACTACTTTTTGCGATTTCGGGCCGCGATTTACATTGACATCTGTGCAGAAACCTGCACACATGTCCTTGTAATCGCGGCTAAAATCGGGACTGACAGGCAGGAGTGAAATTGTGCGAGTTCAGCTGAACTCGCACGGCTTCACTCCCACAGCCCAGTGTGAACCTGGGCTTATTCTGGGAGGAAATGCATATTTATTATTTTGTAATGCAGGAGGGGTTTGAATTCTGTAGGGAATATTGCAGTTTTACACAAAAAAGCTATTGTCAGAAGTGGGATTTGAACCCACGCCTCCAGAGGAGACTGCGACCTGAACGCAGCGCCTTAGACCGCTCGGCCATCCTGACTTGCAAAATTTTCTTCTCCATCGACCATCACACCCAACTATTGTTCAAACACTGGAGTAAAGGTATGATGGAGAAACACAAGCAGAGGTTCACCGGAATTTTTTTTTTTTAAAAGCCAGCAGCTACAAATACTGCAGCTGCTGACTTTAAAAAAAATGAAACTTACCTGTCCAGGTCGCCGTGACGTCGGCAGTCGAAGCTGAGCTACCGCTCGGCTCTCGGCTTCAACTGCCGCCATCCTCAGTGAGGGAATCGGGAAGTGAAGCGCTGCGGCTTCACTGCCCGGTTCCCTACGGCACATGCGCGAGTCACGCTGCGCCATCCTCACTGGTCCCCGTTGTGTTCTGGGAGCCGAGTGTTTCCAGAACACAACGAGGGGGGTGACGCGAAGGGGCGGGACTCCCGCGGGAGTCTGCTCCAATTGGGCCTTAGGCACTGGTGCCACAACACTGCAACCCCTCACAGATACTGTACTTGGAACACAGCAATGAGCCCTGTTGCAAAGCATTGCATCAAAAATTGTAATTACACGCCCCTGTTAAACAGGGGCTGAAAAATTGGGCCTTAGGCACTGGTGCTGGTGCCACGACACTGCAACCTCTCTCAGATACTCTAGTTGGAGTGCAGGAATGAGCCCTGCTGCAAAGCATTGCATAAATAATTGTAATTACATGCCCCTGTTAAACAGGGGCTGAAAAATTGTGCCTTAGCCACTGGTGGCGGCACCCAGAAACAAAAATGTTCTTCCAAGCTATCATCATGAATCGGATCATTGAGGAGGAGGAGGATAGTCAGTCAACATAACAGGACAGTCACTCAGCATCAGCATAGGCAGTCTTGAAGGGATGTGACATTTCAAAATAAATTATTCTGTTACATCAGCTTCAGGTGCTTGGTAGCTGGTGGTGATCCAAGACTGGTTCATCTTTATGAAGGTCAGTCGATCAACCGAGTCGGTGGACAGGCGCACCCTATGATCTGTGACAAAGCCTCCAGCAGCACTGAATGTGCGTTCCGAAAGAACGCTGGATGCAGGACAGGCCAGTAGCTCAATTGCATACTGTGCAAGCTCTGGCCAGTGATCCATCCTCAAGACCCAGTAAGCCAGAGGATTTTCGGTGGGAAAGGTGTCCAAGTCTGACCTTGCCCCTAGGTATTCCTGCACCATGTATATCAGACGCTGGGGATGGTTGCTGGAACTGATCATACCTTGGGGCTGCGGATTAAAAAAATTGTCTGAACGCATCGGTCAGACGGCCACCTTCCCCACCCCTTCTTCTGCTACTGACCGAAGCCTTAGCAACTCGTTGTCCAGGAGCAGGAGTTTGTAACCTCCCAGTCTCTGGGAACGCGTTGCACAGACCTTTCTGCAAGGCCTCCCGGAGATGTCTCATCCTCTGCTCCCTCTGCGATGGTAAGATAAGGTCCGCAACCTTACCCTTGTACCGTGGATCAAGGAGAGTGGCCAGCCGGTAATGGTCCCTCTCCTTGATCCAAAGAATACGAGGATCCTTCCGCAGACTTTGCAGGATCAGGGAGGCCATGCAGCGTAGGTTAGCTGAGGCATTCGGTCCGGAGTCCTCTGGGTTACTAAGGATGACATGATCCGCAGCCACCTCCTCCCAGCAACGTACAATTCCACAGGTTTCTTGGGACTGTAAATCATCCCTAAAAGACTGCTGCTGTTGATGCTGAGTGCCAGGCTCCACCTCCATGCTGACACAATCCTCCTCCTCCTTCTCCTCGTCCTCTTCCTGTGCGATGGGTGGGACAGAAGGAACACTGTCTGGGTAAAGGGGGCCTTGAGACGCAAGGAAGTCCTCCTCTTCCTGCCTCTGTTCTGCCTCAAGTGCCCTGTCCATTATTCCACGCAGTGTATGCTCCAACAGGTGGACAAGAGGTACAGTGTCACTGATGCATGCACTGTCACTGCTCACTATCCTCGTGGCCTCCTCAAATGGTGCCAGGACAGTGCATGCATCCCTGATCATGCCCCACTGGCGTGGTGAAAAAAACCCGAGCTCCCCTGACCCTATCCTGGTGCCGTAGTCGCACAGGTACTCATTGATGGCCCTCTGCTGCGTGTGCAGCCGCTGCAGCATGGCCGACGTTGAGTTCCACCTGGTGGGCATGTCACATATAAGGCAGTTCTTGGGCAGGTTCAACTCCTTTTGCAGCTCAGCCAGCCGAGCACTGGCATTATATGATCTGCGGAAATGCACACAGACTACAGACTTTCCTGGCCTGCCTCAGGACATCCTGTAAGCCTGGGTACCTGCCCAAGAACCGCTTAACCACAAGGTTAAGGACGTGAGCCACACAGGGCACATGGGTCAGTTGTCCCTGTCAGAGGGCGGAGAGGAGGTTGGTGCCATTGTCGCAAACCACCATTCCTGGCTTAAGCTGGCGTGGCGTCAACCACCTCTCGGCCTGCCCCTGCAGAGCTGACAGAACCTCTGCCCCAGTGTGGCTCCTGTCCACCAAACACACCAGCGCAAGCACGGCATGGCAACTTTTTGCCTGCGTACTTGCGTAGCCCCTTGAATGCCTACGAAGCACCGCTGGTTCCGAGGACAAAGCAGGAAGAGGCCATGGAGGAAGAAGAAGAGAAGGGGTGGAGGAGAGAGGTGTGTCACAACCAGTAGTAGCATTTTGGAGGCGTGGCGGCGGAACAACCTCCAACACTACTGCACCTTGTCCTGCATCCTTCCCAGCTGCCAAAAGAGTGACCCAATGGGCCGTGAAAGAAAGGTAACGTCCCTGTCCATGCCTGCTGGACCATGAGTCAGCGGTAATATGCACCTTACCGCTGAGAGCCGGAATCGCCTTCCGTGAGAAAAAGTGGCGTTTGGGAACCTGCCACTGAGGAACCGCACATTGCACAAACTCACGGAAGGGGGCCGAGTCTACCAACTGAAAAGGCAGCAGTTGAAGTGCTAGCAATTTAGCCAAGCTAGCATTCAACCGCTGGGCATGTGGATGGCTGGGAGTGAACTTCTTTCGACGGTCCAGCAGCTGGGGCAGGGAAATTTGCCTGCTAGAATCTGACGTTGGTGTACTGATAGCAGAGTGCCCGCAAGTACTTGGCTGTGACACACCTAATTCTACACCTTCATTCCTCTCAGTGCAGGTTTCAGAGAGGACTGAAGGTATAGTGTGGTTGGAGATCCCAGCTGATGAGGAGCAAGGAGAGGTCCGCTTTGTTCTTTGGTGTGGGTCTTTAAGGTACGCTTGTCAACGAGCTGCATGGCAGGTCAACATATGTCTGGTCAAGCATGTGGTGCCCAAGCGGCTGATGTTTTGGTCACGCGAGATACGCTTGAGACATATGTTGCAAATAGCAGCGCTGCGATCTGATGCACTCGACTCAAAAAAGGCCCACACCAAAGAACTTTTGAAATAACGGGCAGAGGCAGCGACCTGCACAGGCGGAGCTCTGCGGTGTGATTCAGTCGGTGTGCTGCCCTTACGCTGGCCCCCGGAGGGCATCCTGCCTCGTTGGAGATGTGCCTCCTCATCCTCATCCTCATCCTCCTCCTCCTCTCTCCTATCAGGCACCCACGTGGAGTCAGTGACCTCATCATCCCCTCCCTCCTCATCACTGGAGCCAATCTGGCAGTATGCTGCAGCTGCTGGAACATGACTACCAGATTGCTGGCCTTCTTGAGCATCCCCTCTCTCTGCGCTCACGCTACTGCCTTCCTCTAGCTGGGTATCATCATCAGACCCTTCAAAACGCTGGGCATCCTCCTGGAGCATGTACCCAACACTGTGCTGAAACAGTTCGGGGGACTCCTCAGGAGGACATGGTGGGTCTAGGGAAGGAGTGACTGATGATGACATTGATACGAGGGAAGAGGACGCTTTGGCAGCTGCTTTTGCCAGTATCCTGAGCCTGGGTGAGAGAGGATGAGGAGGATGAGGAGGGCTTGGTCATCCACTCTACTAAGTCTTCGGCATGATGCAGCTCAACACGTCCAGCTGCTGAAAATAAGGACAAGCGTGTCCCATGGCCACGTGCTGATGACAATGCACCGTGTCCACGAGCAGCACTGTTGCCCCCAGACACAGAGCCTGCTTGCCCTCTTTTATTAGCTCGTGACTGTCTGCCTCTCTTTGTTGGCCTTCCAGACATTCTAATGGCCTGCAGGGAAATGGTAAAACCAGCAATACGGGGTAGCTTCAGGTGTATACTGTGCAGGAGGCACCTACACCCACTGTAACTACTTGCAGATGCCTGTCTGTGTTACACAACAGAACAACTCCACGACGAGCAATAAGGGGTAGCGTATACTGTGCAGGAGGCACCTACACCCACTGTAACTGCTTGCAGATGCCTGTCTGTGTTACACAACAGAACAACTCCACGAGCAATAAGGGGTAGCGTATACTGTGCAGGAGGCACCTACACCCACTGTAACTGCTTGCAGATGCCTGTCTGTGTAACACAACATAACACCACCACGAGCAATAAGGGGTAGCGTATACTGTGCAGGAGGCACCTACACCCACTGTAACTGTTAGCAGATGCCTGTCTGTGTTACACAACAGAACAACACCACGACGAGCAAAAAGGGTAGCGTATACTGTGCAGGAGGCACCTACACCCACTGTAACTGCTTGCAGATGCCTGTCTGTGTTACACAACAGAAGAACACCACGACGAGCAATAAGGGGTAGCGTATACTGTGCAGGAGGCACCTACACCCACTGTAACTGCTTGCAGATGCCTGTCTGTGTTACACAACAGAACAACACCACGACGAGCAATAAGGGGTAGCTTCAGGTGTATACTGTGCAGGAGGTTTAGCAAAGAATATCACTGACACTCTCCCTGCCTATCCTTCTCTGTCCCTGCACGCAGGGCCGTTTGAAGGAATTTGGGGGCCCCAAGCAAAATGGACATGGAGGCCCCCCCCGCGCACGCATGTAAAGCCTACAGGAACCACAGCATAGCCACGCAGTTTAAGTTCACCCACACTTTATATTAAAAAAAAAAGGTTTACAGTGCAAATACTGCAGGAGCCTGGAAAGCAACTTGTAGTTCCCCCCTGAACACATGACATGTCATTCTACATGTATATTACACAGTGTGATCAACAACCAGCTACACTGCCTCTGATCATCTAACTACAGGAGCCTGGAAAGCAGCATGCTGGGACTTGTAGTCCCCCCTGAACACATGACATTCTATGTGTATATTACACAGTGTGCTACACTGACAGCTACACTGCCTCTGATCATCTAACTACAGGAGCCTGGAAAGCAGCATGCTGGGACTTGTAGTCCCCCCTGAACACATGACATTCTATGTGTATATTACACAGTGTGCTACACTGACAGCTACACTGCCTCTGATCATCTAACTACAGGAGCCTGGAAAGTAGCATGCTGGGACTTGTAGTCCCCCCTGAACACATGACATTCTATGTGTATATTACACAGTGTGCTACACTGACAGCTACACTGCCTCTGATCATCTAACTACAGGAGCCTGGAAAGCAGCATGCTGGGATTTGTAGTCCCCCCTGAACACATACACACACAGTCCAATTAAAGTATAAATAACAGAAACACAGCCCATAATATCCTTCCTCACGTACCCAGCTTTGTTTCTCATTCATTGGATGGAAGCAACACAGAGTTCTCCCCCTCCCTGTGTTTTTCTCACCTCCCCTTCTTCCCAGGCTGTAGTGTGGCCAAGCTCCTCTTCCTCCAGTGTCAGTCTGGACTGAAAGCAAGTGAGCACTCAGTGTGCACTTCCTGTGTGTCCTGCCGGGAACAAGAAACTGAATCTCCTGTACCGCGCAGTACCCGGCCGGACTGACAGGAGGAAGGAAGAGGAGCTCGGCCACGCTACAGCCTGGGAAGGGAAAGTTGGGGGGCCCCAGGCCAGCTCGGGGGCCCCAAGCAATTGCTTGGTTTGCCTGTCCTGTAGCGACGGGCCTGCCTGCACGCCAACACACTGTAAATGCACAAGGTTTCAAAGGATGTCAAAAACACTCTCCCTGCCTATCAAGCTCTTTCCCTGCACGCCGGAACACACTACACAAGGCCGCCGCGCTGGCGGCCTTTTATAGTGTGGGGCGTGTACTAAACCCCGCTGAGCTATGATTGGCCACAGGCATCCTGCCTGTGGCCAATGATGGCTCTCCTCGCTGCCGGCGCTGTGATTGGCCAAGCATGCGGGGTCACAGTGCATGCTTGGCCAATCATCAGCCAGCAATGCACTGCGATGCCGCAGTGAATTATGGGCCGTGACGAGCCACTCAAATTTGGCACGAACGGCCCATAACGTTCGATCTTCGTCGAACGATCGAACAGCCGATGTTCGAGTCGAACGTGTGTTCGACTCGAACACGAACCTCCTCCCTAGCCAGGATCTGCCCAGTAGTCCAGTCAACATGTGGAGAATGGAGCCGTAACCAAGGAAGACCCAAAATGATAGGAGTTGATGTTGTTGAACCGGGGGTCCTAAGGAGGCCTGAACCTGTTCAAAACGGGAGGCCAAATCCTGAAGGAATCGCATCACCTGGGTCTGATTAGATTCCTGGGTCTCAAGTCTGCGGACTATGCCCTGCAACAGATCATCTGCGGGTAGCGGCACATCAGCTGGGTCCATGGCTGATCAAACTGTCAGGTCACCTGAAGCCAGGTGACAGATGCACACCGTTGGGGTCAGGAGTGCACCGCTAAGGTAGTGAACCCTATGGCTGACTGCTGCGGATGGAACACTGGGTGATTATGGAAGGCAGGTCCACTGGAGCACTAACAGGGATCCCACAGGGAGCTAGAGCCTAAGATTCTGCAGGGCGCGGAGCCTAAGATCCAGCAGGTGTTCACCAGGGCCTCTAGTGGTGAGGATGGACTGGGCAGCAACTGGATCCAGGTCGCGGCCCCCAGAGTCCCCCAGCTCACGCTCACTGTAGGCTATAGAGGATAGAGGGGAAGCAGCAGTTTAGGATACAAGAGATAGTGAGGGGATAAGCCAAAACGTCGGGGCGACTAGCAGACAAGGATAAACAAAGGACAAGCCAAAGTTCAAGGTCACAAGCAGACAGGGATAGTCGAGAACAAGCCAAGATCGGTAAAACAGAGACAGACGTAGCACACGGCAAGCAGGAACCCAAACTCACAATAGCTTAACAAACAATGTTGATCAACACGGCTGGCTTGCAGTGCACAGGTGAATATAGTGTTCCCTGATAGGGCCTGGGGTGGAGCCATGCTTGGAGGAGAGATTATTTAAGCAGACAGATGAGAGTGGCTGGCCTCTAAGGTGAACACATGGAGAAGGGGTAAGCTGAGAGACAAACATTACTGCATAACCATGACAGGTGGAAGTTTGCACAGCAAAGACTGGACTTTTCTTTTTTTATATATATATATATATATATATATATATATATATATATATATATATATACACACACACACACATATATACACCTAGCTACTCCACATTAAAAAAAAAAAGTAGGAAAGAAAGTCTAATTTCTGCTTCCTGTTGTACAGTGATGTGTTTTATATTGTTGCCTGTGTGTGTGTGTCTTTTGTTTTTCAGGTACAACTGGAAAAACAGGTCTTCTGTCAAGCTCATGTCGCTCTACTGTGTGTGTTCATGTTAAACCTATACTTCCTTTGCTACCTCATCTTTTCCCTTCCCCATCCACGTTTTTTGATTCAGGTATCGACTCTCAGGAGTGAGAGTCAATTTTTTTTCTCAGACGATAAGGACATCGTCTATTGCGGTGGGGGGAGTATGTAGCGCCCTGCTCCTATTGAGTAGGCGCTTATATGTAAATTTAGGTTTATCTGAGCTGTAGTTTAGCTCTGAAGTGATTATGTTAAATTGCTGGTTTCTGTTCCAGTTCAGCTGTGTTGTGTGTTTTCCACTTGGCCGTGGGTGTCGCTGTCACCACCGGTCAGTGTTGGAAATACAATGGGCTGGATGCATTGAGTACCTCTTTACCCAGAAACAGCCCACTGGGAGTGGTTTCCCCGCTGTGCATTCTGGAAGAGGGTACTTAAGGGACAGACACCGTTTTCAGGTCTCTCTCTGACCTGATGGCCCTCCTGGCCTAAGGTATGTGTCATGGATATGCAGTAGTGTTTGTCTGTCAGCTTACCTTCCTTCCCATGTGTTTATCTTAGAGGCCAGAACCCTTTCACCTGGCTTCCTTTATAATCTCCTCCCAGCCAGACTCCACCCCAGGCCCTATCACAGAACACTATATTAACCTGTGCACTGCAAGCCTGCTTTGCTGATCAACGTGTTTGTTAGGCATTGTGTGTTTGGGTTCCTGCCTGCCGTGTGCTACGTCTGTCTCTCTGTTACATTATTGGCTTGTCCCCGACTATCCCTGTCTGCTCGTGACCCTTGACCTTCGGCTTGTCTTTCGTTATCCTTGTCTGCTTGTGGCCCTTGACCTTCAGCTTGTTATTCGTTAATCTTATATCTTGTGCTGCTGCTTCCCCTCTTGTCCCCTTATCCTACGCGGCGTGAGCTAGGAGATTCTAGGGGCCGCGACCTGGACCCAGCCTGCAGCATAACATCCTCACCACTAGAGGCTCTGGAGAAGACCTGCTGGGTCTTAGACTCCACGCCCTGGGGAATCTTGGCTCTAGCTTCCTATAGGATCCCGGTTGTGCTCCTCTGGTCCCGCTTTCCACAACCACCCAGTTTCCTATCCGCAGCAGTCAGCTATAGGGTTCACTACCTTGCGGTGCACTCCTGTCCCCCTACGGTGTGCATCTGTCACCTGGCCGTAGGTGACCTGACAGTTTGATCAGCCATGAACCCGGCTGACATGCCGCTCCCCACGGATGATCCATTGCAGGGCATAGTTTGCAGACTTGAAACCCAGGAATCGAATCAGACTCAGGTGATGCGATTCCTCCAGGATCTGGCTTCTCGATTCAAGCAGCTTCAGGCCTTCTTGGGAACCCTGAATCCGCAACCTCAAGTACAACCAGCGGTTGTACCTATCGCACCAGTCGCAGCCACACACTCACTAACACTGCCAGCTCCGTTCCGTTTCTCTGGGGACTCCAAGGCCTGCAGAGGGTTCCTTAGCCAATGCACGATTCATTTCGAGCTTCAGCCTCAAAACTTTCTGTCTGATAGGGCAAAGGTAGCCTATATAATTTCCCTCCTCTCCGGTGAAGCTTTAGCCTGGGCAGCCCCTCTGTGGGAACTGAATGATCCAGTGGTTTCTAGCCTGTCTGGCTTCTTGAAACTTTTTAGGAATATCTTTTAAGAACCGACTCGTGTCTCTTCAGCGGCCAGCACCCTTCTACGTCTCCGCCAAGAGTCTGCTTCAGTGGGACAGTATGCCCTTCATTTCCACATACTGTTGGCTGAGTTGAGCTGGAACAATGAGGCCTTAGTCGCAACCTTTTTGCATGGCCTCTCTGATAGAGTGAAGGATGAATTAGCAGGAAGAACCATCCCCACTGATCTGGGCGGAGTTATCTCCTTGTGTAACCAGATCGATATTCGCTTTCAGGAGAGGACCCTAGAAAAGCAACGCCAGCACTCCTTGGTTCTTAGTCAGCCTGAGCTTCCCTCTCTTCGACCCGTAGAGCGTCTCCTACCAGCTGAGGAACCCATGCAGCTGGGTCGGACCAGGCTATCCCCCGAGGAACGTGCTAGGCGCAGAACTCTTGGTCTGTGTCTTTACTGTGGGGGCAAAGGCCATTTTCGTGACACTTGCTCTCTTTGTCCAGAAAAACGTTCGGGTCCACTTCATCTGGAAAGTGGAGTATTGGACCCAGAAATATCATCTTCCCCTTCTCGTCTTCTGCTTTCTGTGTTCCTTCATGTTGGTGCTTCTTCTCATTCGGTCTCAGCATATCTGGATTCCGGAGCCGCTGGTAATTTCATGGACTGGGAAATCGCATCGTCCATGAGACTTACTCTTTTGCCCCTCACCACGCCATTGGTGGTCTTGGTGATAGATGGTACTGTTCTCCCAGGGGGACCTATCCGCTTCCAGACCGTCCCTGTTAAGATGTCGGTAGGGACACTCCACCAGGAGTGGATATCCTTCCTTATCTTACCCAAGGCCTCAACGCCTATAATTTTCGGTCTCCCATGGTTACAGCTCCATTCTCCTCATGTGGACTGGACTACTGGACAGATCCTGGCTTGGAGTTCCTCCTGTTCCTCGTCCTGCCTACCCAAGGTTGCCCCCTGTGAACCTGAGCCGGTCATTCATTCCAGGTCGCATAACCATTTACATTTCTCTGTCCCTAATCGCCCTTGGACGCACAGCCAGGCTAGCTTGTCTACAAGTCCTGCAGTCGCTACGTCTTGCGATGCGATTCAGGTAGTCGCTACACCTGACTCTGCTATTCACTCGGCCTCTGTTACTAGTTATGCCAGTCCAGCCCATGCCCAGTGAGCCGCCTACTTTTTCTTGTTCAGGACATTCTGCTTGTCTTTCAGCTATTCAGCTTGACTCCTGTGACATGTCACCCTCTAACCAACCTGACTTCAGGGTTCCACTGACATCTGCCCAGTCTGATGGTCCTGTGCTAGATGACCAGTTCATCTTTAAGGGTCTAGGGGACCCTCCTCAGATTTCTGTTGATCCTCTCATGCCCTTGCTTATTCCTAGAGAGCCTTTGGTCCTCAATAGATCTTCTTGTCATCTCCCTACCTTGGTTCTGGTCTCTGAGGATAATCTAAAGTACGAGGTTAGACAAGTTCTGGATTCTCGGCTCTGCAGTGGTATTCTTCAGTACCTTGTGCATTGGAGAGGTTTTGGTCCCGAGGAGGCGTCTTGGATCGCTGCATCTGATGTCGTTGCACCTCATCTGTTGAGGAGGTTTCATCTGAGATTTCCCTTTAAGCCTGGGCCCAGGCGGGGAGGGCCCATAAGAGGGAGGGTACTGTCATGGATATGCAGTAGTGTTTGTCTGTCAGCTTACCTTCCTTCCCATGTGTTCATCTTAGAGGCCAGAACCCTTTCACCTGGCTTCCTTTATAATCTCCTCCCAGCCAGACTCCACCCCAGGCCCTATCACAGAACACTATATTAACCTGTGCACTGCAAGCCTGCTTTGCTGATCAACGTGTTTGTTAGACATTGTGTGTTTGGGTTCCTGCCTACCGTGTGCTACGTCTGTCTCTCTGTTACGTTATTGGCTTGTCCCCGACTATCCCTGTCTGCTCGTGACCCTTGACCTTCGGCTTGTCTTTCGTTATCCTTGTCTGCTTGTGGCCCTTGACCTTCAGCTTGTTATTCGTTAATCTTATATCTTGTGCTGCTGCTTCCCCTCTTGTCCCCTTATCCTACGGGGCGTGAGCTAGGAGACTCTAGGGGCCGCGACCTGGACCCAGCCTGCAGCATAACATCCTCACCACTAGAGGCTCTGGAGAAGACCTGCTGGGTCTTAGACTCCGCGCCCTGGGGAATCTTGGCTCTAGCTTCCTATAGGATCCCGGTTGTGCTCCTCTGGTCCCGCTTTCCACAACCACCCAGTTTCCTATCCGCAGCAGTCAGCTATAGGGTTCACTACCTTGCGGTGCACTCCTGTCCCCCTACGGTGTGCATCTGTCACCTGGCCGTAGGTGACCTGACAGTATGTCGTAGCAGTTCTTCTGCCTCGGGGCCTGCTGGCCCGAGGCATCTTACTGAAAGTAGGCCCATGAGTTTCTGGGGTCTACTGGTCCAGGGGTGGTCCTGTGCTGTCTTTCCTGCGGGGAGAAGCCGAGCAATTGGAGAATTGCAATTGGAGAAACCAGAGGACTTTTCTCAGAGAGGACCGAGCGAAAAGGCTGGTATCTCGGGAGGAGCCTGGAGACTCAATTGGAGGACGCATCCTGGCCAATCTACCTCACAGTATTGCCGGATGGCTGAAAGAGACTGGTACTGTGTAACTGCAAAGTTCTTGGTTATACAATCCTGTGGCAGAGGATTGTACAACGACTCTAATGTATTCATCATGTCTGTGACAGAGACTATGACCGAGCACCGCACCGGCTGCTAGGTCAGTGAGAGAGGCCTATCCGGTGGTTGCTAGATCCAGTTGTGGAAGCGGTTTGTCCTCTGGATCAAAGAAGTACCCGTGATCCGCAAAACAAGGTACCTGAATCTCCCCTAACCCTCCATCCCTCTATCTGACGTTGTTAGTAAAAGCATTGGGAAAAAGAGACTAAAGCCCTGATCCGATATCCTATGGATTCTAATCCGATGTTTTTTTCCATCGGAAATCCGATGAAACTGTCTTCCATCTGTCTTGCCCACACACCATCAGTCAAAAAACCGACCGTTTCAAATGCGGTGACGTAAAACACTCCGATGAGCCGAGAAAAATTAAGTTCTATGCTTCTGAGCATGCGTCGACTTGATTCTGAGCATGCATGGGTTTTTTATCCGATGGAGTTCCCCACAGACGATATTAATTTGCTATCGGTTTTTTAACCATCGGATAAAGTTAAAATATGATCTATTTTTAAACACTGATGGAAAAAAGACCGATGGGGCCCATACACGATCGGTTTGTCCGATGAAAACAGTCCATCGGACTGTTTTCATCTGAAAAACCTATCGCGTGTACACGGCTTTAGTGTTTGGTGCGGACATCTGTCAACAACTCTCCAATGGGACCCCTATGGCTGATACTTTGAACAGTGAGATAACGGCAGACCCAAAATTAAACCAGCAGCTCCTACGGGGGTAGTGCTACATACATGCTCGGTGAGTGGAGCGCTGCGTGTGATAGAGACGGAGGCTGGGCGGGATAGCCCTGTGCCCCATTGTATTGTAGAGGGGAGTCTGTGGGACTACAATGTCCAGCATGTCTGTGTGGAGGACAAGCAACTTAGTGTGAGGCTGGAGGTGGAAGCATAGTGTATTAGTCCCACTCTCAGTATAACGTGTCTGGATAGCTTTGCAGTGTGAGGAGCCCTGAACACCCCGATATATACACTGTGTCCACATATCCCAATTACCACATGTCAGCCCCTCCCCCTCTCCTCCTTCTACCTCCCCTCCCTTTTGCCCCCTCTATCCCCCCTCCTTCTGCACTCTGACCCTCCTCACTCACCCCATCCTCTCTCTCCCTCTCCACCCCTGTCCTCCTTCTCTGTCTTCTCTACCCCCATCCCTCTATCCAACTCTCTCCTCTCCGCCCCCTTCTGTCTTCTCTACCCCCATCCCTCTGTCCACTCTTTCCTCTCCCCCCTCTGTCTTCTCTACCCCCATCCCTCTGTCCACTCTCTCCTCTCCCCCTGCCCCCTCTGACTTCTCTACCCCCACCCCTCTGCCCACTCTCTCCTCCCCCCCCCTCTGTCTTCTCTACCCGCATCCCTCTGTCTACTCTCTACTCTCCCCCTCCCCCCTCTGTCTTCTCTACCCCCATCCCTCTGTCCACTCTCTCCTCTCTCCTCTCCCCCCTCCCCCTCTGTCTTCTTTACCCAATCCCTCTGTCCACTCTCTCCTCTCCCCCCTCCCCCTCTGTCTTCTCTACCCCCATCCCTCTGTCCAGGCTATCCTCCCCCCTATCCACTCTCTCCTCTTCCCCCTCCCTCCTCTGTCTTCTCTACCCCCATCCCTGTGTCCACTCTCTTCTCCCCCTCCCCCTCTGTATTCTCTACCCCATTCCTCTGTCCGCTCTCTGCTCCCCCTGTCTTCTTTACCCCCATCCCTATGTCCACTCTCTCCTCTCCCCCTCCCCCCTCTGTCTTCTCTACCCCCATCCCTCTGTCTACTCTCTCTCCCTCCCCCCTCTGTCTTCTCTACCCCCATCCCTCTGTCCACTCTCTCCTCTCCCCCCTCCCCCTCTGTCTGTCTTTTTTACCCAATCCCTCTGACCACTCTCTCCTCTCCCCTCCCCCTCTGTCTTCTCTACCTCCATCCCTCTGTCCAGGCTATCCTCCCCCCTATCAACTCTCTCCTCTTCCCCCTCCCTCCTCTGTCTTCTCTACCCCCATCCCTCTGTCCACTCTCTCCTCTCCCCCTCCCCCTCTGTCTTCTCTACCCCCATCCCTCTGTCTACTCTCTCCTCTCCCCCCTCCCCCTCTGTCTTCTCTACCCTCATCCCTGTGTCCACTCTCTCCTCCCCCCTCCCCCTCTGTATTCTCTACCCCATCCCTCTATCTGCTCTCTGCTCCCCCTCCCCCTCTGTCTTCTCTACCCCAATCGCTCTGTCCACTCTCTCCTCCCCCCCTCCCCCTCTGTCTTCTCTACCTCCCCCCTTTCCACTCTCTCCTCTTCCCCTCCCTCTCTCTATCCTCTCGCCCTCCCTCTGTTCATGCTATTCTCCCCATCCCCCCTATCCACTCTCTCTATCATCTCCCCCCTCTTTCCACTCTCTCTCTCTCCTCTCCTCCTCTCCCCCTCCCTCTGTCCACACTATCCTACCCCCTATCCACTCTCTCTATCTCCCCCTCCCTCTTTCAACTCTCTCTCTTCTCCCTCTCTATCCTCTCCCCCTCCCTCTGTCCACACTATCCCCCCTCCCCCCTATCCACTCTCTCTATCCTCTCCCCCCTCCCTCTCTCTAGCCTCTCCCCCTCCCTCTTTCCACTCTCTCCTCTCCCTCATCCCTCTTTCCACTCTCTCCTCTCCCTCCTCCCTCTGTCCGCTCTCCACCTCCATTTCTCTACCCTCTCTCCCCTCTCCCTCTATCCTCTCTCCCTCTGTCCAGGCTATCCCTCCCTATCCACTCTCTCCTCTTCCCCTCCCTCTCTCTATCCTCTCTCCTCCTCTCTTTTCCCCGTCCCTTTCTCTCCCCTCCCCCCTCTGTCATAGAAATTTGGCTGTACGCATAGCACACAGCCAGATATCTTGTCTCTAATAGTAACACATTTAGTCTCAATGATATAATGCATCTTAAGCTAAAATAAACTCATCTTCCATTTGATTCCCATTCATTCAAAGAAAGAAGCATCACCACACAGCTATGTCCTCATCACAGCATCCCAGAAAAACACTCACCGCCGACACCCTCAAAGGCTCTTTTATTAAAATCCCAGCAGGAAGTGATGTCACAACATGTGACCTCCTCCATAGGAAGTGAGCTCACAGGGTGTGAGCTCCACCCAGCAGATGACCATATAAGGATATGTTAAATACAGCTAATACAATACATGAATACAACAAAAGAACCAATCACAGACATGTATACTGTGATATTGGGGTGTTTTAGCTGAAGTGGATAGATGCATTTTTATGCAGTGAGTCCATATCAGACAGGCATTCTAGTTAAGGGCCTGGTAGCCCACGTTTATTTAAACAGAAAAACAAAAACAAAATGTCCCTTCAGGATTCCCACGCAGGGGTTTAACTTCATTTAGCAGTCCAAAAATAAGAAAAACATACCAAGCCACCTGGCTCTCTTGTTAGCAGTTCCTCTGCTTGCTTTAGGTACTGGTACCTTAAACCACCAGATCTTCCAGTCTCACAGTCTTGGATGCACACAGCTTTGGGCTTCTTAAACGCACACAGCTTGAAGTCCCTTAATGCACACAGCTTCTGGCTCCTTGGACGCACACAGCTTAAAGCCCTTCAACGCACACAGCGTTTATCCTCACACAGAGACACTCACTAGCAGCCACTGCAGTTAGCAAGCTGCTCACCATCCTCTCACCAGCCCCTCATTATATTGGTTGTGTGCACCTGAGCACACACCATGCTGGCTGTCCACAAGACCCGGACACAGGGTTGGAGATCCCATCCCACCCAAGACTCTGAAGGATCTCCAAGCCATAGAGCCCCATGTAGAAATAGCAAGATCCAAGAAAACTGCCACCACAGTTTCCTCAGTTTTTAAATCTACGCTCTGTAGCTCTGCACTCAGCCGATATGCAGACTGTGTCCACTTTAACCCTTTTTTCATTGGGACAGAGCCTCGCTCTGCCACATACCCCCCTCCCCCTCTTGTTTTGATCCGGAGGAAGAAACACCTGCAGCCACCATAGCAGTTGGGACACCTCTGTGCTGGAAATCAGCCACATAGGCCCAACCCTTTTTTCGGGTGTGCTTCCAGGTACGTCCCAGCTTGGATCTTAACAGGGTCCTATAATTCCATATACTCTGCCTTCCCTCTCTTCTCTTGGGGTCCCTGAGCATACTCTCCTCGCTTGGGGGAACTCTGCCTTCCCTGATTCTACCTTTCACCTTACGGAAGTAAGTTTTATCTTTCACCACAGGTCTTTCAGGTTCAAAAACCTCTCTCTGGTTACCCAGGGCAACCACATTACTTTTAACAGCACCAATCATTAAATTATATATTTTAATGTCACACTTTCCAACGCAATCAGTGCTGTCCATCTCAGTGCTTGTTAGTACCAGACCTGGGGAGGGACCACACATAGGCGAGGGACTACATCCCACAGGAGTGACCAAAGCCAAGTTCCACCTCACCTGTTGTCCAACACTCCATGGGTAACTGATCTAACAGATGACACTGATCCAAGCACAAACTACTTCTTTCTGATGTACACATTACATTGTTGCAGCAACCAACATTAGCACTTTTTCTCAATTTTACTTTCATCAAATGGGCATAAGCAGAACAGAACACATACAACTTACTCACAGAGCCCTGCAGCAATAAGTGTAGTACACAACAATGGCCCCACGCGGTAACCCATCGCGCGCAGCTATTATGGTGTACGCGCCCTATGGCGCATTAAAACAATCCTCTATCACTCCTCCCTAGTCAGGCCTGACATTTAAGAAATCTCAGTCCTTCCCCTGGGAATTTCTTCGCATGCAAACTTTCGGTGGTGCACTTGATGAGTAGTATTTGTAATCCACACAGGTGATAGTCACTTGGAACACTATAATAGGGGGACACTTCAACTCTGTCCTGCTACCGGTCCCCAGTAGAACAACCAACACACAAACGGTGGGCCAACGCAGCCTATAGGCCTGAACTCAGTACAGTCTATTGGTTTTGGGCAAGTGCCCGCTCACCACTCCGGACGCGATCCCAGTCTGGGACATCCACCTACTGTGTATCCGCACACAGCGTCCGCAACGATCGGGTCCCCGATCCAACTGATGTCCTCACTCGACAAAGTCAGATGCCACCCAGGCTCCGCAGTGGGGTGGAAGGCTCTTTGGAGGTTGCACAAGGCCCCAGGCTTCAGGCCTTGTGCTGCAGCAGATCCGCACAGGAAGAAGCTGTTGCTTGTAGCGCGGTGTCCCAAAGAGGCCGAGCTCCGCCTCGCCTCCTCCTTAAATAACCCCTCCCATGAGTCTCTGCAGTGGCCAACTGCACTCTGGGTGCCGAACGGGGTTCTGGGTAACGTAGTCCCGGGGCCTTAAAGCAGACCCCGCTACACTTGTATATAAGCTCTGTCTGTGAGTAGGACTATTGCTTTTTAATTACATTTTAATAAATCTGTAAGTGGTAACGCACTAGGTCGGTGCACCCTCCTGTTTTCTTTCTTTTCTAGCCATATGAACACCCATTGTTCTGAGGAGGGCTGAAAGATTATAGACTTTGCCTCTAGACAGAACCACACCACCTATGTTTTGACGATACACCGAGAGCGCAGGAGAATTTTAGTTTTTTTTTAAAAATAAAACATCAGCATCCATCTCGCTGAGCAAAAATAAGGCCATGTTACGAGCCCCTACAGATTTTATGCTGGCAACATTAATGGTTGCCACCTTTATCGGAGTGGGAACTGCCATCAGGATGATTGAGGTAGGTGTTTCTTAGCCTGAGCTCCCTCCCCCTTTACTGGAGACCTTGACCTCTTTAGGGAGCACTCTACCTCATCCTCCTCCATCTGAGACATGGAATTAGAAGACTCCTCCTCCCCCTCAGATAAGGACCCAAACTTGTTTCCCAGAGGTAGATCATCTACCTCTAAAGATGAAACCGAGGAGGCAGAGGTCAGGACTACCTTATTCCTTCTCCTGCCCACTTTGGTCCACTCTCCCTCCTCCCCTGAAACATCACCCTGAAAGGCCTCATCTACATCATTAGCAGTGGCAACTTCCCCCTTCTTCCCCTTAGAACCTCCACTAGAGGTCTTACGTTGCCTCAGGGAAGGCCCAGACGAAGCTGCCACCTCAGATCGGCATGAATCTGCCCCTTTGGCAGCCTCAGCCAATCTGGATGACGTATTTACATTTGGAACACTGGGCACCTGAAACACTGGGGAAGAACACACAACAGAAGTAGACACTGACACAGTAGGGAGCACAGACTGGGAAGCAGACACAAGAGGGGTCACACCTTCAGATTGGGAAACTGACACCGGGGGGGGGGCTCCTCAATACTAGCTGAAACAGCTCCACCAAACCCCTTGCTGCCTCCTACGTTCCTCCTCCTCCACCCTCAGCAGTTCTTCCACCACCTCTGGCTGATTATGGAGGGCTTCAGGGCAAAGGCTATAGGGGTGACCTAACTTGTTACAAAGATTACAACGAATACTATTGCAGTCCTTTGCAACATACCCTGAGCCCTGACAGAGAAAACATTTCTGCACAGAACATGAGCTATAAAAATGGCCCTTTTCATCACAGCGATGACACAGCTTTAGTTGCCCTGCATAAAAGGTAATGATCCTGTCACGACCTATAAAGGCAGACGAAGGGATGTGCTTAACAACATTACCCGTGACATGCAGTTTTACTAACACGGTCCATCCTCCTGTCCATATCCCCCTGTCATCTACAACTCATATGACCCAACTGGGCTGATAAGGGCAAAAATCTCCTCCGCTTTAAAACCCATCCCCAAAATACGGTCCACCACATCTCTCCTATTTGGGGGGGGGGGCCTTCTCCAGTCCACCTCAATTGGACCACATTGCGGCGTTTAAAGGAGCTACCAGATGGTGTCAGATTGGCCTGACCTTCACTCACATTACTCCTAGTGACCGCAGAATAACTGGCCCTACTCACCCCGGGGACAGGTGCAGCCAGTGCTGCAGCATGGGAAATAACCGCACTCCTTGCAACATCCGGCACATCACTTTTAGTAACAGACCCTTCTTTAGATAAAGTATTAACAACATTATTGTCATTAACAGATGGAGCAGAGACTTCTGACACAGAAATGTCATTTACATTACCCTTGGTAATTCTTACTTCATTACCAGCAGTAGAGATGTCTTTGTCAGCACTCTTCACAGCAGAGTCTGCACTGGCTGGCTGTACACAGGTGGAAGTCTCAGCTAGGAGATGAGCTTGCTCTCCGCTGCCCTCTACTGCACCATCCATAGGAACTACACCTCCATTACCTTGTATAGGCAAGTCATGAACAAAAAAAACTCTTTTTCTGTCACCCGATGTTTTAAAGGTTTTGGGGGGACATCATCATCCTCTTCTTCATCCTCAGATGATCCAGACACTGCAAACTTGCGACCATGCAAAGGTGATTCCATTTCTGATATGAAGTTCAGCATACCTGCTCCCTCCACAGGCTCAGATGGATCATCTTGCTCCATGGCCTCCTGCTGCGGTGGTAAGGGCACAGAACTTCCTTGTCCCGATGACATACTGCCAGTCAAAACACCTGACTGCTGATCACCCGCAGCCTGTATTCCAGAGCTTTCTCCGCTTTCTGCAGGCATACTAATTCTTGGCTCGGGATGCAAAGATTTTCCAGCGTGCTGGCCAGAAACACAGTCCGAGCCCACAGAAACTTTTTTGCTTTGCACTGACCTTGGCTTCTCGCACTCTGATGATGCCTGCCTCCTACTGGCCTCTATGGCCCCTCTGCGCATTGCACGGAAGCGATCATCGTTGCCATACTTCTCCTTGAAAGCACCGCTGGTTTCTTTCAATGTGGCCACCAGCAGACTCTGCTTTTCAACTTTGGCCTCCAAAGCCATTAACTCAGGCCACATCTGTTTCCTCTTAGAACTGTGAAGCCGGTCACTTGCAATTTTTTTATGCTTGAAGTCAAACTTCAACTTCGCCAGTACTTCTTCCTCCTTGGCGACTCTCGCAATCCTAGCACAAACCTTCTTTCTGTAGGTTGCCAGGCTTTCACCTTTAGCTGGGCCATTTCCATAGTTGCCAACATTGCAAAAAAAACATCTTGGACACTTTTTTTGTATTGAGGCGGAGCCTTGCTATAATTAGGGGGCGGGACATTCGTTTGTAGGCGTGTCATGTTGGGATGAAAAATGCGGGGAAAATGGGCGTGGTTTACGCACGATAGTGGGTGTGGCTTAAATGGGCGTGGTTCAAAGGGGTGTGGCTAGAGTCCGAGGTGAGAGAAAGAAATAGAAAGAAAGAAGCCAGATCCTACACCACAATAGAAATGTGTGTATTCCAGAAAGTTTAACAAAATCGGCAGATAAAGATACTCCAAAACACCTGTTGTTGGCGCTTCAATCATCCCGGGACCATGGTTGTTACGGTGTCAGGGTGATTGAAGCGCATTATTTCTATTTTTACATTGTAATATAAAATGAAATCATTCAACTCACCATAATGCCGAATCAGTGGAAGTGTGTCACCTGCCACCAGATGCCTCCCCAGCAGTCCGTCCTTGCATCAGGTGCTCCCAGAAGCAGAGCCCCTCTTTACAGAACTGTGTCCCTGGCAGCGGAGCCCTCCTTTACATCTGGTGTCCCCAGCAGTGGAGCCCTCCTTTACATCTGGTGTTCCCGGCAGTGGAGCCCTCCTTACAGATCTGTGTCCCCCAGCAACAGAGCCCTCCTTACTTCAGTGTCCCCAGCAGCTGGCAGCAGCGGAGCTTTCCTTTACATCTGGTGTCCCCGGCAGCGGAGCTCTCCTTTACATCTGGTGTCCCCGGCAGCAGAGCTCTCCTTTACATCTGGTGTCCCCCAACAGCGGAGCCCTCCTTTACATCTGGTGTCCTCCAGCAGCAGAGCTCTCCTTTACATCTGGTGTCCTCCAGCAGCAGAGCCCTCCTTTACATCTGGTGTCCTCCAGCAGCGGAGCCCTCCTTTACATCTGGTGTCCTCCAGCAGCGGAGCCCTCCTTTACATCTGGTGTCCCCCAACAGCGGAGCCCTCCTTTACATCTGGTGTCCTCCAGCAGCGAAGCCCTCCTTTACATCTGGTGTCCCCGGCAGCAGAGCTCTCCTTTACATCTGGTGTCCCCCAACAGCGGAGTCCTCCTTTACATCTGGAGTCCTCCTTTACATCTGGTGTCCTCCAGCAGCGGAGCCCTCCTTTACATCTGGTGTCCTCCTTTACATCTGGTGGTGTCCCCCAGCAGCGGAGCCCTCCTTACAGGTCTGTGTCCCCTAGCAGCGGCAGCCAGCCCCGGGGAACAGATGCTCTCACCTCCCGGCGTCTCCGTGTGTGTGCTGGAGGCACAGGCAGCTCCGCGGTCCATGATCATTTCCCAGCGGTGTCGTGCCGAGAATGGTTCCCCCGCCGGATTCTGTTCCCCCTGGCTCTCCCGACTCCTATCGGAACTCCGCCTCCCCAGCCCTGTACATTGCCGCTCCCTCACGAATGCTCATAATACCGCCCCGCCTTCTCATGTGTGAACACAGAGAGGGGAGAAGCCGATTGGCTGCTCCTCCCCTCACCACTGAACACAAGAGGAAATAATCCTTGTGTCTGCAGCGGCGGCCATCTTTGTGTAGCCCGCCGTTTTTTTACCTCAAGCATTCCCGATTTTCCCGGCGGCCGGGACAAAGGCAAAATACCGGGAAAATAGACGGGACAAAATAAATACGGGACGAGGGTCCCAAATCCGTGATTGTCCCAGGAAAAACGGGACTGTTGGCAACTATGCATTTCCCAGGTCCTCAAACACTGGTATGGGAGGACCAGTACTCTGGCCATCCGGGGGGATCCTCCCCTGTGTCCACCCCAGGTTCCTGCATCCACCCTGGGTATAGGGAGGAATCAAGCTCCCTGGATCAGTAGGCCTCACTGGAGCTCAGGAGATCAGCAGTAGTGCAGCCACACCCTTTGCAGCTATAACAGCTTCAACTTGTCTGGGAAGGCTGTCCACAAGGTGTGTCTATGGTAATGTTTGCAGAGAGGGTCCGGCAGCACCTCAAACATCTATATAGCTGACGCGTTTCAGGGGCGCACCCCTTTCCTCAGAGCTAAGATGATCCATAGAGTCTCACCCACAAAGCCCTCCATTTTATATGTGTGTGCACATGCTCAAAGACCTCAGCTCAGGTGGCCATCAGCCGGCAAGCCCCACCCCCTACTCTTAACTACCCCCACCCCTAGGGATGGGGCCTCTTCTGATCTCCCCCCCCCCACCACACACTAAAAGCATAGGAGGCAGCCCAAAGGCTAATCCACATAGTGAAGAATGGTAGGTTCTAGGCCTTGCACCTATATACTGATAGATTGATTAATCAGTAGATCAAGGCCCAAGGAACTCATGAGTCTGTAACGAGCCCACTTATCACCTCTAACTAGAACATAATACAGTCGAATGGATTATATATTGCTATAAAAGCATTCCCCCCCTAGGACGGTCCCCTATATACAGCCCTAAAACCCAGTCATAGAACCCAGCCATAGAACCCAGTCATGGAAAGCTATACCCCTCTACAGAAGCCAGTCGCATACAGATGGCCAGATGGCGGCACCATCGGCCGCACAACCGGACACCGCCTATAGCGACACTTGGGGGATGTATAGCCATGACGTGAAGGAACAAAGTCAATTGCTAATGTCAAATGTAATGGTAATATTCCATCAGCAAGGGGGAGGGTCAACGCCCCATCCCTAAACTATCCATACCGGTCTGGCTGTGATCACACTATGTTATGCAATTCTATTTCCTCGTTGAGGCCCTGCAGGGCCATAGTTTGTAAGGTAAAAATCCAGAAAGCCTCTCTTTTACACAAAATCTGATATTTCTTGCCACCATCCAGACTACTAGATATGGCTTCTATGCCAAAGACCTTTAGACCATCTGTACTACTATCGTGAAATTCCATAAAATGTCTAGGCACTGAACATTTATCCTTCTTCGTCAAGATGTTACTTCTATGCTCATTCATTCTAGTCCTCATTGCTCGAGATGTACGACCAATGTACAGAAGACCACACGGGCAGAGTAAACCATAGATGACGTAGGGGGTGCCACAATTATGTTAACCATGTCCTGGTGTTCGGACAGAATGCGTCTCAATAGATCTGCGGGCATGCCTGCTGTGACAGGTAGTGATGAGCCGAACACCCCCGGGTTCGGTTCGCACCAGAACCCGCGAACGGACCGAAAGTTCGTACGAACATTAGAACCCTATTAAATACAATGGATGCGAACGTTCGAATTCTAAAGTGCTAATTATAACAACTATTATGCATGTTATTGTCCTAAAAAGGGTTTGGGAACCCGGGTTCTGCACCAGGGGACATGTATCAATGCAAAAAGAAGTTTTAAAAACGGTCGTTTTTCGGGAGCAGTCATTTTAATGATGCATAAAGTGAAAAAAAAAAAGTCAAATATTCCTTTAAATATCGTACCTGGGGGGTGTCTAAAGTATGCCTGTGAAGTGCCACGTGTTTCCCGTGTTTAGAACTGTCCCTGCACAAAATGACACTTCTAAAGGAAAAAAAAGCCATTTAAAACTGCTTGCGGCTTTAATGTAATGTCTGGTCCCGGTAATATGGATGAAAATCTTTAAGAAAAATGGCATAGCTACCTCATGACCCCCCCCCCACCCCAGCCCATTACCAGCCCCTTTGGGTCTTGTATGGATATTAAGGGGAACCCCGCACATAAAATAAAAAAGGCCCTATATACTCTGAACAGCCGTATACAGGGGGTGCATACAAGACAGGGACTGTAGGTTTGTTCTTATGTAGAATCTGTTTGTAATTTTGAACAGGTACATTGTTGAAGTGTAGCTCCAGCCCAAAAATCTATTTTTAAACTTTTTGGAAAACATAGGTAAGGGTTATCACCCCTGTAACATTTGTTTTGCTGTCTGTGCCCCTGTTCAGAACATTTCACCTCACTTTCCGTCCCAATGACAACTGTTTTTGAAATGTGGTGTTTTTCTTGAAACAAGGATTGCTGATAAAGCATCAGTACAGAGGAGACACCTTTCTCCCATATTTATTCTTACAGGAGAGAATTTTCCTTCCTAGTGGTAGATTTCCTCTCACTTCCTGTTGTCTTCTTGCGTTTGCAAGTAGGAGTCGTTTGTAAGTTGGATGTTTGAAAGTAGGGACCTGCCGTATATACTCTGCAGAAATAGGCCCCTTAGTTGTTGGTGTTGGCACAACACTGTAAGCACTCACAGTTACTCTTGGTTGGTGCTGGAACGCCCTGCTGTCAACTATTATATCAGGAATTTTAATTACATATAATTGTTGAACAGTGGTAGTAAAAATTGGGCCTTTGATGGTGGTGCTGGTGCCACAACACTGTAAGCCCTGACAGTTACTCTTGGTGGGTGCAGCAATGGGCCCTGCTGTGAATTATTAGATCAAGAATTGTAATTGCATGCCCCTGTTGAACAGGGGCTGAAAAATTGGGCCTTTCGTGGTGGTGGTGGTGGTGGTGGTGTTGCCACAACACTGTAAGCCCTCAGAGTTACTCTTGGTGGGTGCAGGAATGGGCCCTGCTGTGAATTATTAGATCAAGAATTGTAATTACATGCCCCTTTTGAACAGGGGCTGAAAAATTGGGCCTTTCATGGTGGTGGTGGTGGTGGTGGCGTTGCCACAACACTGTAAGCCCTCAGAGTTACTCTTGGTGGGTGCAGCAATGGGCCCTGCTGTGAATTATTAGATCAAGAATTGTAATTGCATGCCCCTGTTGAACAGGGGCTGAAAAATTGGGCCTTAGGCACTGGTGGCACAACACCACAACCCCTCACAGATACGTTACTTGGAGCACAGCAATGAGCCCTGTTGCAAAGTATTGCTTCAAAAATTGTAATGACACGCCCCTGTTAAACAGGGGCTGAAAAATTGGGCCTTAGGCACTGGTGCCACAACACTCCAACCCCTCACAGATACTGTACTTGGAGCACAGCAATGAGCCCTATGGCAAATTATTGCTAAAAAATTGTAATTACACGCCCCTGTAAAACAGGGGCTGAAAAATTGGGCCTTAGCCACTGGTGGCGGCACCCATAAACAAAAATGATCTTCCAAGCTATCATCATCAATCGTATCATTGAGGACTCGGAGGAGGAGGATAGCCAGTCAACATAACAGCACAGGCACTCAGCATCAGCATCAGTCTTGAAGGGATGTGACATGTTAAAATCAATTAGTCTGTTATATCAGCATCAGGTGTGTGGTAGCTGGTGGTGATCCAAGACTGGTTCATCTTGATGAAAGTCAGTCGATCAACCGAGTCGGTGGACAGGCGCACCCTGTGATCCGTGACAAATCCTCCAGCAGCACTGAATGTGCGTTCCGAAAGAACGCTGGATGCAGGACAGGCCAGTAGCTCAATTGCATACTGTGCAAGCTCTGGCCAGTGATCCATCCTCAAGACCCAGTAAGCCAGAGGATTTTCGGTGGGGAAGGTGTCCAAGTCTGACCTTGCCCCTAGATATTCCTGCACCATGTTTATCAGACGCTGGCGATGGTTGCTGGAACCGATCATACTTTGGGGCTGCGGACTAAAGAATTGTCTGAACGCATCGGTCAGACGGCCACCTTCCCCACCGCTCCTTCTTTGACTGGCCGAAGCCTCAGCAACTCGTTGTCCAGGACCAGGAGTTTGTAACCTCCCAGTCTCTGGGAACGCGTTGCACAGACCTTTCTGCAAGGCCTCCCGGAGTTGTCTCATCCTCTGCTCCCTCTGCGAAGGTAACATAAGGTCCGCAACCTTACCCTTGTACCGTGGATCAAGGAGAGTGGCCAGCCAGTAATGGTCCCTCTCCTTGATCCGAAGAATACGAGGATCCTTCCGCAGACTTTGCAGGATCAGGGAGGCCATGCAGCGTAGGTTTGCTGAGGCATTCGCTCCGGAGTCCTCTGGGTCACTAAGGACGACATGATCCGCAGCCACCTCCTCCCAGCCACGTACAAGTCCACTGGTTTCTTGGGACTGTAAATCATCCCTAAAAGACTGCTGCTGATGATGCTGAGTGCCAGCCTCCACCTCCATGCTGACACAATCCTCCTCCTCCTCCTCCTCCTCCTCTTCCTCTTCCTGTGCGATGGGTGGGACAGAAGGAACACTGTCTGGGTAAAGGGGGCCTTGAGAGGCAAGGAAGTCCTCCTCTTCCTGCCTCTGTTCTGCCTCAAGTGCCCTGTCCATTATTCCACGCAGCGTGTGCTCCAACAGGTGGACAAGAGGTACAGTGTCACTGATGCATGCACTGTCACTGCTCACCATCCTCGTGGCCTCCTCAAATGGTGCCAGGACAGTGCATGCATCCCTGATCATGCCCCACTGGCGTGGAGAAAAAAAACCAAGCTCCCCTGACCCTGTCCTGGTGCCGTAGTCGCACAGGTACTCATTGATGGCCCTCTGCTGCGTGTGCAGCCGCTGCAGCATGGCCAACGTTGAGTTCCACCTGGTGGGCATGTCACATATAAGGCGGTTCTTGGGCAGGTTCAACTCCTTTTGCAGCTCAGCCAGGCGAGCACTGGCATTATAAGATCTGCGGAAATGCACACAGACTTTCCTGGCCTGCCTCAGGACATCCTGTAAGCCCGGGTACCTGCCCAAGAACCGCTGCACCACCAGGTTAAGGACGTGAGCCACACAGGGCACATGGGTCAGTTGTCCCTGTCGGAGGGCGGAGAGGAGGTTGGTGCCATTGTCGCAAACCACCATTCCTGGCTTAAGCTGGCGTGGCGTCAACCACCTCTCGGCCTGGCCCTGCAGAGCAGACAGGACCTCTGCCCCAGTGTGGCTTCTGTCCCCCAAACACACCAGTGCAAGCACGGCATGGCATCTTTTTGCCTGCGTACTTGCGTAGCCCCGTGAACGGCTACGGAGCACCGCTGGTTCATAGGACAAACCACAGGAAGAGGCCATGGAGGAAGAAGAAGAGGAGGGGGTGGAGGAGAGAGGTGTGTCACAACCAGTAGTAGCATTTTGGAGGCGTGGCGGTGGAACAACCTCCAACACTACTGCACCTTGTCCTGCATCCTTCCCAGCTGCCAAAAGAGTGACCCAATGGGCCGTGAAAGAAAGGTAACGTCCCTGTCCATGCCTGCTGGACCATGAGTCAGCGGTAATATGCACCTTACCGCTGACCGCCCTGTCCAGCGAGGCCAAGACATTGCCTTCCACATGCCGGTAGAGAGCCGGAATAGCCTTCCGTGAGAAAAAGTGGCGTTTGGGAACCTGCCACTGAGGAACCGCACATTGCACAAACTCACGGAAGGGGGCCGAGTCTACCAACTGAAAAGGCAGCAGTTGAAGCGCTAGCAATTTAGCCAAGCTAGCATTCAACCGCTGGGCATGTGGATGGCTGGGAGTGAACTTCTTTCGACGGTCCAGCAGCTGGGGCAGGGAAATTTGCCTGCTAGAATCGGACGTCGGTGTACTGCTAGCAGAGTGGCCGCAAGTACTTGGCTGTGACACACCTAATTCTACACCTTCATTCCTCTCAGTGCATGTTTTAGAGAGGACTGAAGTTATAGTGGGGTTGGAGATCCCAGCTGATGCGGTGCAAGGAGAGGTCCGCTTTGTTCTTTGGTGTGGGTCTTTGAGGTAGGCTTGCCAACGAGCTGCATGGCAGGTCAACATATGTCTGGTCAGGCATGTGGTACCCAAGCGGCTGATGTTTTGGCCACGCGATATACGCTTGAGACATATGTTGCAAACAGCAGCTGTGCGATCTGATGCACTAGCCTCAAAAAAGGCCCACACCAAGGAACTTTTTGAATGATGGGCAGAGGCTGCGCCCTGCACAGGCGGAGCTCTGCGGTGTGATTCCGTCGGTGTACTGCCCTTACGCTGGCCACCAAAGGGCATCCTGCCTCGTTGGAGATGTGCCTCCTCCTCATCCTCCTCCTCCTCCTCTCTCCTATTAGGCACCCACGTGGAGTCAGTGACCTCATCATCCCCTCCCTCCTCATCACTGGAGCCAATCTGGCAGTATGCTGCAGCTGCTGGAACATGACTGCCAGATTGGTGTCCTTCTTGAGCATCCCCTCTGTCTGCTCTCACGCTACTGCCTTCCTGTAGCTGGGTTTCATCATCAGACCCTTCGAAACGCTGGGCATCCTCCTGGAGCATGTACCCAACACTGTGCTCAAACAGTTCGGGGGACTCCTCAGGAGGAGGACATGGTGGGTCTAGGGAAGGAGTGACTGATGATGAGTCTGACATTGATACCAGGGAAGAGGACGCTTTGGCAGCTGCTTTGCTAGTACCCTGAGCCTGGGTGAGAGAGGATGAGGAGGAGGAGGAGGGCTTGGTCATCCACTCTACCAAGTCTTCGGCATGATGTGGCTCAACATGTCCAGCTGCCGAAAAGAAGGACAAGCGTGTCCCATGGCCATGTGCTGATGACAATGCACCGCGTCCACGACCAGCACTGTTGCCCCCAGACACAGAGCCTGCTTGCCCTCTTTTATTGCCTCCTGACTGTCTGCCTCTCCTTGTTTGCCTTCCAGACATTCTAATAGATGGCCTGCAGGGAGATGGGAAAAAAGCAATAAGGGCTACCTTCAGGTGTCCTTCTCTGTCCCTTTACTTAAGGATTTCTAAATATGGTTGAGGATTATTGCTTTTGCACAGAATAGCACAACGACAATTTCCCTGACTGTCCAAAAAACAAGGATTTCAAAGATGGTTGATGAGGAATGCTTTGGCACACTATAGCACAAGGAGAATTCCCCTCACTTTCCTTCTTTGTCCCTAGAAACAAGGACTGGCACAGTGAAAGAAACTGACACTCTCCCTACCTACAGTTTTCTGTCCCTAGAAAAAATGTTTTTTTAAAGCATACTATAGCACAAGGAGAATTCCCCTCACTTTCCTTCTTTGTCCCTAGAAACAAGGACTGGCACAGTGAAAGAAACTGACACTCTCCCTACCTAGAGTTTTCTGTCCCTAGAAAAAATGTTTTTTTAAAGCACACTATAGCACAAGGAGAATTCCCCTCACTTTCCTTCTTTGTCCCTAGAAACAAGGACTGGCACAGTGAAAGAAACTGACACTCTCCCTACCTACAGTTTTCTGTCCCTAGAAAAAATGTTTTTTTAAAGCACACTATAGCACAAGGAGAATTCCCCTCACTTTCCTTCTTTGTCCCTAGAAACAAGGACTGGCACAGTGAAAGAAACTGACACTCTCCCTACCTACAGTTTTCTGTCCCTAAAAAAAATGTTTTTTTAAAGCACACTATAGCACAAGGAGAATTCCCCTCACTTTCCTTCTTTGTCCCTAGAAACAAGGACTGGCACAGTGAAAGAAACTGACACTCTCCCTACCTACAGTTTTCTGTCCCTAGAAAAAATGTTTTTTTAAAGCACACTATAGCACAAGGAGAATTCCCCTCACTTTCCTTCTTTGTCCCTAGAAACAAGGACTGGCACAGTGAAAGAAACTGACACTCTCCCTACCTACAGTTTTCTGTCCCTAGAAAAAATGTTTTTTTAAAGCACACTATAGCACAAGGAGAATTCCCCTCACTTTCCTTCTTTGTCCCTAGAAACAAGGACTGGCACAGTGAAAGAAACTGACACTCTCCCTACCTACATTTTTCTGTCCCTAGAAAAAATGTTTTTTTAAAGCACACTATAGCACAAGGAGAATTCCCCTCACTTTCCTTCTTTGTCCCTAGAAACAAGGACTGGCACAGTGAAAGAAACTGACACTCTCCCTACCTACAGTTTTCTGTCCCTAGAAAAAATGTTTTTTTAAAGCACACTATAGCACAAGGAGAATTCCCCTCACTTTCCTTCTTTGTCCCTAGAAACAAGGACTGGCACAGTGAAAGAAACTGACACTCTCCCTACCTACAGTTTTCTGTCCCTAGAAAAAATGTTTTTTTAAAGCACACTATAGCACAAGGAGAAATCCCCTCACTTTCCTTCTTTGTCCCTAGAAACAAGGACTCGCACAGTAAAACACACTGACACTCTCCCTACCTATCCTTCTCTTTCCCTAAACTAAAGGAATTCAGGTTAAGCAAGAAAGAAATAAATGTCACTGTCCCTGCCTATGCTTGTCTTTCCCTGCTCCGGAACACACTACACTAGGCCGCCGTGCTGGCGGCCTTTTATAGTGTGGGGCGTGTACTAAACACCCTCAGCAATAATTGGCCACAGGCATCCTGCCTGTGGCCAATCATTGCTCTCCTCGCTGCCGGCGCTGTGATTGGCCAAGCATGCGGGGTCACAGTGCATGCTTGGCCAATCACAGCGCCTGGATGACACTGCGATGGCGTAGTGCATTGTGGGCCGTTCGCGTCACTCGAATTTGGCGCGAACGGCCCAAATCGTTCGATCTTCGTCGAACGATCGAACAGCCGATGTTCGAGTCGAACGTATGTTCGACTCGAACACGAAGCTCATCCCTAGTGACAGGTAAGGGGATCACTATAGCCATACCCGGACGAGTTGCCCATGGGGTAAGTCCTTTTTACTACCACAGCCATATATCAAATCTGTCCATGCCACTATCCCTCTATGTATGCACATGGGGTGGGCATATTCCAGGCAGTGCGGGAGATAAGTGTGCCACTGAGTTGGAGGGTGGCACCATTGGAGGACTATTGTCGTACTGGCAGGTGGCACTGCTGGGGGGTGGAGCTGCGGAACCTACCATTCTTCACTATGTGGATTAGCCTTTGGGCTGCCTCCTATGCTTTTAGTGTGTGGTGGGGGGGGAGATCAGAAGAGGCCCCATCCCTAGGGGTGGGGGTAGTTAAGAGTAGGGGGTGGGGCTTGCCGGCTGATGGCCACCTGAGCCGAGGTCTTTGAGCATGTGCACACACATATAAAATGGAGTACTTTGTGGGTGAGGCCTCGTACACACGGCCGAGATTCTCGTTGAAAAAAACATGTCGTTTTTTTCGATGAGATTCTTGGACAAGAAACTTGTCCCGGCCGAGTGTACACACGCTCGTTTCAAAGAACCCGCGGTTCTTTGAATGGAGCGTACGCGGTGATGTCATCGACTACGACGAGCATGCGCTCGTCACATTCGATGCCGTCGCCGCCATCTTGGTATACCCTACGTATGCCTAGGAAGCTACCGCGCATGTGTCGAATTCATTTCGAACATGCGCGGGCTTCCGGGAGGACAGGTAAGTGTACACACACTCACTTTTCTCATCGAGAAACATGCCGACGAGAATCTCAACGAGAAAATAGAGAGCAGGTTCTCTATTTTCTCGTTGAGGTTACTTGTCGGTTTTCTCGACGAGAAACCCGATAGCCGCGTACACACGACCGATTTACTCGGCAAGACCTCTCTGCCAGCAAGTTTCTTGCCGAGAAAATCGGTCGTGTGTACGAGGCCTGAGACTCTATGGATCATCTTAGCTCTGAGGAAAGGGGTGCGCCCCTGAAACGCGTCAGCTATATAGATGTTTAAGGGGGTGCCGGACCCTCTCTGTCATCAAGTTCGGTCGGTGGGTGCCAAGAATTTCCAGCCTAATTGTCTGATAAGCTTGTACTTAAGCTCCGTCTGTGAGTAGGACCATTGCTTTCTATTTATATCTTAATTAAACTTTTAAGTGGTAATGCACGAGGTTGGTGCGCCCTCCTTTCTCTTTTCTTTTTTCTAGCCATGTGAACACCCATTGTTCTGAGGAGGGCTGCAAGACTTTAGACTTTGCTTTTAGACGGAACCACACTACCCGTATCCTGACTGTACACTGAGAGCGCAGGAGATTGTTGTTTTTATGGTAATGTTTGACCATTCTTCCAGAAGTGCATTTGTGAAATCAGGCACTGATGTTGGACGAGAAGGCCTGGCTCAAAGTCTCCGCTCTATTTCATCCCAAAGATGTTTTATCAGGTTGAGGTCAGGACCTTGCTTTTTGCACTGTTGCGCAGTCATGTTGGAACAGGAAGTTCCCACAAAGTTCCCTTAACACAAAATAAACTGTAGTAGTTTAAGGATAAAGATATTCAAGGGCCATGTATTACTATCCTGCTCCATCAAGAAGGTACCAGCCATTCAGATGCCCCGCTCATGGGGAATGCTCGAGTACAATGCCTTGATGTCATTAGCCACAAGCAGGGCATCCGAAGTGACCTGGACCCCCTCGATGTCTTTGAGCAGGCCTGTCGCGTCGTGGATATAAGAAGGTAAACTTAGAACATGAGGCATTAGAAATGTATCTACAAATTTGCTGGCATTTTCCGTTAGGGAGCCAATTCCTGAAAATATCGGCCTCCTAGGTGGTGATTGCATGTCTTTGTGAGTTTTGGGAAGTGTGTAGAAAGTGGGCATGTGGTCATGGACGAGAAGACCTGGCTCGCAGTCTGTGCTCTAATTCATCCTAAAGTTATTCTATCTAGTTGAGGTCAGGACTCTGTGCAGGCCAGTCAAGTTCCTCCACCCCAAAATCGCTCATCCATGTCTTTATGGACCTGCTTTGCCCCCTTAATGACCAGGCCATTTTTTGCGATAAGTTACTTTAACTGACAATTGCGCGGTCATGCGACGCTGCACCCAAACAATATTGACGTCCTTTTTTTCCCCACAAATAGAGCTTTCTTTTGGTGGTATTTGATAACCTCTGCAGTTTTTTTTTTTTGCGCTGTAAACAAAAATTTTTTTTTTACATTCTGCTATAATACATATCCCCAAAAAATATATAAAAAATGAATTTATTCATCAATTATAGGCCGATATATATTCTTCTACACATTTTTGGTAAAAAAAAAACGCAATAGGCGTATATTGATTGGTTTGCGCAAAAGTTATCACGTCTACAAACTACGGGATAGATTTAGAGACTTTTATTTATTTTTATTGTTTTTACTAGTAATGGAGGTGATCTGCTATTTTTAACGGGACTGTGACATTGCGGCAGATAAATCTGACCCCAAATGAAACTTTTTGGGGACCAGTGACATTATTACATTGATCAGTGCTATAAAAATGCACTGATTAATGTAAAAATTATACTGGCATGGAAGGGGTTAACACTAGGGGGTGATTAACCACTTCAATACCATGCACTTATGCACCTTCCCGCCCAGACCAATTTTCAGCTTTCAGTACTCTCACACTTTGAATGACAATTACTTAGTCATGCTACACTGTATCCAAACAAAATTTTTATCATTTTCTTCTCACAAATAGAGCTTTCTTTTGGTGGTATTTAATCGCCACTGGGTTTTTTATTTTTTTGCGATATAAGCAAAAAAACAGCAATTTTTTTAGTTTCTATTGTAAAATTTTGCAAATAAGTAATTTTTCTTCATAAATTTGTGCCAAAATGTATACTGCTACATATCTTTGGTAAAATGAACCCAAATTAGTGTATATTATTTGGTCTTTGTGAAAGTTATAGAGTCTACAAACTATGGTGGCAATCACTGAAAATTTATCACATCTGATCACGCCTGATGTACTGAAGGGATATCTAATTTCTTGAGACACTAACAAGCGAGGAAAGTACAAATACCCCAAAATTACCCCTTTTTGGAAAGTAGACAGTCCAAGGTATTTACTAAGAGGCGTGGTGAGTTTTTTGAAGTTGTATTTTTTTCCCACAATTCTTGGGAAAAATTTTTTTTTTACACAAACTGGTCATATTAACAGTTTTTTTCTCTCACACAGCATATGCATAATTGCAACTACACCCCAAAATACATTCTGCTACTCCTCCTGAGTGTAGCAATACCACATGTGTGAGACTTTTACACAGCCTGGCCATATACAGAGGCCCAACATTGAAGTAGCACTTTCAGGTGTTCTACAAGCATAAATCGCACATATCCTTTCTCAACCACCTATTACACTTTTGAAGGCCCTGGAGCACCAGGACAATGGAATTTTCCACAAAATGACCCCATTTTGGAAAGCACACACCCGAACGTATAATCTATGTAGCATTATGAGTCTTTTGAACGGTTCATTTTTTTCCAGAAGGTTTTGGAAAATGTGGAGAAAAAATGAAAATGCATTTTTTTTACACAAAGTTGTCCATTTATAAGATATTTCTAACGCATAGCATATACATAGCAAAAAGGACACCCCAAAATGCATTCTGCTACTCCTCCTGAGTATAGCGATACCACATGTGTGAGACTTTTACACAGCCTGGCCATATACAGAGGCCCAACATTGAAGTAGCACTTTCAGGCGTTCTACAAGCATAAATCGCACATATCCTTTCTCAACCACCTATTACACTTTTGAAGGCCCTGGAGCACCAGGACAATGGAATTTTCCACAAAATGACCCCATTTTGGAAAGCACACACCCCAACATATAATCTATGAAGCATTATGAGTCTTTTGAACGGTTCATTTTTTTCCCAGAAGGTTTTGGAAAATGTGGAGAAAAAATGAAAATGCATTTTTTTTACACAAAGTTGTCCATTTATAAGATATTTCTAACGCATAGCATATACATAGCAAAAATGACACCCCAAAATGCATTCTGCTACTCCTCCTGAGTATAGCGATACCACATGTGTGAGACTTTTACACAGCCTGGCCATATACAGAGGCCCAACATTGAAGTAGCACTTTCAGGCGTTCTACAAGCATAAATCGCACATATCCTTTTTCAACCACCTATTACAATTTTGAAGGCCCTGGAGCACCAGGACAATAGAATTTTCCACAAAATGACCCAATTTTGGAAAGCACACACCCCAACGTATAATCTATGAAGCATTATGAGTCTTTTGAACGGTTCATTTTTTTCCAGAAGGTTTTGGAAAATGTGGAGAAAAAATGAAAATGCATTTTTTTTACACAAAGTTGTCCATTTATAAGATATTTCTAACGCATAGCATATACATAGCAAAAATAACACCCCAAAATGCATTCTTCTACTCCTCCTGAGTATAGCGATACCACATGTGTGAGACTTTTACACAGCCTGGCCATATACAGAGGCCCAACATTGAAGTAGCACTTTCAGGCGTTCTACAAGCATAAATCGCACATATCCTTTCTCAACCACCTATTACAATTTTGAAGGCCCTGGAGCACCAGGACAATAGAATTTTCCACAAAATGACCCCATTTTTGAAAGCACACACCCCAACGTATAATCTATGAGGCATTATGAGTCTTTTCAATGGTTCATTTTTTTCCAGAAGGTTTTGGAAAATGTGGAGAAAAAATTAAAATGCATTTTTTTTACACAAAGTTGTCAATTTATAAGATATTTCTAACACATAATATGTACATAGCAAAAATTACACCCCAAAATGCATTCTGCTACTCCTCCTGAGTATGGCGATGCCACATGTTTGAGACTTTTACACAGCCTGGCCACATACAGAGGCCCAACATCCAAGTAGCACCTCCAGGCATTCTAGCAGCATTAATTGCACATATCATTTTCTGACTACCGATCACATTTTTGAAGGCCCTTCATATATCTAACACATAGCAGGTACATACCAAATAACAAAAGATTACCTGTGGTTTTAGAAGTGCAGTGGTCCACAGAGGAGAGCATCGGTCCAGGCAGCAGGCAGGGATGAGGTCAGCGACAGCAAAAGCAATCATCCAGGCAGCAGGCAGGAATACTGTCCATAGTTCGCACAGGCAGAGATACTGTCAGCACAGCCAGAGCACAGCCAAAGCACAGGTCCAGGTAGCAGGCAGAGGTGTCCTATCCTATCGATGATACTTGGAGGTAGTGGAGTCGGTGATTTTGAGTTGCTTTTTGGTAGCAGACAAACGAATTAAAAAGGGCCATGTGAAACAGGTGAAACGCAACTTTTTTGTGCCAATAATGGGACTTTCTGGTTGATAAGTAGGGCTGTAGCATCTGGTCGTTTAAATCCACCCCCCCATGTACAAATTGTAGTCGTGGACACATTCAGGCTTTACAATGGAGCCGCGTCTTCTTGGGATCTCCACCATGGTGTCATTGTGGATCGTAGAGAGGATGTGGACATCTTTCTTGTCCCTCCACTTCATGGCCAACACCTCCTCGTTCCTCATGGATGCCAATTCTCCAGGTCGCAATTTTTTTGTCAATAAATTTTGTGGGAATCCCTTCCGTTTTTTTTTTAAGGTACCGCAGGCCGGGGTTTGTTTACTGTAAAGGTGGCGAAAAAGGGGCAGGCTGGTATAATAATTATCAACATATAAATGGTAACCTTTTCCGAACAGGGGGTATGCCAACTCCCAGACAATTTTCCCACTGGTTCCAATATATGTGGGGCAATCACGGGGCTGGAGCTGGGAGTCTTTGCCTTCGTAGTCCTGAATTTGCAGACGTATCCAGTGGCTCGATCACATCATTTATTTAATTTTAACCCATACCTGGCTCTCTTGCTTGGTATGTACTGCTTGAACTGCAGTCGGCCGGTGAAATGTACGAGGGACTCGTCCACACAAATTTTTTGGTCTGGGATGAAAACTTCTTCAAATCGCTGGGAAAAGGCATTGATTAGGGGGCGTATCTTGTACAATTTGTCGTAGTTGGGATGATCTCGGGGAGGGCACTGTGAATTGTCATTGAAGTGGAGAAAGCGCATAATCATGTCGTATCTTTTCCTGGACATGACAGCGGAATATATGGGCATGTGTTGGATGGGGCGTTTGGACCAATATGAATGGACTTCGTTCTTTTTTGTAAGCCCCATATTGAACATAAGGCCCAAAAATAATTTAAATTCCTCCAATGTTAGACGCCGCCACTGGAACATGCGGGCGTAGGAAGAATCGGGGGGTTGGCAGCAATAAATTGGGATGCATACAGATTCGTTTGATCCACTATATTCTGCAGCAAATCTTGTGGGAAAAATAAACAAAAATAATCAAATTTAGAAAAATTTGTAGTGTCGGGCTGCACACCTGGCTGTGCGGTGAAAGGGGGGATGATAGCGGATCCTGAGTTGGCAGGCAACCATAAGGGGTTTGCCAGGGCATCGGGAAGGTAGGATTGGGGCTGCATTCTTCGGGTTGGGCGTGCATTTCCATTGCTTGTACTGGGCTCCTCTTCCTGGGGTATGGCGCTGCTGGTGGTGGGCAGTTCTCCTGATCTTGGTGCTGATCTTGGTGCTGATCTTGGTGCCGATCGCATTCTTTTGGGAGGGACGGTTTCCTCTGGGGACTCGGACTCTGAGCCACTATCCTCCACTGGCTCGTATTCCGAACCAGAATCGGATAATGGGAGCTCCCCGCTCCTCTCATCATCCGACATGGCAAGAATGGCATATGCCTCCTCAGGTGTGTAAACCCTTTGGGACATTATGGCAGTGCTTATTGGTGGGCCTGTGTAATGGTACTGCTGGTGATAGTGGTGGCGGTCTGTGTGGTAGTACCGATGGAGGTATTAGTGGTGGGCCTGTGTGGTGGTACCAATGGCGGTATGGGTGGTGGTGGTACCAATGGCGGTACAGGTGGTGGTGGTACCGATGGCGGTACGGGTGGTGGTGGTGGCGGCGGTACCGATGGCGGTACAGGTGGCAGTACGGGTGGTGGAAGTAGCGATGGCGGTATGGGTGGTGGTGGTACCGATGGCGGTACAGGTGGTGGTGGTACCGATGGCGGTACAGGTGGTGGTGGTACGGGTGGTGATGGTACCGATGGCGGTACAGGTGGTGGTACAGGTGGTGGTGGCACTACCGACGGTGGTATGGGTGGTGGTACTGGTGGTGGTACCGATGGCGGCACTAGTGGTGATACTGGTAGCGGGCCTGTGTGGCAGTATAGATGCTGGGCCTGGTGGCGGTACTGGTGGTGGTACTGGTACCGATGGCGGTACTGGTAGCCTGTGTGGCGGTGCCAATGGCGGTACCGATGGAGGTGGGCCTGTGACAGATGATTGACAGATGGGCTGATTGATTGACAGATGGGCTGATTGATTGATTGACAGATGGGTTGATTGATTGACAGATGGGGTGATTGATTGACAGGTGGGGTGATTGATTGACAGATGGGCTGATTGATTGACAGATGGGCTGATTGATTGACAGATGGGCTGATTGACAGATGGGCTGATTGACAGATGGGCTGATTGGCTGGGCTGATTGATGTGCTGGGCTGTGTGACAGGTCCTCTTTATGGGGGGGGGGCGTGTTGTGCACTGTAAACTTATGTAGACAAACTACACTGAGCTAACTTACTGATCTCTTCTCTCTCCTCACAGATCGGTGTGTGAGGAGAGAGCAGGGATCAGGTAGTAACTCCTGTGGAGTTTGTTTACATTTGTGACCGGCTGTGATTGGACAATTCATTGGCTGTTTACTCTGATCGGGGACGCGCTGTGTCCAAGGGACACTCGCCTTCCCCGATCCCCGCTCTGCAAGCCTGTGGCGGCGCGCACGGAGCGCGCCGCCGAGTTTGTTTTGACAGGTGATCGGCTGTGACTTTGACACAGCCGATCACATGGTAAACAGCCAATGAAATTGGCTGTTTACCGTGATCGGGGAAGCGCTGTGTCCGAGGGACACATGCCGTCCCCGATCACCGCGCTGCGCGCCCCCGCGGGCGCGCGCAAGGCAATATCTTCATATGACGTCCAGTATCGATATTGCAACCACTTCCCGGACGTCAATTCGCTATTGACTGGGCGGGAAGTGGTTAAGGGGTTAAGTGTGTTCTAACTGTAGGGGGGGTGGGCTCACTGGGACATGACAGAGATTACTGTTCCGGATCGCTGGGAACAGAAGATCTCTGACATGTCATTAGGCAGAACGGGGAATCGCCTTGTTTACATAGCCAGTTCCCTGTTCTGCCTCTGTACACATCGATCGTTGGTTGCCGGCGGACATTGAGTCTGCAGGACCCACTCTCCCGCGCACACCGCCAGCGTCGTGCTCGCGCCTGCTATCTTCCTTGCACAGACCGACGTACAGATACGTCGGTTCACACAGGAAAGCCAACCTGCCGCAGTAAATGTACGTCAGCTGGTCGGAAAGCGCTTAAGCTGTACTACTGAGCTACTGTTTGTGACTTGTTGGCCTGCCACTCTTCTTGGGACAACATCCCCTGCTGCAAGTTCATCTATCAACATCTGCTGGTACTCGTGTTCCTCCTGTGCCTTGGTACCCTCTGTTCTACTTCCAGTGAGGCCTGGGCTGGGGATACAAGAGAGGCCGACATCATCATTTCAGTCTCCTATCAGGTACGTGACGGTCCTCTTTTTCCAGGCACACTACTAGTCTTTTGTCTTCCAGCCATACACAGTTTGGAAACTAGCTAAAAACAGTTTTTAACAAATAGAAAGGAAAGTGATAATATGTATGTAAGGTCAGAGGGTCACAACTAACAGTAATGTATATATATATATACCTACACATAAAAAACTATTACTAAGTTTCTTTTAAAACAATAACTATTAAAAACCTATATTACACTTCAAATAGCCTCAGGCGACCTTTACCCAAACCTCTCGTTTGGGGGGGGTTTACTACCCCATAAAACCCAGATTTGACTCCTGATGGACTAGTACCATGGGCTCTATAGCTGTAGTTTGTATATGTAGTGGGGTCCTAAATTTAGGGGAAGTGTTTGAGTGGTAGTTATGCTCAAACACCCCAGTTGTCAGGATTCTGTCAAACATTTTTGTCCGCAGGGAGAGTATCAGTGTACCGTTCCCTGTGGCCTGCAGGTGGGCCAGGGTTGAACCGCTGATACAGTGCTGTGCCTTGTGAGTCCCCTCTCAGCAGCCATACAGTGGGTGTGGTAGGCCTGCTGTGCATGCTGGGAGAGGATATAAAAGGGGCCGACGCTGCCTGTTCGGGGTACTGTCGTGGTCGGGGGTCCTACCCCAGGGAATGTGTTCCTGTCTGCCCTGGGCACCTTTGGCCCAGGGGCAGAGGTCGTGAATCAGTCCTAGGCACCTTTAGTCCTGGGGCTGCAGCAAAGGCCTTGGGCCCAGCACCTTCGGCTGGGGCCCATCAAGGATCGAGGAGTCCCAGGGTGCCGCCTTGCGAGGGGACCCGCATCTTAGACAAGGAGACCGGGGGAGGAACCGTTCCGAGGGAATCGCGAGAAGTCACGGTGAAGGAAGGGGCCCGGTAACTCTCTGGAGGGATGTCTTCTCCTTAACAGAGGTCAAGTTTTAAGAAGGAATCAAATTCACCAGGTCTGTGGCAGAGACCGAGTTCAACAAGTCTGTGGCAGAGACTGCGGTTAAGTGAGAGCACCATTCTGGCTGCTAGTCCCTATCTGGGGAGACTATCCAAATGGGCTGAGTCTGCTCGAGAATCTGAGCAGTGAAGTGTTTTGCGTTTGTGCCTGGACCTCTCCCACACTTTATGCTGTCCTGTTCTTACTCCAACCTTTCCTATCAGAGACTGTGCTTTAAGAAGAAAAATAAACTCTACGTTGGAGTTCCAGCTGGTGTGGACCTTGAAGTTATTGGGGAAATAGAGACTGATCTTTATTAACTATAGAGGTGAGAATCATTCTCTTCACACAGGAGGGTACGAGCTTGTGGCGTGGTGTGCCCTCTCTTAGAGGAGCCAAAGGCAGGTGAAGGGGGTGAGTGCGCTACATATATATTCGCCTGAAGATATTAACAGGGATCCCCAGCCAGTGTTAACAACAGGGCCATCGTATATCAAGCTACTTCTGTTATCGGTCCTAGAGAGCTTGTTCCATGGTCAGCAGGGACACAAAAGCCACAAAATACGGACGCATTTCATGCCCATAGAGACTTCCAAAAAGCGGATGTGGCCTTATCTATTTAAATACACTGAACAGATGTTAGCGATTGGGCATTGAGTGAGGAGGGGCAAAATTGTTCTTGCACAGGGGCCTTTGGTGTCTTTGCTACTTAACCATAGGGAACCCCTGGGATCCCAGTGCACAAATATAGGCTGATAACCAGACCAATATGGGTCACAGGAGTCTCATAAGCAGTCTACTTTTAAGCTACAATTTGCAGACAATTCGAGGCCAATCAATCCCCCCGAACGAAGATATGGTTGATCAATATAGGTTTTCTCAGCAAGTCCCAAAAATGTGACCCTAGTTCAATAAGGAAAGCATTGGGTGTGTCTACAAAGGGTATAACCTAGCATTCATGGTTCATGTAATCATTAACAATTGGGCAATGGTCATTCTGTAGGACAGCTTTGCAATGGATGGAGTTTTTGACACCCCGTGTCTGTGTGACACTAGGTATGGCAACAGCTGGGAAATGAGAGGATCAATTAGTTAATACAGACAATTTTGATCCTAAATGCTTACCCTGCACTTTCTTTCCCAAGGAAACAACAGAAAGTGAGAGGGCATCCCCAAATGCAAGGGGAATTCACCTCTTGGTTGTCAATGAAACAAAAGTACCCATTGGAATGATATCTCTGTATTCCTGTTTTAGTAACAACTGTAACATTTTGGAATTCCCAGCACGTTTATTCACCATTGTGACCAGGACAAACACAGACAGTAATAAAATGTGAGAGACATTCAAACCCTTGTCACGTATACAAAATGTAAAAAAAAAATGTTTTGGTGTATTATAATATTATATACCATACATGTAAAGCGCTTCGACCCTTTAAGTGAAGAAAAATAAAACATTAATTATACTACCAACCGGTGTAAATCCACCAATCCATCATCAATCATGCCGTCCGTCGCACCCAAAAATAAATAAACTCTCCCGCCGCCCATGAAGGTTGACCGCATACTGCAGGCTCCTCCGTTTGACAGTTCTTATATAGGTAAGGGTGGGGCCACCTGCCGACGTCACCTGGTGGCACCACCCCCACTTATGAAGCCACGGACTGGTGCATGCTGGGTCAGAGACGTCACAAGGGGGCTTGTTTTTTTGTTTTGTTTTTTCCGGGTCTGGCGGTGGCAGCGGCGTCATGATTGACGATAGATTTACATCGGCGGACACAGTTTTTTTTTAATAAAGGAATTGTCAAAAACTGTCTCTGTCTTTTTATAACTTTTTTGGTAAATAGGTAGGAGTACTATGTACTCCATACTCATTCACAAGGTGGGGCGGGAACTTGGGGACCCTTGTTAAAGAGGGCTTCCAGATTCCGATAAGACCCCTGCCCGTATACCCCCACAACCACAGCCCAGGGTTGTGGGGAAGAGACCCTTCTCCCCATCAACATGGGGGGGCAGAGCCCCCCTGTCCCAAAGTACCCCCCCATGTTGAGGGCATGTGGCCTGCTATGGTTCAGAAGGGGGGGTGCTCGCTCTCCCCCCCCCATTCCTGATCTGCCAGGCTGCATGCCCGGATAAGGGTCTAGTATGAATAGTGTAGGACCCACCGATAATGGGGTACTTTGACGCAGTAGTGGGCTTAAGCACTATATGTCCATATAGTGTGACCAAATCCCCATATTTTTTGCTTATTTGCTGAATATGTTCAGGTGTTTTAAATAGCCTTTCAGGATTTAAATGTCATTTTTGTATGTGTGCGCTGTAATCTGATTTTCTCTTGTCATCGGTTGTTAAGACGCCGCGGCCGGCTTCCCAACCCAGCTCCTTAACAACCAGCTTATACTGTGCAGCGCAGAGAAAATTTAAAATTGAAAAATTTGGGATTAAAATAAAAAAATGAATCAAATACCCTGGTGCCTAAGCAACTTACAGGTGTTTCTGGATTTTTTATGTTTGTTCTGTTATTTGTTTTTTGGTCCTGTGGAGTTAGTTGAGCTAGGCAGTTTAGTTAGTGGTGTGCAGGCAGTTTAGTATATATATATATATATATATATATTAACAAGGGGGCCCCCAGATCCCACCCCCCTATGTGAATGGGTATCGGGTACATTGTACCCCTACCCATTCACCCAAAAAAGTGTCAAAAAGTAAAAACCACAATAGACAGTTTTTGACAATTCCTTTATTAAAAAAGAAAAAAAAAGTGTGCTGTGATGTCCATCCATCTTCAATCATGCCCCCCCAATGGACCCGAAAAATAGAAAAAAAAAGCTCCGGCTTGATGGGAGGCCTCCCGGCGACTGCTGTCTCTTGGCTGTGGAAGCTGTTATATAGCTAAGGGCGGGGCCACCCGGTGACGTAACCGAGTGACGCGTCCCCTTCTGACGTCATGTGATGTCAGATGGGCGGGGTCATCCGGTTACGTCAGCAGGTGGCCCCGCCCTTGCCTAAAAAAAAACAGCTGTCAAAGCAAAAAGACAGAAGATGCCGGGAGGCCTCCCATGGGGGTGGAGTTTTTTTTTTTTTTCTATTTTTAGGGTTCGTCAGTCGGCGTGATTGGCGATGGATGTACATTGTAGGACACTTTTTTTGTTCTTTTTATATACCTGCGATGTACATCCATTGTCAATCACACCGCCCGACGGACCCGAAAAATAGGAAAAAAAAGAAAAAACTCCACCCCCATGGGAGGCCTCCTGGCGACTGCTGTCTTTTGGCTTTGACAGCTGTTATAGAGGCAAGGGTGGGGCCACCTGCTGACGTAACCGGATGACCCCACCCCGTCTGACATCATATGACATCATAAGGGGGCAGGGTTACTCCATTACCTCACCGGGTGGTCCTGTCCTTGCATATATAACAGCTGTCACAGCCAAGAGACAGCAGTCACTGGGAGACTGAGGAAGAGCTTTTTTTTTTTTTATATATTTTTCAGGCCCGTCGGGCAGCGTGATTGAAGATGGATGGACATCGCAGGACACTTTTTTTTTCTTCTATATTAACCACTTAAGCCCCGGACCATTTGGTAGCTAGAGGACCAGAGGTGAATTCAGAATTTTGCACTGCGCTGCTTTAACTGTAAATTGTGCGGACATGCAATGTTGTACTGAAACGAAATTTGCGTCCTTTTCTTCCCACAAATAGAGCTTTCTTTTAATGGTATTTGATTGCCTCTGCGATTTTTATTTTTTGCGAGATAAACGGAAAAAGACCGAAAATTTTGAAAAAAAATGATATTTTCTACTTTTTGTTATAAGAAAAATCGAATAAACTCAATTGTAGTCATACATTTAGGCCAAAATGTATTCAGCCACATGTCTTTAGTAAAAAAAATGTCAATAAGCGTATATTTATTGGTTTGCGCAAAAGTTATAGCGTCTACAAACTAGGGTACATTTTCTGGAATTTACACAGCTTTTAATTTATGACTGCCTATCTCATTTCTTGAGGTGCTAAAATGGCAGGGCAGTACAAAACCCCCCCAAATGACCCCATTTTGGAAAGTAGACACCCCAGGGAAATTGCTGAGAGGCATGTTGAGCCCATTGAATATTTTTTTTTTGTCCCAAGTGATTGAATAATGACAAAAAAAAATAAAAAATTTACAAAAAGTTGTCACTAAATGATATATTGCTCACACATGCCATGGTTATATGTGGAATTGCACCCCAAAATACATTCTGCTGCTTCTCCTGAGTACGGGGATACCACATGTGTGGGACTTTTTAGGAGCCTAGCCGCATACGGGCCCCCGAAAACCAAGCACCGCCTTCAGGATTTCTAAGGGCGCAAATTTTTGATTTCACTCCTCACTACCTATCACAGTTTCGAAGGCCATAAAATGCCAAAATAGCACAAAACCCCCCTAAATGACCCCATTTTGGAAAGTAGACACCCAAGCTATTTACTGAGAGGCATGATTAGTCCATGGAATATTTTATATTTTGCCACAAGTTGCAGGAATATGACAAACTTTATTTTTTTTGCACAAAGTTGTCACTAAATGATATATTGCTCACACATGCCATGGGCATATGTGAAATTACACCCCAAAATACATTCTGCTGCTTCTCCTGAGTATGGGGATACCACATGTGTGGGACTTTTTGGGAGCCTAGTCGCGTACGGGACCCCAAAAACCAAGCACTGCCTTCAAGGTTTCTAAGGGCATAAATTTTTGATTTCACTCCTCACTACCTATCACTACCTATCACAGTTTTGAAGGCCATAAAATGCCAAGATGGCACAAAACCCCCCCAAATGACCCCATTTTGGAAAGTAGACACCCCAAGCTATTTGCTTAGAGGCATGTTGAGCCCATTGAATATTTTTTTTTTTTGTCCCAAATGATTGAATAATGACAAAAAGAAAAAAAAAGAAAAAATGTACAAAAAGTTGTCACTAAATGATATATTGCTCACACATGCCATGGTTATATGTGGAATTGCACCCCAAAATACATTCTGCTGCTTCTCCTGAGTACAGGGATACCACATGTGTGGGACTTTTTGGGAGCCTAGCCGGGTACGGGGCCCCAAAAACCAAGCACCGCCTTCAGGCTTTCTAAGGACGTAAATTTTTGATTTCACTCCTCACTACCTATCACAGTTTCGAAGGCCATAAAATGCCAAAATAGCACAAAATCCCCCCAAATGACCCCATTTTGGAAAGTAGACACCCCAAGCTATTTACTGAGAGGCATGTTCAGTCCATGGAATATTTTATATTTTGCCACAAGTTGCGGGAATATGACAAACTTTGTTTTTTTTGCACAAAGTTGTCACTAAATGATATATTGCTCACATATGCCATGGTTATATGTGGAATTGCACCCCAAAATACATTCTGCTGCTTCTCCTGAGTACGGGGATACCACATGTGTGGGACTTTTTGGGAGCCTAGCCGCGTACAGGACCCCAAAAACCAAGCACAGCCTTCAAGGTTTCTAAGGGCATAAATTTTTGATTTCACTCCTCACTACCTATCACAGTTTTGAAGGCCATAAAATGCCAAGATAGCACAAAACCCCCCAAAATGACCCCATTTTGGAAAGTAGACACCCCAAGGAAATTGCTGAGAGGCATGTTGAGCCCATTGAATATTTTTTTTTTGTCCCAAGTGATTGAATAATGACAAAAAGAAAAAAAAAATGTACAAAAAGTTGTCGCTAAATGATATATTGCTCAAACATGCCATGGTTATATGCAGAATTGCACCCCAAAATACATTTGGTTGCTTCTCCTGAGTACGGGGATACCACATGTGTGGGACTTTTTGAGAGCCTAGCCGCGTACGGGCCCCCGAAAACCAAGCACCGCCTTCAGGATTTCTAAGGGCACAAATTTTTGATTTCACTCCTCACTACCTATCACAGTTTTGAAGGCCATAAAATGCCAAGATAGTCCAAAACCCCCACAAATGACCCCATTTTGGAAAGTAGACACCCCAAGCTATTTGCCGAGAGGCATGGTGAGTATTTTACAGCTCTCATTTGTTTTTGAAAATGAAGAAAGACATATTTTTTTTTTTTTTTCTTTTTTCAATTTTTAAAACTTTGTGCCAAAAAGCGAGATCTGCAAAATACTCAACATACCTCTCAGCAAATAGCTTGGGGTGTCTACTTTCCAAAATGGGGTCATTTGGGGGGTTTTGTGCCATCTGGGCATTCCATGGCCTCCGAAACTGTGATAGGCAGTTAGGAGTAAAATCAAAAATTTACACCCATAGAAATCCTGAAGGCGGTGCTTGGTTTTCGGGGTCCTGTACGCGGCTAGGCTCCCAAAATGTCTCACACATGTGGTATCCCCGTACTCAGGAGAAGCAACAGAATGTATTTTGGGGTGCAATTCCACATATAACCATGGCATGTTTGAGCAATATATAATTTAGTGACAACTTTTTGTAAATTTTTTATTTTTTTTTATTTTTGTCATTATTCAATCACTTGGGACAAAAAAAAAATATTCAATGGGCTCAACATGCATCTCAGCAAATAGCTTGAGGTGTCTACTTTCCAAAATGGGGTCATTTGGGGGGGTTTTGAGCTGTCCTGGCATTTTATGCACAACATTAGGAAGCTTATGTCACACATCCACTCTTCTAACCACTTGAAGACAGCCCTTTCTGACACTTTTTGTTTACATGAAAACATTTTTTTTTTGCAAGAAAATTATGTTGAACCCCCAAACATTATATATATTTTTAAAGCAAAGGCCCTACAGATTAAAATAGTGGGTGTTGCATTTTTTTTTCCACACAGTATTTGCGCAGCGATTTTTCAAACGCATTTTTTGGGGGAAAAACACACTTTTTTTATTTTTAATGCACTAAAAAACACTATATTGCCCAAATGTTTGATGAAATAAAAAAGATGATCTTAGGCCGAGTACATGGATACCAAACACGACATGCTTTAAAATTGCGCACAAACGCGCAGCGGCGAGAAACTACATTCATTTTTAAAAGCATTTAAAAGCCTTTACAGGTTACCACGTTGGATTTACAGAGGAGGTCTACTGCTAAAATTACTGCCCTCGATCTGACCTTCGCGGTGATACCTCACATGCATGATGCAATTGCTATTTACATATGACGCTAGACCGACACTTGCGTTCGCCTTTGCGCAAGAGCAGGGGGGGACAGCGGTGCTTTTTTTTTTTTTTTTTTTTTTTTATTATTTATTGTGCTTTTTTATTTTATTTTTAAATTGTTCCTTCCATATTTTTTTTTTTTAATCATTTTTATTGTTATCTCAGGGAATGTAAATATCCCCTATGATAGCAATAAGTAGTGACAGGTACTCTTTTTTTGAAAAAAAATGTGGGGTTAGACCCTAGATCTTTCCTCTGCCCTCAAAGCATCTGACCACACCAAGATCGGTGTGATAAAATGCTTTCCCAATTTCCCAATGGCGCTGTTTATATCCGGGGGGGGGGCATTCCCTCCCACTGCTTATAAAAGCAGTCCAGAGGCTAATTAGCCACTAGGATTGCTTTTACATGAAAGCCGGCCGCTGGCTGAAAAGAATGATACCCGCAGGCATCAATCTGGTATAACCATTCAAAGTCCAGCAACATACCAGTACGTTGCTGGTCCTTGTTGGACATGTATTGTAATCTTTTTTTTCATGCAGCCTGTTGGCTGAACGAAAAAAAGAGATTGATCGGTGGGTATGCCCACCATTAGAATACCTCCCTTCATCCACTTCTAATGATGGGCATATATGCCGAAGCATGGGGGCATCCTCCCGCAAAAAAGTTATGCCGCGTACACACGGTTGGACTTTTCCACGGGCAAGCCTTCGTCGGAATTTCGACCGTATGTACGCGGCATAAAAGGTTATGCTGCATACACACGGTCGAACTTTTCCACGGGCAAGCCTCCGTCGGAATTTCGACCGTATATACGCGGCATTAGGAGCAAAATTGCTCCTCCGCCCCTGCTGCCCCCATGCTTCGGCGTATATGCTCTTTTTTTAACTGTGGTGGTGAAATCACCTCCTACAGCGTTGGAGTCACGGCTTTATGTATCGTGGGAGCAAACGCTGTTGCTGTCAAGATAAATAAATCCGCGATGCAACTGAATGGCGTACCTTACCATACCATACCTGCAAAGCAAATACCAAAACAAAACCTAGTAAAAAATAAAACATTTTTTTAACGCAACCTGTGCCTAAAATATATATATGCCGAAGCATGGGGGCATCCTCCCGCAAAAAAGTTATGCCGCGTACACACGGTCTGACTTTTCCACGGGCAAGCCTTTGTCGAAATTTCGACCGTATGTACGCGGCATAAAAGGTTATGCCGCGTACACACGGTCGAACTTTTCCACGGGCAAGCCTCCGTCGGAATTTCGACCGTATATACGCGGCATTAGGAGCAAAATCGCTCCTCCGCCCCTGCTGCCCCCATGCTTCGGCATATATGCTCTTTTTTTTAACTGTGGTGGTGAAATCACCTCCTACAGCGTTGGAGTCACGGCTTTATGTATCGTGGGAGCAAACGCTGTTGCTGTCAAGATAAATAAATCCGCGATGCAACTGAATGGCGTACCTGCTAAGCAAATGATGGTTAACATTAAAACAAAGTAACATTACAGTACAACAGTAAGACCTTACCATACCATACCTGCAAAGCAAATACCAAAACAAAACCTAGTAAAAAATAAAACATTTTTTTAACGCAACCTGTGCCTAAAATATATATATGCCGAAGCATGGGGGCATCCTCCCGCAAAAAAGTTATGCCGCGTACACACGGTCGAACTTTTCCACGGGCAAGCCTCCGTCAGAATTTTGACCGTATATACGCGGCATTAGGAGCAAAATCGCTCCTCCGCCCCTGCTGCCCCCATGCTTCGGCATATATGCTCTTTTTTTTTAACTGTGGTGGTGAAATCACCTCCTACAGCACTGGAGTCACGGCTTTATGTATCGTGGGAGCAAACGCTGTTGCTGTCAAGATAAATAATTCCGCGCTGCAGTTGAATGGCGCACCTGAAAACAAAAAATTACATACCTGAAAAGCAAGCATGATAAAACATTGCAGAATGGAATACAGTAAAAAAGAGCAGAACAATAGAGAGAAAATAGAGAGAGAGAGAGAGAGAGAGAGAGAGAGAGAGAGAGAACAATAAAACTACAACTATTTTTGTTTTTTTTATTTTATATTTTTTTTGTGTTTTTGTTTTTTACGTTTTTTTTTTCTTTTTTACACTTTTTTTTTAAACTTTAACAACTGTAATGGTTCGGGTCTCTCAAAATGTAATGGCATCTTGGGAGACCCTGTGTAAGTGTGTCCTAGTCTGTGAAATGCTGTACCCTACGCTAAAACTTCACTTTTGAGTGGTAGCGTTCAAAACATTCACCAACGCAAAGACCAGGTTTGTCAGGACAGAGTGGACAATAATAACGGGTGTCACGCCTAAATCCGCGCTTGCTACAGACACGACATCTTTTTGGGGGGGTTCGTTGGGTAGGGGTACTCGGGAGGAGATGCGTATAATGCCTCTCATGCAGCCGGCTTACTGCATTTGGTAGGGGATGGTGAGGTGCAGAACCGCCTGGATACAGGAGTTCTGTGACTATCTCATTCTGGAATTTTAGAAGAGATAAAGTCCCGCCTGAAGCTCTGTATAGCACATGAGCGTTCAGCAAAGCCAATTGAAATAAGGATAGAGACACTTTTTTGTACCAGCGTCTCGCCTTACGGTCAATTAGATACGGCGCCATCAACTGGTCGTTGAGGTCCACCCCTCCCATATTTTTGTTATATTCGTGGACACAGAGGGGTTTCTCCACAACACCAGTCGCCGTAGGAATTTGGACTGTCGTGTCTGCATGAAGGGAGGTAAGAAGGAAACATTCTTATTGTCCCTCCACTTCATAGCGAGCAAGTTATTACACTTTACGCAGGCTCTCTCCCCCAGCCTAAGACGGGCATCTACAAGCCGCTGGGGAAAGCCCCGGCGATTAGGTCGCACGGTGCCACATGCTCCAATCTGATGATCAAACAAGTGACTAAACAGTGGCACGCTCGTGTAATAATTGTCCACATACAAGTGGTACCCCTTTCCGAATAAGGGTGACACCAAGTTCCACACTATCTTGCCAGCGCTCCCTATGTAATCCGGGCAGTTGACCGGCTCAACCTGACTGTCTTTTCCCTCATAAACCATAAAGCTCCATACATAGCCTGTTGCCCTGTCACAGCACTTATAGAGCTTGACCCCGTATCTGGCACGCTTGCTGGGAAGGTACTGCTTGAAAGCCAAGCGGCCAGAAAATTTAATCAGGGACTCATCAACGCAGACAACTTGATCGGGAATAAACAAGGCTGCAAAACGTTCGTTGAAGTGGTTTATGAGGGGCCGAATTTTATAGAGCCGGTCGTATTCAGGGTCCCCACGTGGACGACAAAGTTCATTGTCGTTGAAGTGCATGAACCGCAAAATCTGCTCGTATCGTTTCCTGGGCATGGAGGCAGAGAACACGGGCATGTGGTCAATTGGGTGCGTGGACCAATAAGCACGCAATGACGGGAATTTATGTGTGCCCATGTTGAGGGAAAGGCCCAGAAAGGTCTTAAATTCAAGAACCGTAATTGGTTTCCAATCTTTGGCAATGGAAGGCAACTGGGGATTAGCGGCGATGAATTGACCAGCATATAAATTACTCTGGTCCACAATAGATCTATAGAGATCTTCCGTGAAAAACAGCGAATAATAATCGATTGGCATAAAATCAGCTGTTTCCACCTGAATACCGGGTTGGGCAGTGAATGGGGGAAGTACGGGTTCTGCAGAAGTGGTGGGGACCCAATCAGGATAGGCGAATTCTGCAGGAAGGGCACTATGGGTACGACGGGCCTGCCTTTGTCTTCTTATTGGTGGCAGCGGGACACTACTTGTGCTTGCCACCTCGCCAGCTTGAACTGCACTTATGGGACTCGCCACGTCACCACGTGATACTGCAGTGCTGGATGTACGCCCAGGCTGTACTAGGCCGCTGGTGCTTGCCAATTCACCAGAAGGAATAGCGGCGCTAGTACTCCTCTGCTCCATGATACGAGAGCCCTGCGGTTCTTGCTCCTCAACAACCTCAGAAGATCGGGATCGGGTACACCTGACCTTAGCAGGGACCTCAACTTCGTCATCAGAGCTATCTGACGTGGGGCCGCTGACGTCACTGTCTTCTATGGGAAGATATTCTGAGCCTGAATCTGACAGATACGTGACCTCCTCTTCACTATCTGTCATGCTCAGAATCTCGTAGGCCTCTTTACTAGTGTACCTTCGACTTGCCATTTTGGGCTCTAAATTTAGGGGTACACTAGTAAGATTCACAGGAAAAAAAAGCACCCGACTGTCGTCAGCAAATATATCAAACGCTACAAAAAAAACTGTTAGCGGTCGCAGGGATCAGGACTGTCTCTGCGAACGCTGCAGTTATGTGTTTTGTGTTTGGTAAGTGACAGTGATCGATCGATACTGCACTTGGGTGGGCTGGGCTGGGCTGGGCGGAGGGGCTAAACGCAGGTGCTAGCAGGTATCTGGGCTGATCCCGCTAACACTGCGTTTTTGGGAACCCTAAACCGCTGGGGACGCTAGTATAGATCTGATCAGATACTATACCACTAAGGGAGGTGTATGCTTTGCGCGTGGGTGTTAGCGTTACTGGCACTAACCTAACGCTGCCTGGGGCGACGCAGACCCTCTCTGGTGCTAAAACCTAATTGATCTCACCCGCCGGGCGATCAGGGGGTTATATACGGCGGGTGCCCTGATGCTATAAAAAGCAAACTAACCAACCAGCGTCACCCGTAACCTTTATATGGTGATCACTGGTGAAAGGGTTAACTAGGGGCAATCAGGGGGTTAAAACCTTTATTAGGTTAAATATGGGGGTACCCGACGCTATATAAAAACCTGACGGGTTACCTAAATAACTAAATAACTAACTGGGTAACCAGTGTCACCAGTGACGCTTATACGGTGATCACTGGTGAAAGGGTTAACTCTAGGGGCAATCAGGGGGTTAAAATAATATATGGGGGTACCTGACGCTAATAAAAACCTGCGGCGAACCTAAAAATAATTAACTGGCTATCTAGGGCACCACCGGCACTAAATACAGCGATCGAAAATACGATCGCTTAGTGACGCTGGTGTTAGGGGGTGAAAGGGTTACCTGGGGGGCGATCAAGGGGTTAAACCTTTATTAGGGGGGGTTAGGGGGCTACCCTGGACCTAAAGGGGCCTAATCCTAACTGCCCTGCAACTTTTTACTATCACAGATGACACTAAAAGCAGTGATCAGCAAAATAAATGATCACTGCAATCAGTGACACTGTGATTGGGGGCTGGGGGGTGACCTGGGGGGTGATCTGGGGGTGACTGGGGGGTGAAATGTGTGCCTATGTGTACCTACGTGTCAGTGGACTGCTGGTGCACTAACCTGCTTCCTCTCTCCTCTGCGCCGGAATCGAAAAGACCGCCGCGAGGGAGATGACATCACTTCCTACTGCCTGTGTTTACATCACATGGCAGAGGAAGCATTTTCATTGGCCGGGAGCGATCGCGAGGGGGTGGCCGAAATCGAATGGTCGCCCCCTCATCTCCGAACGCTCCCCAACGATTAACGGCCGCTCACTGTATAGAAGGGGGGTCCGATCGGACCCCCCAACTGTACAAAGGCGATCACGTATGCTCTACGTGATTGTGCCTGTCGGTGCCATTCTGCCGACGTATATATACAGTGAGCGGTCGTTAAGTGGTTAATAAAGTAATTGTCAAAAACTGTCTATTGTGGTTTTTACTTTTTGACACTTTTTGGGTGAATGGGTACAATGTACACAATACCCATTCCCATAGGGGGGTAGGATATGGGGGCCCCCTAGTTAAAGGGGGCTTCCAGATTCCGATAAGCCCCCCACCCACAGACCCCAACAACCAATGGCCAGGGTTGTCGGGAAGATGCCCTTGTCCCCATCAACATGGAGACAAGGTGCTTTGGGGGGACAAAGTGGTAAGTGGCCTGGTATGGTTCAGGAGGGTGGAACGGTTGTTTTAAAAAACATTTTTTTGCATTAATACATGTCCCCTAGGGCAGTGTTTCTCAACCTTTTATGGTGAAGTACCCCTGCAGGTCTAAAAACATTTCCTAAGTACCCCGTCTCAAGAAAGTAATTTCTATTGTTTGGATTTCATGGTTTCATGTGTGTATAATGTCAGTATGTGTTTGTAATTATTTATTTGTGTGTTTGTGATGGTTTTTGTTCCTGTGCAATATCATTGTATGTGTGCATCCTGCAATGACAGATACACACACACACATATACTGATAGATAAACACACACACACATAATCACAAATTAACACAATGATACCCACACATACAATCCCAAATTAACACACCGGCAGACACACAAATACTCACAAAATCCCAAATTAACAGACTGGCAGACACACACATTGCAAAATTAACACACTTGCAGACACACACTGTCAGGGAAACAGCCGTAGGAGAACTGGTAATAGTGCAATAGTGCCAGTACTAGTAATGGCCGCTTCCAGCACATCCCTGTGCGCACTGACACAAGCGGCACGAATAGGCGCACGCACATGCGCAATGGAACCAACAGGCGCCCGCATGCGCGGGAGTGTCAATCGGCGCACGCAACAGATGCAGCCACTTGCTGGCCTATATAAGACTGCCACTGAGCCCATCTCATTGCTTGATAGTCATCAGCCTTCCTGGGTTCCTGAGACTCTGTTCAATTGCTGTTTGGATCTTCCGTTGTGACCCGGCTTGTTCCTGACCTGTCTGATCTGCTCTCCTGGTTTGACCCCCTGGCTTGCTTTACCGACTTGTTGCCTTCTCCTCCACCTGATCCCGGCTTGTTCCATGGACTTTGCCATAGTTATCTGTTCCTGCCTGTTTCCTGTTACCAGACCTTTGGCTTGTCTCCGTTCCTGCAACCTGCCTCTTCCTCCTGCTGGATCTACTGGGTTTGACCCTTAGCCTGGCTGCCACTACTACTCCTTGAGCAGTGTCCTGCATCCACCAGTGTTCTTCAGGATCCCACCAGCTCTGCTCTCCTGGACCCATCTGGCAACCTGTGCTTCTCTGGGCACTACACCCTCTGTACCCAACCTCAGAGGTGTACTGCATTTAGCCACAAGGGGAGCCCTCTCGGCATTTCGGCCTCCAACCAGGTACGTGACACACACAAAGTATCCCAAATTAACACACTGGCAGACATATATAATCCCACATTAACACACTCAGAGATACACACATAATCCCAAATTAACACACTGGTAGACACACAGACACATAATCTAAAATGTATACACTGGCAGACACACAAACACACATAATTCCAAATTAACACACTTTGAGACACACACACAATCCCAAATTAGCACACTGGCAGACACACACACACAATTTTAAGTACCTGGTCTAGAGAAAGTCATTTCTTTTGATTTACATTTCTAAAAAAACGCGTAGACACTTACGGTATATTAGAAATATTTTTCACTACCTTAAAATCAGACTTATTCTTAAATATGGAATTCACTTAAATATAAATATGATGAGTATTGTGTGTATGTAAGGAATATTGTATTAACTATTATTCTGAAGTATAAAAGACACAATGAAAATATAATATAGACAAACATGCAAATGTATATAGCCATGAATGAGCACACAACGATAAAATAAGATCTCGTATTTTTAATGATACAATAATTATATTATTATTATTTTTTTTAATCATATCACAGCAAAATATATAAATTAACAACCTTCAGTCATGAAAAAAATAAAAATATTTTTTTTTAACAGCATGGTTAGCCTACCTACTAAATGAATTAACGTTTTAGGCACTTCAGTAACTGTTAAGCCCCGTACACACGATCTGTTTGACTGATGAAAAACGTCCGATGGATGGTTTTCATCAGACCAACCGATCGTGTGTGGTACCCATCGGTCTTTTTTCCATCGGTTGTAAAAAATAGAACTTGTTTTAAAATTTTCCGATGGATAAAAAACCGATGGGAATTTCCGATCGTCTATGGGCAAGTCCATCGGTTAAAAAACCCACGCATGCTCAGACTGAATTAGGAGACGGGAGCGCTCGTTCTGGTAAAACTAGCGTTCCTAATGGAGAGAGCACATTCGTCATTCTGCAAGTTATTGCTTCGTTTAATGCAGCGCATGTTTTGTTGCTTTAGAACGGTCTTTAAAATGTCATTTTGGCTGCAGATCTTTATCACGATTTCTGACAAACGTATGTCTTTCTTCTTTCTTGTGATCTTAGGAATAATTAGTTTAATTCTTCAAGGCCGACCTCACAAATTACACCTTTTTTTTTTTTTTGTATTTTAATTTGTTGTGCATTTTTTGGTGTGTCAATTTCTCAGAACAACATATTTTTTTTTATCATTTCCTCATGGAGGTTGGTGTCCCTTGTTGTTATTAATTACACATTGTATTTATGAAATGTTATTGCTACTCCAAAAAAAACCACATCAGACATGTATGTTGGCTGAAATCAAATTTCCATTTATTTTGGAAAAAAAGCAAACAAAAAAAAAGGGCAACTATTCAGAAATTAGCAGAAAATATCAAGTCATTAGATCCCAAATGCAGACCTGACTATGATGAATAATAAAATCAACAACAGCATGAAATCAGGAGCAGCAGCCAAAGATATACATCATCCCAAGCTGTGGTACTCCATCAACCTGCAACTTCTGGATGAGCAGCTCGAGGCCAGAGAATCACCTCCTGCTCTTCCCTGTAGCCTTCCCTCCACGCTTCCCTGCAGTGTTCCCTCCACGGCCCCGTCCTCGCATCCTTGCAGGCTGGGCCACTGTGGGTGGTGATGTGGCAGGAGGAGGAGGAGAAGGAGGAGAGGGATTGGCCTGATGTGACAGATGGGTGGCCTCAGTCAGCAGCCCCCTCGCCCCCATGTGTACGGCCATGTATATGAGGTGCTCACAAAGGGCCCGTTGTCCCGCCTCCATTTGGAGCAACTTATCCGCCAGATAGCTGCTAAACCCCTCCGTAGGGTTGAGGGGGGCCCTCATGATGGTAGCAGCCTCCCGAATCATCTTTAGTGACTCCTCCTCCACTTGTGTCATCCGCCATTGTTTTGGCGGTCTGACGTGGAGGGGAGGCACTTGGGAGACGGTGCTGCCACTAGGCCTGGGGACCTGCTGAGTCCCACTTGGCCCTGCCTCCTCCTGCCTGCCACACTCCTGAGCCTCTTCCTCCTGGCTTGCCTCATCCTGTTTATAAAATAAAATGAAAAATTGTATTATTTGGGGAATCTATCACCCACAATTTGGATATCATTACTGGTGCATATTGTTTTTTTGGGGGGGGGGATGATATAATTTATGGCTAATCCAAACAGTTCAACACAATATTACTTAGTGGACAATAATTATCAGCATAAATACTATACCTGGCTGAAGATGCGAAGATCTGGCTCTTCAAGTTCAGGTGGCTCCTCCTCCGCCTCTGCAGGGGTGGAGGGAAGGGTGGAAGGAATGCTGGAGGGAAGGGTGGAAGGAAGGGTTGAGGGAAGGCTGGAAATAGATTCCCTGGCCTCGATCTGGTCATCCAGAAATTGAAGATATCTGTAGTACCACAGCTTGGGCTTTACTACATCGTCGGCTGCTGCTCCTGATCTCTTTGACTGGCGCACTTCCTTGTATTTGTTTTCTATAGAAATTACGCAGGTTGTTGATTTTATTATTGATCATAGTGTAGTCTGCATCTGGGATCCATGGCTTCATATCCTCTGCTAATTTGCAAATAGTTGCCCGACGTACATCACTCTTGTGGTACGCTGGGTGTTTCAGTTCCCACAGGTTGCGCTGTTCCTTATATTTTTCTATAAAAGTCAGCATCACCTCCGGCTCACGTAAGTTTATGCATCTTTTTGGATCAGCAAGTAAAAAAACAAGTAAAAAAAATAAAAGGATCAGATTTGATTCTCCTCAACTTATCACAATATTGCCCTTTACAATCATGAACCATTAATAGGCCACTGCAGGCCCGAGTTCCCTTCTTACCTTAGTTCAGTTTGTTTGTTCACTTCCGGTCGTCCTTACTCCGCGCATCCCTAATAACTTCTTTCCCCTTTTTATACCCTGCGCATGCGTGTAACTCCGCCCTCGTCGCCCGCCCATGACTGACTTTTTCTGTATTTCCCCGCCCCTTAACGATCGGCGCACAGTGTGAGACGGCGACATGTCGCAGACACAGGTGGCTTCTTTATTAGAAATTACCGACGAGGAAAGCCCGGAGGCGGAAACGTCCCGATCCAGTAAAAAAAGATACAAGGCGACTAATATGTCTTTTTCTGAGATGGCGGAGATGGTGGACATTCTGCGGAGGAAGGATTACGACGGCAAGCATGGCCCATACGACACCCCTAATCTCCGGAAGTCACAAATTATGGACAAAGTGGCGAAGACTCTCTATAAAAAATATGGGGTCAGGAGATCCAAGGAACAACTCCGTAAAAGGTTGTCTGACCTGAAGCTCAGGGAGCCGGAGCAGAATAGGAAGCTTCTAAAAAGCATAGAAAAAAGTACGTTTATTTTACTGTGTTCTTTCACATTGTAATATGTATTCTTCCATGTTTTGCAACATGTGCTTGGCTTGACTGGTTTCACATTTTAAAATGTCAACGTTTATGTTAAGTGGAGAGTCCACTTAGTTGGTAAATGTATGGTAAAAAAAAAAAAATGCTGCTCTTCCCCCAAACATGTTTGGCACATATCCACGTAAACTACATGTGGGCATGCCTCATTTTACTTCAACAATGTTTATCTACACATTGTTGGCTAGATGATGTGTTGTAAGTAAAACTAGAATGTGAATGAAAGGCTAAACTGTATTCTGGGTAAAGGAGATGACACTCCAGCAGTTGTGTACTCATTTTTTGTTCTTGATCAAGATACTATACTCTGGGCCACATGACCAAATTTCTAAACGGTGTCACACACAGGTGGTCCAGTGGATACCTTGGTGGTTATCCAAGTGTATTTGTGAGTGTCCTCAAAAATAACATGTTGCTTTGTTGAGTTTGCAAGATCTCATATGTTCATCTTGAAACTCAGGGCCAAATATCAATTGTACCCCACTTCAAAACAATGAGAATCCATTTTCAGGCCTAAAAAGTCTGTGTGCTAAAGGATACATTATTTTTTAAATTCCCATAGGGGAGAGGAGACTGGGAGGACACCATGCTCAGGAGACGAGGAACCCCACACCACAGAAACTCCCCGAAGATCCCAAAGCAGACCAAGTTCAGCAGGTTCAGGAAGCGGAGGGGGAGAAAGCGGAGGTGGAGGAAGGGGAGGTGGAGGAAGGAGAGGTGGAGCTTATCAGCACAACAGGTCAGTGTCTGTCACCACAACTTCAAGGTAAATACAGATGTAGGCCTGCATAGTTAAAAAAAATTTTTTTGTTTTTAGGGACTGAACGTCAGGAAGTCCAAATCCTCCATTCTCGAGTGCCAGCGCCAAAATAATCATTCAGGAAATCATGGAATGCAGTAGCGAAATGGACTTTATGAGAAAGAGAATGATTGTGATTGAGCAAAAATATAAAAACATGATAGATATTTTGGGGAGAATAGTGTGAACCCCCCCTGTTTTTGTGTTTTGTTATGCGTCAGAAATTTCAAATGGGATTTCCACCAGCCCAAATGTGAAGATGCACACACTGACTCAACATGTGCTATCTGCCGTCACAGGATATCTATGTCCCTGTTTTGGGGGTGCAACCTCTTCCTCCCTCAAGTAGCTGAGAGGAAGTGTTTTCACCCCCAAAGCACGTCCATTCATCCCCCATGATGGCAGATAGCACATGTTTACCTTAGCCATGGGATCATGTTGAAGATACCCATTTGAGCCCCAAAAAGAAAGTGTGGTTCTTCACATTTGGGCTGGATCAGGGGTAACATCACCCCATCTCATGTTTGTATTTTTCACTGTGTTATTTTGTTACTTTTTCAGACAAAAAATGTTGGCTTTTGACCCATGCATATTTCTGCAAAAAAAGCCGCACAAACAAAAAAAAGGCTTGAATTTCGAAAAGCAACCAAAAATGTGGTGCAATCAATAAAAACATTCGGGAAGTCTAAAAAAGGTGTGCCTTGTTCTTTCTATGCTCAATAGCAGTTCTGAAGATGCAAAAACAGTGTTTTTACCTCTGAGATTTGAGGCTATTTACTAAGGACAAATACACTTGGCACTACTAGAACCTGGGAGACACATAAACCCCAAATACAAGAATGACAACACAAGTTTGTAGTAAATCTAATTTTTTTTTTATTTGAAAAAGGTAATAAAATGTCAGATGTGGTCTGGCATTGCGATGGCCCCCCTACCCGTGAAGTACTCTACGTATTTCTGACGTACTTCACGGGCACTTTGGGGGGCCAAGCCAGTATGGGCAGTGTTGAGGCCGGTCAGATTTGTCAGTTCAGATGGACCGGCCTCAGGCCCAACTGATGACACATAATTAGCTGAGAATTTTCGGAAAAAGTTGTGCAATAAGCAGCAGCAGTACACAATGTTGTTCAGTTTATATTCCGCCAAATTGATAGCTGTCTGAAACAGGCGGAACCGGCTGGCCATTATCCCGAAGGCATTCTCCACAACTCTCCGGGCTCTGGCCAGCCGGTAATTAAAAACCCTCCTCTCCGGGGTGAGGGTGCGTTGGGGAAACGGCCGCATGAGGTGTGGTCCAAGTCCAAAAGCTTCATCTGCGATGAAAACGAACGGTAGCCCTTCCACGTTCTCTGCATCTGGAGGCAGTGCAAGACCCCCAGCCTGCAGACGGTGAGCGAACTCCGTCTCAGCGAATACTCCGCCATCGGACATCCGGCCGTTCTTCCCCACGTCCACATACAGGAACTCGTACCGTGCCGACACCACCGCCATTAACACAATACTATTGAAACCTTTATAGTTAAAATAGTATGACCCCGAACGGGGTGGCGGCACTATGTAGACGTGCTTCCCATCAATTGCCCCTCCGCAGTTGGGGAAATCCTACCGCTGGGCAAATTGGGAGGCCACAGTCAGCCATTCCTGTGGTGTGCTAGGGAACTGTGGAGTCAAACAAAAAGAAGACATTAGTACGGTTTATGTTTACAGTGCAAGCAGATTACACACAAAAACATTGTTGACCAACATCATTCTAACATTATTATTTAAGGGAGTATTTCCTACCAATAAACAAAGGCCCACTTAGCAGATGCCTCACCCCCGCTGAGTGAACATTTTAAACTAATCTAAGGGGGGGGGGGCTTGAGGTGATTGTGGGGCATACAAAAAAAGGCTCTACCACTCTGCTGAGCTTGATTGAGAACTAAAAATATTTTAACATCTGTAGGGGGGGGGAGGGTTGTCAAACTACGAGGGCACTGACCCCAAAAATTTGAAAAGGGAAAATAGAAGGCTAGCTGGGTTTGCGCCCAGGATAGCATGCTGGAGAGGTTAGTGAAGGGAAATAGGCATGTAGGGCCCAAAAAGGCCTTTACAGGTAAAAACATGCATGGGGAAAATGGGGACATTACCAGGATATTACAAACAGGCAAATTTGTGTTAGGAGGAAAAAAAAAAAGAAGATTCTAAAACAATAAAAACATAATGTGAGGTTAAAGGAGCAAAATTACCTTCATATAGTCCGTCTGTAGGACCTGAATAATGGCCGAACACGTCTCAGGGATAATGATCCCGAGAGCCTTGGGGGAGATGCCTGTTGAGAACTTGAGGTCCTGCAAGCTTCTCCCAGTCGCCAGGTATCTCAACGTGGCAATGAGCCTCTGCTCGGCAGTGATGGCCTGGTGCATCACAGTGTCCTGCCTCGTGATATAGGGGGACAGCAAATCCAACAGACGGTGAAATACGGGGTCCGTCATCCTGAGATAATTCCTGAAATCATCAGGATTATTCTCATGGATTTCCCGCAGCAGAGGCATATGAGAGAATTGGTCCCGCTGGAGCAACCAATTCTTAGTCCATGAACTCCTCCTCACCCTGTTCACAGACTGAACTCGGGTTACAGTGTTAACCGCAACACCAAGTCCAAAGCCAGCACGAGCTCGAGAACGAGAACGCACTTCAAACATGGTTTTAAACCGGTCGCCTGGTCAGAACGCACTCAAACAGAACGCACCGTGGAACAGCAAGGCCTGAGAAGAACGACCTGAAAAACAGAAAACGAACGGCCAAGAAGGCACTGCAAGGCAGTAACAACCTGACTGCACGCACTGAATCACAAATACGAACCCACAAGCACAAACTGAACACCAGGAAACGATCTGCAAAGCACGGAGACTGAAAAGCGCGAATCGGCTCTCACCAAACTTTTTTTTTTTTTTTTTTTTAAAGTCCAACACTCCTTTATTCTTCTCTTTTCCTTTTTCAAATATTTTATTAAAGATTACACAATACAGTTCATATATGTTATACAAGATTTTAAAATTAAGTAGATAAGTGTAGATGGAATTTTTATCTTCTCTACAATTTTGCATATAAATATGGAGTAAAGAAAATGTATTATTGAAAATAAATGCATAAGTAATAACAATCAGTAAATGAAACAGTATAATAAAAGAGGGAAGAGAGAAAAAAAGAAAAAAGGGAGGAGGGGGGGAGGGGAGAAAAGAGTAATATGTAATAAGAAAGCTTATCTTATACCATTTGTAATCAGATTTATCAATATCTAATCGTAAGGAATACATAAAAGAAGATGAATAGTTTAATTGGGTATACTAATAAAAGACAGTCGCGGGAAACTTAAATCGTATCAGGGCCAAGGTCCAGCTAGGTGGCTTGGCATGTCCTGAAGATAAAGAGGGTCGTCACTGTCTAAATGGACAACTATGTGTCATACTAAAGTCACTAATGATAGGTCAGTGAACTAAATCATCCGTGGTATAAATATACATTGTTTTATTGAGTGGAAATACATTTTGTGGGTCTCTAATTCGACAAGATCAAGGTAACAGGGGAAGAAGGGATAGGATGTGGGAAATTTCTCCAGAGGGAGTCAGGAGTGGGGGATATGTGTCTAAATAGGATTGGATAGTGATTAAGGCATTGTAATTAAGTCAGTACCAGTGCAAGGTCAAAGCCCTGTGGTAGGTGGTGATTTATCCATGGGCTCCAAAGTGCTTCAAATTTAGCAATTTTATCTAAATAGATCGCTTCTGTTTTAGCATGAATTAATGCCTGATTAATTCTATGTTTAACCGGTACAATGCTTAAAGTGGAAGTTTTCCATGCGAAAGCAATTGATTGTTTTGCAGCTGTAGTTACATATAACATCAGTTTAAATTGTCGGTTAGTAATATTTGGGGGTTTACTATTTAAAAGAGCTACTGTGGAGTCTGGTTGCAAAGTGGTGCTAAACATGGTGGATAATAGATCAAATATTTTTTTCCAAAAGGTGAGAACAATGGGACAGGTCCACCAAATATGTAATTGTGTGCCTTTGTCAGTGCAACCTCTAAAGCATTGTGCAGGATATTGTGGGTGGAATTTAGAGATTCTAGCAGGAACTAAGTACCATCGTGTGAGAACCTTGTAGTTCGTTTCTAGGGCAGCAATATTTGGTGTTGCTGAGTTTGTTGCTTTCCATATTTGTGGCCAATTTAAATTTCCAGGTTGGAGATTCAAATCGGATTCCCATTTAGATGTGTATGGTGGAGGGTTTTCAGAGATAGGAAGCAGTAGTTGTCTGTATAGTTCAGAGATCAAGCCTCGTTTATGTGGGTCAGGAATGCAGGTATGCTCAAATGTCGTGCGTTCATCAGTGAACATATTCTGAGGGTTGTTTAGCTGTATAAAATTCTTAATTTGTAAGTATCTGAAGGTTTCTGTTGGAGGTAGGTCATAGGTATCACTAAGTGTGGGGAAGGAGATGATTTTATTTGAATCAATAAATTGGTGTGTTCGTATTAGTCCTTTTTTAGACCAAGTTGAAAAAGAGGATGGGAAGGTCCAGGCCGGATAGAAATCAGGGTTATGTAAGAAGGAAAGAAGAGGGTTATGTAAGGATTGTAATCTAAATCGTGATTTGAACCTGTCCCAGATAGTCAGACTATGTTTGGTAATAGGGTTAGAAATTCTTCGCCGGAGTGAAGGGGGGAGCCATAGGATATTTGCCAGTGAAAGGGGGTCACAATCGGCCGATTCGATCGAAACCCATAGTGGAATCTCCTTAGTGGCATGATATTTAGGGAGTTGGGCAAGTTGGGCAGCATAGTAGTATTTGCTAAAGTTGGGTACACTTAGACCTCCCTGTGTTCAAGGAGTAAAAAGGGTATTTTGTGATAAGCGTGGTTTAATTTTGCCCCATATAAATTGTAACACTTTGCGTTGGATGATTCGGAAAAAGTAGGCTGGGACCCGGATTGGAAGGTTTCTAAAAAGATATAAAAGTTTTGGTAATATGGACATTTTAGCTACAGTTATTCTACCCAACCATGCCAGTGGTAATGTGGACCAATTCTTCATCAATGAGGTAAGTTGTTTTAGCAAAGGAGGGTAATTAGCTTGATATAAATTAGATGGGTCAGCTGTAAATGAGATACCTAGGTAGGTAATATGTGTGTTAGACCAGGTAAAGGGAAGAGAGTTTTGTAATTCCGTAAGTAATTCCAGAGGGAGTGAGATATTCAGGGCTTTAGATTTTTGGGTGTTTATTTTCAGGCCGGAGATCATACTAAATTTAGTAAGTGTATCTATAAGGTTAGGTGCTGATGTTAGGGGAGACGTGAGAAAAATCAAAATGTCATCAGCAAACATACATAGCTTATGTTGGTGTCCACCCAATTCGAGACCTTTAATATTGATATTCGTACGAATCATTTGTGCAAGGGGTTTGATCGCTAAAGCGAAAAGGAGTGGGGATACAGGGCAGCCCTGCCTGGTTCCTCTTTCTATTTTTATGGGTTCAGATCGAAATCCTGAGTATAAAACATGTGCTTTTGGATTATCATACAGTGATAAAAGCCATTGTAGAAAATTTGTTCCGAAACCCCATTTTTGGAGAATAGATTTTAGATAATCCCAAGATAAAGTGTCAAATGCTTTCTGGATATCTATTGAGAGGAAGCAGGCAGGGATGCGCCGGGTACGTGCCATATGTGCAAGAAGGGTTGCCCTCCGTATATTGTCTCCCGTGTGTCTGGATGGTATGAAGCCGGTTTGGTCTTTATTTATGAGTTTCCCTATTATGGGGTTAAGTCTATTTGAAAGGATCTTAGCTAGTAATTTGATGTCTAAATTTAGTACTGAGATAGGTCTATAATTGGACCAGGAAGTGTCGTCAGAGTTCGGTTTAGGTATCATTGATATAGAGGCTAGAAGGGTTTCAGGACGAAAAAAATGTCCTGAGAGGAGAGAATTAAAAGCTTCTGTTAGGAGAGGGGAGAGTAGTGTGGAGAATCGTTTGTAATATGTGGCTGAAAAGCCATCTGGGCCAGGACGCTTATGCAGTTTCAAAGTTTTTATAGCTAATTGTAATTCCTCTGTTGTAATAGGTCTTTCAAGGGATTCAAGTTGATTAGTGTTGAGTGAGGGCAGTTGAATAGTAGAAAGTAAAGAGGATAGTTTTGTTTGGTCTATTTTATGGGTATCTTTGTATAAATCTGTCAGTTTCCTTTGGAATTCATTTACTATCTTTAGTGGATTGCTAGAAAAATTATTTTTTGTAATTTGTTTTCTAATGTGGTCTGCTTTACGTAAAGCTAGAGCTAAAAAGGTAGTGGGTTTATTTGCTTTCATATATAATGTATGTCTAGATTTTCGAAGGATTTTTTCTGCCGAGTCCGTTAAGAAAATGTCTAGTTCCAGCTTTGCTTTATCATAGGTTAGTTTGTTACTGGGGGAAGGAGTTGTTTGAAAATCCTCTGAAGCTTTGTAAAAAGTTTCTTCCAATTTTGTCTGAATAATTTTATTCTGTTTTTTAAGATGAGCTGCTTGACTGAGGCATACTCCTCTTATTGTTGGTTTGTGGGCTTCCCAAAGCGTCAAAGGATTAATATCTGGCGACTTATTATTCGTGTAATATTCTTGAATAGTTTTTTCAATTGTCTGTCTATAGGTCGGGATGGCTAAAAGATTGTCATTTATAGTCCAAGAGCGATAGTTGGGTTTTGGGACAAGGGAAGAGAAAGTAGTGATAGTAGCATTATGGTCTGACCATGTACATGGAATAATTTGGGAGTGAAGGATAAGGTGTGCAGAATTGATATTAGTAAATAAATGATCAATTCGAGAGAATTATTTGTGTGGGTGGGAATAGTGGGTATATTGTCGTTTTTTAGGATGTTGTTCACGCCAAGTGTCCAGTAGTGTATGTTGGTTGAGCAGGTTTTGGTAAGTGGGGCGGAGGTTTGAGGAAGGTGTAGGGGATTTATCCAGAATTGGGTATATTGCTTGGTTTGAGTCTCCGCACATTATAAGCATCCCTTTTTTATGTGTATCTACAATAGTGAATAGGTGTGAAAGAAAGGCAAGAGGGTTTTTGTTCGGGGCATAATATGTGACAATGGTTACTTCGGCATCTAATAATAAACCTGTGAGTATTAGGTATCGACCTTCAGGGTCTGCAATCTCAGCCTGGAGAGTAAATGGTGTAGTGTTATGGAAAGCTATCATTACTCCCCTTTGTTTAGTTGAGGCTGAGGCTTTGAAAATTTGGGGATATCGACGATGGCAAAATTTGGGAGAGGAAAGAGTAGAAAAATGTGTCTCTTGTAAGCACACAATATGTGCTGAAAGAGAAGAGAAAAATTGAAAGGCTTTCGTTCTTTTAGGAGGGGAATTGAGACCCTGTACATTTAGTGTAAGCACATTTAGAGAAGTCATGGTAATAAATGAGTAAGCTTAAACAGAATATATATAGTGTGTAGGTAGTAGTTGGAGAGTTCAGGAGAAATGTACGTTAAATTGTTTAAAGCTAAGAAAATGGATATGAAAAAGTAAGTATCAGTTATGTATTGGGTAATTTTATTTTATTTTATTTCTTGGGAGGGGGGGGGAATAAATGAAATAATAAATCTGGTATTAATGTGATGGAGAGAAGTTTATTAATGTGTTAAGTATTTAAGTTGAGCTCCGAATTGAAGCTAATATCCAATGTGTGGCAACAGTTACCACACAATGGGTACTATTTCGTCCAAAGGATGTCTGGTATATTATACCAGGCACGTAAGGAACGTTTGTGAGGTGCAGTGGACTGTCTACGAGAACCGAACAACCTGTATAACTTTATAACATATAACTTATTGTACTGAACAAGTTTTAAAGGCAAATTTAAACAAAACAATAACCATTTAAGTTTCCTATTAGGATCTGTGTAGGATAAGAAGTGTAGAGTCCCACGCGCGAGACAGAGAAATAATATAAAGATTATGTAATTCATTTAGAATAACTGGGATGTATATAATGACAGTGGAGAATTACTGAAGGGTTTCTCTGACTCATGCACGGGAGGTAACACTTTAGCAGGTAAACTATTAGAGGTGTATTCACAAAATCCATGCAGTTCTTTTATCACATAGATTTGTGACTCAGCTATATATATATATATATATATAATGTGGTTGTAGTTAATTCTTCCATAGCTATTAGTCTATGAATATTATCACATGCAAAATGGATAATTTTAGGAGAACCCAATAAAGTGTTAAACCAGCTGAGACAGAGGATAAGTCTGCCTCAGGGGTCACCATAACAGGTTATTAACCGAGTATCTAGATAATAGGCTTGTGCAATTCGTTTCGTAACGAATTGAAATTCGTCCGAATTTAGCAACTTTCGGACATTCGGAAGCATTCGAATTTCCGAACAAAGCAATTACGAATAAGACCGAATCCGAAATAAATTATACCGCAAATAGCGAATGCCCGAATGTCTTCGGCATAATTCGTTATGAAAAAGTTACGAATGTACGAATCCATACGAAGCACAATAACACTCACTCTGCTCTGCTCTCTGCTTCTCCCACACCGTGCTGAACTCCCTCTCAAAATGGTGTACAGGGGCGGAGGTTATAGCCGCATGTAAAAAACGAAAGTAAAATACGAGATTTCGAATCGTTACAAATAACCGCAATGTATTTAGAAAAGTACAAATCCATTCGAAGCACATTAGGCATAATAGGCAGCGTCGTTGTGAGAGAGACACGGAAAATTACGAATCAACGAACCCAAAAAAAGTTACGAAAGTAGGAGTTGTGTCCAGAATCAACGAAAAACAACGTACTCTACCGAAAGTACGAACCCAAAAAAAGTTACGAAAGTAGGAGTTGTGTCCAGAATCAACGAAAAACAACGTACTCTACCGAAAGTACGAATTATAAAGCAACAAAAAATTCAACGAAAAATGTCGCTTGCAAAAATACGAATGAGTCCGAACACGAAAAATCCCGTCTAGCAAAATTACGAATGATTACGAATCAACAGGACCGGAAAGAAACGAACCGAAACGGAACGAATTTTTCCGTTGTGCACAAGTCTACTAGATAATAATAATATTTTTTATTTTTTATATCACCAATTGGAATAGACTCAGTCCATTTGATCTTCGACAGTTTGTTGTGGAGCAGCTAAGCGGCTTCTTTTGTTAGTGTTGGAGAGGGCTTGAAGAGCTGATAGGTCTTGTTGTGCTGTGGGAGAACCTGAGGAAGCTCTTCTCTTGGATCCTTCTGAAGTATTTTCAGGTATGGATAGACAAAGTTCTTTAATTATGGAGATAAGATCTTCAGTTGATTTGCAGGTGTAGGAGTTACCTTTATATGTGAAATGTAGGGCAAATGGGAAGCCCCAACGATAAGGTATGCGATTGTGTTGAAGAATTAAAAGTTGAGGCTTCATCATCTTTCTTTTGGTTAGGGTTTGCTGTGAGAGGTCCTGGAAAACCTGGTATTTGTGTCCTTGGAAAATCAGAGCATCTTTATTGCGGGCTGCTTCCAGAAGTAGTTCCTTGGTATTGAAGTAGTGCAGCTTAATAACAATGTCTCTTGGGGAACCTTCTTCTTTTCGGGGGGCTAGTGTTCTATGGACCCTGTCCATTTCCAAGCGTTCAATAGGAACTGCAGGAATTAGTTCATGAAGGAGTGTGGTAATTGTAGGTTGGAGGTCTAATATAGATTCTGGTATACCACGTATTCTTAGATTAGACCTTCTGGCTCTGTTCTCATATTCTTCTAAACGGTTGTTAAGGGAGATATTGTCTTCTCTCAATAATTCCAATTCGTCTGTGTTATATGCAGTTATTCCATCAATTTCATCCATCCTTTGCTCCAATACTGATGTTCGTCTGCCCACCTCACGGATTTCCCGCGTCAGTTTCTCTGTGATGGAATCTGAGGTGTTTTGTAGTACCCTCTGTAAAACTCTTTCAAATTGGGCAATAAGGTCTGAATTTGGTGCTGTACTTTGTAGGATATTCGGACTCAAATTAAAGTCAAATTCAGGTTCAGGTTCTATATTATAAGCTGACTGAGCTTTACTCAGTTTCTGTGAGTGAGGTAATGAGGAGCGGGAAGAAGAGGCTGCTGCCATTTTAGTCACAGCTTTCGTCAGCGCTTCAGGGACCTTTGGTGTTTTAAGCCTTGATCTTCTCCCACTATACATCATATATCTATGAGCCTGAGAGTATTAGCTATCTATCGGTTACCGTTCCGGTACAGTTAGCGTCTTCAACTCGTTTTTATATCGGTTGTCAAGTCCCGGTAGATGCGGAGCGCTAGGTGGACATTACCTGCCTAGTCAGCCTTGCGCATGCGCCCGCTCTCACCAAACTTTTACTAACACGCGGTAACACGAAATCAGCAAAAGCAGCCCAAGGGGTGGCACCATTAGATTTGTTTGGCCCTTTTATAGCGCGTCGTACGTTTTGTACGTGCCGTCGTTTTCTTGCCGTCGGTTTTTTGACAGATGGTATGTGGCCAAGACTGATGAAAAACAGTTTCATCGAATTTCCGATGGACAAATCCATCGGACGAAAATCCATAGGTTATCCGATCGTGTGTACGGGACTTTAGTGACTAGTCAACTGTTTCTGATTTCAACAACATTACAATTGGGTTTATGCCCCTTTTACTTTTGGTTAAGAAACCAGGTTCATGGTGCTGGGTAGGGATGAGCCGAACACCCCCGGGTTCGGTTCGCACCAGAACCTTCGAACGGACCGAAAGTTCGCGCGAATTTTCGAACCCTATTCGTTATAATGGACGCGAACGTTCGAAATCAAAATTGCTAATTACAACGGCCAATATGCATGTTAATGTTATAAAACAGGTTTGGGGACCCGGGTCCTGCCCCAGGGGACATATATCAATGCAAAAAGAAATTTTAAAAACTAAAGTTTTTTCGGGAGCAGTCATTTTAATGATGCATAAAGTGAAAAAAAAAAAAGTGAAATTTTCCTTTAAATACGGTACCTGGGGGGTGTCTAAAGTATGCCTGTGAAGTGGCATGTGTTTCCCGTGTTTAGAACTGTCCTTGCACAAAATGACATTTGTAAAGGAAAAAAAGAAGCCATTTAAAACCACTTGCGGCTTTAATGTCATGTCTTGTCCTGGCCGCCATATGGCTGAAAATCCTTGAGAAAAATGGCATGGCTACCCCATCACCCCCCCCCCCCCACCCCAGCCCCTTTGGGTCTTGTATGGATACTAAGGGGGACCCCGCACCCAAAATAAAACCCTATACCTACAACCCTATATACTCTGAACAGCAGTATATAGGTGGTGCAAACAAGACATGGACTGTAGGTTTGTTCTTAAGTAGAATCTGAACAGGTACATTATGAAGTGTAGCTACATCCCAAAAAAATCAATTTTTAAGCTTTTTGGAGAACATAGGGAGGGGTTATCACCCCTGTAACATTTGCTGTCTTTGCACATCTGTTCAGAACATGTCACCTCACTTTCCGTCCCAATGACAAATGTTTTTGGAAAAGTGGGGTTTTAATTGAAACAAGGATTGGTGATAAAGCATCAGTAGAGAGGAGATACCTTTTTCCCAAATTAAATCTAACAGGATAGAATTTTCCTTCCTAGGGGTAGATTTCCTCTCACTTCCTGTTTTCTCTTGCCGTTTGCAAGTAGGAGTCGTTTGTAAGTTGGATGTTTGAAAGTAGGGGCCTGCCGTATATACTCTGCAGAAATTTGCCCTATTAGATATTGGTGTAGCCACAAGACTGGTGGGCACAGGAATGGGCCCTGCTGTGAGTTAATAGATCAAGATTTGTACTTGCATGCACCTGTTGAACCGGGCAGAAAAATTGGGCCTTTGGTGGTGGTGGTGGTGGTGGTGGACGGTGTTGCCACAAGACTGTAAGCCCTCACAGTTACTCTTGGTGGGTGCAGGAATGGGCCCTGCTGTGAGTTATTAGATCAAGATTTGTAATTGCATGCACCTGTTGAACAGGGCAGAAAAATTGGGCCTTTGGTGGTGGTGGTGGTGGTGGACGGTGTTGCCACAAGACTGTAGGCCCTCATAGTTACTCTTGGTGGGCGCAGGAATGGGCCCTGCTGTGAACTATTAGATCAAGATTTGTAATTACACGCCCCTGTTAAACAGGGGCTGAAAAATTGTGCCTTAGGCATTGGTGCTGGTGCCACAACACTGCAACCCCTCACAGATACTGTACTTGGAGCACAGCAGTCACACCTGTTGCGAAGCATCTTTTTAAAAAATTGTAATTACACGCCCCTGTTATACAGGGGCTGAAAAATTGTGCCTTAGGCACTGGTGCTGGTGCCACAACACTGCAACCCCTCACAGATACTGTACTCTGAGCACAGCAATGAGACCTGTTGCAAAGCATTGCCTAAAAATTTTAATTACACGCCCCAACAGGGGCTGAAAAATTGTGCCTTAGGCACTGGTGCTGGTGCCACAACACTGCAACCCCTCACAGATACTGTACTCTGAGCACAGCAGTCACACCTGTTGCGAAGCATCTTTTTAAAAAATTGTAATTACACGCCCCTGTTATACAGGGGCTGAAAAATTGTGCCTTAGGCACTGGTGCTGGTGCCACAACACTGCAACCCCTCACAGATACTGTACTCTGAGCACAGCAATGAGACCTGTTGCAAAGCATTGCCTAAAAATTGTAATTACACGCCCCAACAGGGGCTGAAAAATTGTGCCTTAGGCACTGGTGCTGGTGCCACAACACTGCAACCCCTCACAGATACTGTACTCTGAGCACAGCAGTCACACCTGTTGCAAAGCATCTTTTTAAAAAATTGTAATTACACGCCCCTGTTATACAGGGGCTGAAAAATTGTGCCTTAGGCACTGGTGTGGTGGCATGGATCATTGAGGAGGAGGAAGAGGATAGTCAGTGAACATAACAGGACAGTCACTCAGCATCAGCATAGGCAGTCTTGAAGGGATGTGACATTATAAATTATTCCGTTATATCCGCTTCAGGTGTCTGGTAGCTGGTGGTGATCCAAGACTGATTCATTTTTATGAAGGTCAGTCGATCAACCGAGTCGGTGGACAGGCGCACCCTATGATCGGTGACAAATCCTCCAGCAGCACTGAATGTGCGTTCGGAAAGAACGCTGGATGCAGGACAGGCCAGTAGCTCAATTGCATACTGTGCAAGCTCTGGCCAGTGATCCATCCTCAGGACCCAGTAAGCCAGAGGATTTTCGGTGGGAAAGGTGTCCAAGTCTGACCTTGCCCCTAGGTATTCCTGCACCATGTATATCAGACGCTGGCGATGGTTGCTGGAACCGATCATACCTTGGGGCTGCGGACTAAAAAATTGTCTGAACGCATCGGTCAGACGTCCACCTTCCCCACCGCTCCTTCTGCTACTGACCGAAGCCTCAGCAACTCGTCGTCCAGGACCAGGAGTTTGTAACCTCCCAGTTTCTGGGAACGCGTTGCACAGACCTTTCTGCAAGGCCTCCCTGAGATGTCTCATCCTCTGCTCCCTCTGCGACGGCAAGATAAGGTCCGCAACCTTACCCTTGTACCGTGGATCAAGGAGAGTGGCCAGCCAGTAATGGTCACTCTCCTTGATCCGAAGAACACGAGGATCCTTCCGCAGGCTTTGCAGGATCAGGGAGGCCATGCAGCGTAGGTTAGCTGAGGCATTCGGTCCGGAGTCTTCTGGGTCACTGAGGATGACATGATCGCCAGCCACCTCCTCCCAGCCACGTACAAGTCCACTGGTTTGTTGGGACTGTACATCATCCCTAAAAGACTGCTGCTGCTGATGCTGAGTGCCAGGCTCCACCTCCATGCTCACACAATCCTCCTCCTCCTCCTCCTCCTCCTCCTCTTCCTGTGTGATGGGTGGGACAGAAGGAACATTGTCTGGATAAAGGGGGCCTTGAGAGACAAGGAAGTCCTACTCTTCCTGCCTCTGTTCTGCCTCAAGTGCCCTGTCCATTATCCCACGCAGCGTATGCTCCAACAGGTGGACAAGAGGTACAGTGTCACTGATGCATGCACTGTCACTGCTCACCATCCTCGTGGCCTCCTCAAATGGTGAGAGGACAGTGCATGCATCCCTGATCATGCTCCACTGGCGTGGGGAAAAAAAGCCAAGCTCCCCTGACCCTGTCCTGGTGCCGTAGTCGCAAAGGTACTCATTGATGGCCCTCTGCTGCGTGTGCAGTCGCTGCAGCATGGCCAACGTTGAGTTCCACCTGGTGGGCATGTCACATATTAGGCGGTTCTTGGGCAGGTTCAGCTCCTTTTGCAGCTCAGTCAGCCGAGCACTGGCATTATAAGATCGGCGGAAATGCACACAGACTTTCCTGGCCTGCCTCAGGACATCCTGTAAGCCTGGGAACCTGCCCAAGAACCGCTGCACCACCAGGTTGAGGACGTGAGCCATACAGGGCACATGGGTGAGCTGCCCCTGTCGCAGGGCGGAGAGGAGGTTGGTGCCATTATCAGAAACGACCATTCCTGGCTTAAGCTGGCGTGGCGTCAACCACCTCTCGGCCTGCCCCTGCAGAGCTGCCAGAACCTCTGGCCCAGTGTGGCTCCTGTCCCCCAAACACACCAGCGCAAGCACGGCATGGCATCTTTTTGCCTGCGTACTCGCGTAGCCCCTTGTACGCCTACGGAGCACCGCTGGTTCCGAGGACAGAGCACTCGAAGAGGACATGGAGGAAGAAGAAGAGGAGGGGGTGGAGGAGAGAGGTGTGTCACAACCAGTAGTAGCATTTTGGAGGCGTGGTGGCGGAACAACCTCCAACACTACTGCACCTTGTCCTGCATCCCTCCCAGCTGCCAATAGAGTGACCCAATGGGCCGTGAAAGAAAGATAACGTCCCTGTCCATGCCTGCTGGACCATGAGTCAGCGGTAATATGCACCTTACCGCTGACCGCCCTGTCCAGCGAGGCATGGACATTGCCTTCCACATGCCAGTAGAGAGACGGAATTGCCTTCCGTGAGAAAAAGTGGCGTTTGGGAACCTGCCACTGAGGAACCGCACATTGAACAAACTCACGGAAGGGGGCCGAGTCTATCAACTGAAAAGGCAGCAGTTGAAGTGCTAGCAATTTAGCCAAGCTAGCATTCAACCGCTGGGCATGTGGATGGCTGGGAGTATACTTCTTTCGACGGTCCAGCAGCTGGGGCAGGGAAATTTGCCTGCTACAATCGGACGTCGGTGTACTGCAAGTACTTGGTTGTGACACACCTAATTCTACACCTTCAGTCCTCTCAGAGCAGCTTTCAGAGAGGACTGAAGATATAGTGGGGATGGAGATCCCAGCTGATGAGGAGCAAGGAGAGGTCCGCTTTGTTCTTTGGTGTGGGTCTTTTATGTGTGCTTGCCAACGAGCTGCATGGCAGGTCGACATATGTCTGCTCATGCTTGTGGTGCCCAAGCGGCTGATGTTTTGGCCACGCGAGATACGCTTGAGACAAATATTGCAAATAGCAGTGGTGCGATCTGATGCACTCGTCTCAAAAAAGGCCCACACCAAAGAACTTTTGTGATAACGTGCAGAGGCAGCGCCCTGCACAGGCGGAGCTCTGCGGTGTGGTACAGTTGCTGTGCTGGCCTCTAGCTGGCCTCCAGGGGGCATCCTGCCTCGTTGGACATGTGACGCTGCATCCTCCTCCTCCTCCTCCTCTCTCCCTTCAGGCACCCACGTGGAGTCAGTGACCTCATCATCCCCTCCCTCTTCACCACTAGAGCAAACCTGGCAGTAAGCTGCAGCTGGTGGAACACTACTGCCAGATTGCTGTCCTTCAGCATCCCCTTTCTCTGCGCGCACACTACTGACTTCCTCAAGCTGGGTATCATCATCCGAGCCTTCGAATCGTTGGGCATCCTCCTGGAGCATGTACCCAACACTGTGCTCAAACAGTTCGGGGGACTCCTCAGGAGGACATGGTGGGTCTAGGGAAGGGGTGGCTGATGATGCCATTGAGTACGCGTTGGCAGCTGCTCTGCCAGTACCCTGAGCCTGGGTGAGAGAGGATGAGGAGGATGAGGAGGGCTTGGTCATCCATTCTACCAAGCCTTCGGCATGATGCGGCTCCACATGTCCAGCTGCCGAAAACAAAGACAAGCGTGTCCCATGGCCACGTGCTGATGACGATGCACGACCACGTCCACGGCCAGCACTGTTGTCTCTAGAAACAGAGCCTGCCTGCCCTGTGTTCTTGCCTCGGCACGCTCTGCCTCTCCTTGGCGGTCTTCCAGCCATTGTAGTCGGTAGTGTATATAGTATAAAAAAATAGAACTCCTATGTGTGCTCACAACACACTGTAGGTCCTATGGGTGCTGACACTAACACACTATAGGTACTATGTGTGCTGCTGACAAGAAAATATAGGAGCTCTGTTTGCTGCCACTAACACACTAGAAGTCCTATGGGTGCTGCTGAGAAGAAAATATAGGAGCTCTGTTTGCTGCCACTAACACACTAGAAGTCCTATGGGTGCTGCTGAGAAGAAAATATAGGAGCTCTGTTTGCTGCCACTAACACACTAGAAGTCCTATGGGTGCTGCTGAGAAGAAAATATAGGAGCTCTGTTTGCTGCCACTAACACACTAGAAGTCCTATGGGTGCTGCTGAGAAGAAAATATAGGAGCTCTGTTTGCTGCCACTAACACACTAGAAGTCCTATGGGTGCTGCTGAGAAGAAAATATAGGAGCTCTGTTTGCTGCCACTAACACACTAGAAGTCCTATGGGTGCTGCTGAGAAGAAAATATAGGAGCTCTGTTTGCTGCCACTAACACACTAGAAGTCCTATGGGTGCTGCTGAGAAGAAAATATAGGAGCTCTGTTTGCTGCCACTAACACACTAGAAGTCCTATGGGTGCTGCTGAGAAGAAAATATAGGAGCTCTGTGTGATGCCACTAACACACTAGAAGTCCTATGGGTGCTGCTGAGAAGAAAATATAGGAGCTCTGTTTGCTGCCACTAACACACTAGAAGTCCTATGGGTGCTGCTGAGAAGAAAATATAGGAGCTCTGTTTGCTGCCACTAACACACTAGAAGTCCTATGGGTGCTGCTGAGAAGAAAATATAGGAGCTCTGTGTGATGCCACTAACACACTAGAATTCCTATGGGTGCTGCTGAGAAGAAAATATAGGAGCTCTGTTTGCTGCCACTAACACACTAGAAGTCCTATGGGTGCTGCTGAGAAGAAAATATAGGAGCTCTGTTTGCTGCCACTAACACACTAGAAGTCCTATGGGTGCTGCTGAGAAGAAAATATAGGAGCTCTGTTTGCTGCCACTAACACACTAGAAGTCCTATGGGTGCTGCTGAGAATAAAATATAGGAGCTCTGTTTGCTGCCACTAACACACTAGAAGTCCTATGGGTGCTGCTGAGAAGAAAATATAGGAGCTCTGTTTGCTGCCACTAACACACTAGAAGTCCTATGGGTGCTGCTGAGAAGAAAATATAGGAGCTCTGTTTGCTGCCACTAACACACTAGAAGTCCTATGGGTGCTGCTGAGAAGAAAATATAGGAGCTCTGTTTGCTGCCACTAACACACTAGAAGTCCTATGGGTGCTGCTGAGAAGAAAATATAGGAGCTCTGTTTGCTGCCACTAACACACTAGAAGTCCTATGGGTGCTGCTGAGAAGAAAATATAGGAGCTCTGTTTGCTGCCACTAACACACTAGAAGTCCTATGGGTGCTGCTGAGAAGAAAATATAGGAGCTCTGTTTGCTGCCACTAACACACTAGAAGTCCTATGGGTGCTGCTGAGAAGAAAATATAGGAGCTCTGTTTGCTGCCACTAACACACTAGAAGTCCTATGGGTGCTGCTGAGAAGAAAATATAGGAGCTCTGTGTGATGCCACTAACACACTAGAAGTCCTATGGGTGCTGCTGAGAAGAAAATATAGGAGCTCTGTTTGCTGCCACTAACACACTAGAAGTCCTATGGGTGCTGCTGAGAAGAAAATATAGGAGCTCTGTTTGCTGCCACTAACACACTAGAAGTCCTATGGGTGCTGCTGAGAAGAAAATATAGGAGCTCTGTGTGATGCCACTAACACACTAGAATTCCTATGGGTGCTGCTGAGAAGAAAATATAGGAGCTCTGTTTGCTGCCACTAACACACTAGAAGTCCTATGGGTGCTGCTGAGAAGAAAATATAGGAGCTCTGTTTGCTGCCACTAACACACTAGAAGTCCTATGGGTGCTGCTGAGAAGAAAATATAGGAGCTCTGTTTGCTGCCACTAACACACTAGAAGTCCTATGGGTGCTGCTGAGAAGAAAATATAGGAGCTCTGTTTGCTGCCACTAACACACTAGAAGTCCTATGGGTGCTGCTGAGAAGAAAATATAGGAGCTCTGTTTGCTGCCACTAACACACTAGAAGTCCTATGGGTGCTGCTGAGAAGAAAATATAGGAGCTCTGTTTGCTGCCACTAACACACTAGAAGTCCTATGGGTGCTGCTGAGAAGAAAATATAGGAGCTCTGTTTGCTGCCACTAACACACTAGAAGTCCTATGGGTGCTGCTGAGAAGAAAATATAGGAGCTCTGTTTGCTGCCACTAACACACTAGAAGTCCTATGGGTGCTGCTGAGAAGAAAATATAGGAGCTCTGTTTGCTGCCACTAACACACTAGAAGTCCTATGGGTGCTGCTGAGAAGAAAATATAGGAGCTCTGTTTGCTGCCACTAACACACTAGAAGTCCTATGGGTGCTGCTGAGAAGAAAATATAGGAGCTCTGTTTGCTGCCACTAACACACTAGAAGTCCTATGGGTGCTGCTGAGAAGAAAATATAGGAGCTCTGTGTGATGCCACTAACACACTAGAAGTCCTATGGGTGCTGCTGAGAAGAAAATATAGGAGCTCTGTTTGCTGCCACTAACACACTAGAAGTCCTATGGGTGCTGCTGAGAAGAAAATATAGGAGCTCTGTTTGCTGCCACTAACACACTAGAAGTCCTATGGGTGCTGCTGAGAAGAAAATATAGGAGCTCTGTGTGATGCCACTAACACACTAGAATTCCTATGGGTGCTGCTGAGAAGAAAATATAGGAGCTCTGTTTGCTGCCACTAACACACTAGAAGTCCTATGGGTGCTGCTGAGAAGAAAATATAGGAGCTCTGTTTGCTGCCACTAACACACTAGAAGTCCTATGGGTGCTGCTGAGAAGAAAATATAGGAGCTCTGTTTGCTGCCACTAACACACTAGAAGTCCTATGGGTGCTGCTGAGAAGAAAATATAGGAGCTCTGTTTGCTGCCACTAACACACTAGAAGTCCTATGGGTGCTGCTGAGAAGAAAATATAGGAGCTCTGTTTGCTGCCACTAACACACTAGAAGTCCTATGGGTGCTGCTGAGAAGAAAATATAGGAGCTCTGTTTGCTGCCACTAACACACTAGAAGTCCTATGGGTGCTGCTGAGAAGAAAATATAGGAGCTCTGTTTGCTGCCACTAACACACTAGAAGTCCTATGGGTGCTGCTGAGAAGAAAATATAGGAGCTCTGTTTGCTGCCACTAACACACTAGAAGTCCTATGGGTGCTGTTGGGGTGCAATGCTGTGCTAACAGCACTGCGGTTGGTACTACTGCAATACTGTACTAACAGTAAGCACGCACCAGACTAATCCCCAGCAGCAGCTAATAACACACTAACTGTGCAATCAGCAGCAATGAACGATCAATGACTTAGGTAGCAATGGTTTAGCAAAGAAATAGCCAATGGTTTAGCAAAGAAGAGCAAATCTTTCAGTATCAAGCAAAGACTGAATCAGCAGACTAATCTCTCCTAAAGCCGGAACTCATGTGACCGGGGCCGATGGCGTGGCGGCCTTTTAAATGGTGGGGCGTGTACTAAAGCCCCTGAGCTGTAATTGGCTACAGGCGTCCTGCCTGTAGCCAATTATTGCTCTCCGAGTTTCGGGCGCTGTGATTGGCCAAGCATGCGGGGTCACAGTGCATGCTTGGCCAATCATCAGCCAGCAATGCACTGCGCCGGCCGCGCCGGCCGCAGTGCATTGCGGGGCCGCTCGCATCACACGAATGTGATGCGAACGGCCCAAATAGTTCTGGGCTCGACGAGCGAGCGAACGCCCGATGCTCGATTCGAACATGGGTTCGAATCGAGCACCGGGCCCATCCCTAGTGCTGGGATTACCGCTATACTTATCAAGCTTTATCAATCGATGTTTCATGACAGAAAACCTTTGTAATATATTGTTCCTAAATAGAAAACGAATTTAAATAGATTTCTCCAACAAAAATAGAATAATTTAACAAATATAATTTTGTTAAGATAAAGATCTTTTTCACAAACATGAAACCAAATTATGAATATACCTGTATGACAAATTTGCTTAGAATCTAGGAGCCAGCTGAAAAAGTTAGGAGACAATTTTTTTAATCAGCTGCCCAGCGCCCAGAACTGTGTGTTGCTCACACCTAATGCCAAGCGAAAAAAGACAGAAAAAAAAAACTTTTTTAGTTTTATAAGATTTTGCAACTACGTTATTTTTCTCCTTCACTGATGTGCGCTGATAGGCTGCACTAATGGGCACTAATGAGCAGTGTTGCCAACCGTACGTTAATTTACGTACAGCACGTAAATTTAACCCCCTTTTTCGGGTGTACGTAAAGTCCGTTGTGGGCATCGGCTGCCCATAAAAAAGATGGCCGCGAGCCGACCATGCAACGGCGCATGCACCGTTGCGAAGCCGGCCGAACTCGGGAAAGCTCGTATGCGTTCGGCCGAGCGGCGCATGCGCAGTAACGCAATGGCGCCGCCCGGCGCCATTTTTGAATAGTCTTTCAGCCAGGACGGGACTCGGGAGTGCTCGTGGGGCGGGCTACAGTGTCTCGCAGTCGCCGTAGGAGGAGAGGACTCGGCCGAGCAGGGGTGAGGAGGAGGAGGAGGGGGGGATATAAAGTAAGAGGAGGACTGCGCTGGGAGTGGGAGCCCGGAGGGTGAAGCGGCCATGGCATGCAGGGGAGGGACAGAGACTGATGTGCTCTCTCTGTCCACCATCATATAACTTCTCCTCCACATCATCAGTATGCTGTGTCCTCCTCCTGTGCCCTTTTCACCTCTCCACATGTCAGAGCTGCCCTGACCTGTGGAGAGGTGAAAGGGGTACAGAAGGAGGACACAGCATACTGATGATGTGGAGGAGAAGTTATATGATGGTGGACAGAGGAGGAGGCCACTGTGAGGGGGTAAGGAGGACCCTATCATGTCCGCAGCCTCTGTCCCCCTCCTGTGTCATGTCCGCAGCCTCTGTCCCCCTCCTGTGTCATGTCCACAGCCTCTGACCCCCTCCTGTGTCATGTCCGCAGCCTCTGACCCCCTCCTGTGTCATGTCCGCAGCCTCTGACCCCCTCCTGCGTCATGTCCGCAGCCTCTGTCCCCCTCCTGTGTCATGACTCTGCAGCCTCTGTCCCCCTCCTGTGTCATGTCCGCAGCCTCTATCCCCCTCCTGTGTCATGACTCTGCAGCCTCTGTCCACCTCCTGTATCGTGTCCGCAGCCTCTGACCATCTCCTGTCTTTTATGTCTGCAGTCTCTGAGGGGATCCTAGAAAGATGTCAAGAGTGGGAGCGCCGTGATGGGGGTTACGGGAAGAAACGGACGTGTGGACTGTGGAGAGGAGGTCAGAGCCGCCAAGCTGGAGCCGTCTGACTGAGCCCCGCACTGTGGACCTGAGAGCAGGTCAGTGACAGCGCCGCCAGGCCAGTCTGGGGGGGGGGCACTGATCTAAGGAGGGGAGTAAATACAATAATGTAAGGGGGCACTGATATAAAAGGTCCCCCCCTATATTAGTACCCCCCCCTTACCTTAGTGTATTCACTCTGTGGAAGGTGGTCTCTATTCACCAGAGCCCCCCTCCACATCAGAGTTCCCCCTTACATCATGATCTGCAGCGTTCCCCTTTACATAAGAGTTCCCTTGCACTGTAAGGGGGCATCCTGCAGACTCTGATGTAAGTGGGAACTCTGTGCTGGCTGGGTTATAGTAACCTAACCTTCATGTGAATTGGGAATATATGTTTTTTTACTTTTGTTTAACTGAAACACATTGATATTAGCATTAGCTGTGTGTTTATAGTTGAAATATTGATATTTGCACTGTTTAGCACTAAAAACAGTAATTTTAGGTACTTTTTTGCAGCGTCAGTAAAAAATGCGGCTCTGCCAGTAATCTTCATTTTTTTTGCCAGTAAGAAATTGGTGCCGTACAGAAATTTTGGCATCCTTGCCAGTAAATTTCACTTCAGGGGGTTGGCAACACTGCTAATGAGGTGGCACTGATGGGCTGCACTGATGAGCACTGATGTGGTGGCACGGATGAGCAGCATCAAGGAAGCACTGAGGAGTTCTGTAAGTGCAAACTTCCTCAGTTCTGAGTATTAACTCTTCAGTTTTTGCCAAAACACTGATATTTCACTCATTCCTATGTTCTGCATAATCTTCAGTGTAGTGTCTGTAGAAAGTTCAAAAAAGTATTTCTTTTAGGCAGCCTGGAAGGCCAGCTTGGGTTTAAAATCCATACTTTCTGTGTCTCTTCCTGTTCTTTAGCATAGGGGAAATAATGTTTAAAGTTTGATTCCAAATTAATTAAATGTTCTATAACATTTTGTTTTACATTATCAGAAAGTGGTATCTCGTTTTCCACACAAAATTCAGAAAGCTGCTGAAATTAATTAAAAGTTCCAGACAAGGATCTATTTTTCCAAAATTTCAATTTTTTCCTGAAAGCTCTTACTTTATCATGCAAGATAAAAATATTAGTGTTAGATCCCTGCAGCTGAAGATTTAAATAATTTATTTTATCAAATATGTCAGAGAAATAAGCTAATTTGCACATCCATACCTCATCTTCAAAATGATGCAGAAATTCAGACCTCATGTCTCTCAAAAAAATTGTAACTTAAGATCTTTGCTGAGTTGTTTTGCAACCAATGCTTGTCTATGAATGATGCAATGCTTCCACTTAATTGAAGGATTTATTTATTTAATTCGAGCAACAAGACCACTCCTTGGTCCTACCATGGCTGCTGCTCCATCTGTACACACAGACACACACCATTGCCATGACAATCCATTTTTTTCAATGTGCTCAGTTAAAAGCTTAAAAATCTCTTCTCCAGTAGTTTTTGTTTCACATTCTTTACATCTATATATTTTTTCTTGTATCCCTAGCTCAAACTCATCATCAATATACTGAACAAATAGCATAAGTTGAGCACAATTTGAAATATCTGTAGATCCGTCAATTTGCAATGCAAACTGTTTTTTCTGACATATTTTTTCAGTTATTTGCTCGCTTAGGTCGTGTGCCATGTCTTCAATTCTTCTTGTCATTGTGTCTTTAGAATGCGGTATGGTTTTAATTTTATCTACCTCTTTTTTTCCAAACATATTTTTTGCAATTTTTAAGGGTCCCAGCAATGGTATGTGTTTTTTTTATTGATAGCCACCAAGTGTGCAATTTCAAATGAAGCTTGGAGGGACTGCTTCAATGTGTCTGAATAGTATTTAATTACATCAGTTGATTTTTTTTAACATTCAAATTTTCTTGTGAAAAAACTAATTGGTTTGTCTTTTACCGTAGTTCTGGATGTTTGGCATGCAGGTGGTTTCATGGAGCGGTTAGATAATGTCTCCCCACAAATCACACAGAGAGGTAAAGGTGGCACACAACTATTTGTTGTAAATCCAAAAGCAATATACTTGGGATCATAGCATCATGCTTTAAGAATTGATGTCAATTTTGAACTCTCACTACCAATGTTACATTTCTTTAAATTAGGCTCAGCTGGTCTAACAAGCTCCAAATTACTTTGAGAGCTAACTTCATTTAGGTCAGAAGGTTTTCTTCTAACAATAAAACAATCCATTTCAAGTAAATAATACAATTACACTTTATTCACAGCCTTCCTTAATTATAGTACAGCAAATGTCAATTCAATGGGTACTTGGTTTCACTGTTTGTTCAAGCATGTAGTGATGCCTTCATGTCCTTAAATTGTTCAAAGGTTCTTTATATGCCTAGATTGAATAAACAAGTTGTACTAAGTATTATTACTTATCTCATATAATGGCATAACTGTAGCACCCTCACCTCTCCCTTACCTGCCTTTTTGTGTGTATTTCGGCTCCTCGCAGGGAGGGGAGAGGCACACCGCACCACAAGCCCGTACCCTCCTGAGTAAGGGGGTTGAGCGGTGTTAGTTTTCGGGCCTGCCTGCGGCTGGAGTTGAATCCTCCCGAGAATGATTCTCACCTCTACCTTAGGTAGAGGTAAGTCCTTATGTTTCCCCCAGTAATGTAACTGTCCACCCCAACTGAATGTCCAGCTTCTATATTTTTTTACACGGATAATAAATATGCCTCTTTGACAGCAGACAGGTTGGAACAAGACACAGGACAGCTTAGGTGGGAGGAGGTCCAGGCACAAACTTGAATCAGGTTCTTTGACTGTTTAGGTTTCACAAACAGCTTTAGCGCACAATCTCTGCCACAGACCGTGAGGATGGTCTCTGCCACAGACCGGGTGAATAAGAAGTCACTGCCACGGACTTGGAGAACAGGTCACTGCCACTGACCAGGTGAATTGAGTCACTGCCACTGACTGGGTGAATAGGGCACGGCCCTATTAGGCCACTGACCTGTAAGCAAACTTCCTTCTAGAGAGTACTTGGCCCGTGTGAGGGAGTAGACATCCCTCCGGAGAGTTACCAGAGGTCCTCACCGTCACCACGACTCTGCGCTGGGTCTTCGGTACAGATAACCTCCCTGGCCTCCTCATCCCAGATCCGGGTCCCCTCACAAGGCAGCACCCTGGGAGTCCTCGATCCCCAGCGGAACCCAGCCGAAGGTGCTGGGCTCCGGGCCTCCAAATTAGTACCTCACCCCAGACTGAAGGTGTCTGGGATGGAACAGCAACCAGGCCTCCGGGCCTAGGGAACGCGGAGATGACACACACACACACACACCCAGGCCGAAGGCGCCTGGGCGTGGACGAACCCACACACCCAGGCTGAAGGTGCCTGGGCGTGGACGAAGATGACCCCAATGGAAGATGGCAGCCCCTTTTTATACCCTCTCCTGACAGGCACAGCAGGTTCCCCGCCCCGCCGCACTGCTGCCAAGAGGGGACAAGAAAAGGCACAACCTTGTACTGTGGTTCAACCCGGACCTATGGCGACAGTGCCACCTGTAGGCCCCAGGGAACTACACACCAATACTATCTCCCATGGCACAGAAATAGTCCATTAACCCTAACATTAGTGTGTCTGAGCCTAACTACCACTCAGACACTCCCCCAAATTGAACACCCCGCTACATAACATATTAATAAACTGTCAGCAGAGTTAACCTCTTGCCCGCTGGGCACTTAAACCCCCTTCCTAACCAGACCAATTTTTAGATTTCAGTGCTCTCACATTTTGAATGACAATTACTGAGTCATGCATTGATGGGAGACATTGATGGGCATTGATAGGCGACACTGATAGGGGGCTCTGATGAGGCAGCACTGATGGGAAGGGACTGATAGGGGCGCTGATGAGGCAGCACTGATAGGCGGCACTAATATGCAGCAGTGATAGGGGCACTGATATGCGGTACTAATAGGGGGCACGGATAGGAGGGCACTGATAGGGGGCACTAATAGGTGGGCAGTGATAGGGGGGCACTGATGGCTGGGCATGCTGGCATGTGTAGATCCTGAGCAGGCAGGACTCACCTTTTTTTTCTGTCTGCAGTAGCTGGCTATGGGGATTGCAGAGTGGAGTGGAGATCAGGGAGCCTCAGCAGGCATCTTCTTCACCCATGGCAAGCGCTCATGGCATTCTAGGCACGCTGGAGAGGGGGAGGAGCTGGGAGATGGGAGAACATGGATCCGTCTACTGACCCTGTTCAGTCCCCCTGGCTGGGGAAACATCTTCCGGACAGCGCACTGCGATTATTGGCTCCAGTACATTGACAGGCAGCTGCCGCCGGCCCAACACCCCACTACACACACACGGGGCAGACTGCTTCCCCCTTTGCTAGCACAGTACCGCACAACACGGCCGCCAGAGATGGTATGTATACGAGAGGCGGGACTCGGAGACAGAGCAGTCAGAGCACTCAGCGTGCACACTTGGTGCATGTACCGTACCACAGGTGGAGAAACCCGGCCCTAGGGCAGTACCAGGGTCCCCATAAACTTTTTATGGCAATAACTTGCATATAAGCCTTTAAAATGAACACTTTTGAATTTTCATGTTTGTGTCCCATAGACTTTAATAGGGTTCACATTTTCGCTCAAACTTTTTGCCTGTTAGCATGTTCTGGTGCGAACCGGGGGGTGATCTGCTCATCCCTACCCACTACTTTACATTGTAGCAAAGTGTAATTTCTTCAGTTTTGTCACATGAAAAGATATAATAAAATGTGAGGGGTGTACTCACTTTTGTGAGATACTGTATATCCACCCCCCACCCCCCCACCTTCTTGCACAAGTCCTCTCCCCTCCCAAAGCACTCCCTAGTACATATCTGACTCCCCCCCCCCAGCATAAGTCCTCTCCCCTCCCAAAGCATCCCCCCAGCACTTATCCGACCCTCCTCTGCCACACCTTCTTGCACAAATCCTCTCCCCTCCCAAAGCACCCCCCAGTATATATCTGTCCCACACTCTACCCTACATTCTATCACCAGCACATATCCGAAGCCTGAGTTTTACATAACCATGTCCCCTAAGTCTCTCCCACTGTAAAGTTTGGCCATACTCCCCAGTGTGCTCCCTCAAATGTCCCTCATTATCAAGTTTGAAAGCTGAGAGGTACAGTATGTGAATACCCCCTTATAAAAATGAAAACAAAATCCATAAAAAAACTATCACAAAGACTATTGCTTTTTATTTATGTAGCGGGTATTTGAATTTAGGGGAGGCATCTGGGTGGTAGTGTAACCCAGATGCACTGATTGTTAGGGAATCTGAGACCCTTTTGTGGTTCTTGGAGGACTCTGGTGGTGTGAGGTTCCCTGCGGCCTGTAGGTGGCGCTGTCGCCCTGGGCCGGAGCTGAACACTCACCGCAAGACTGCATCCCTTTTTGTCTTTTCCTGGCGCTGGTACAGCAGGGCGAGGAACCTGCTGTGACGCGAAGGGAGAGGAGATAAAAGGGGCGGACGCCCTGACCTTGGGGTTCAGAGTCGGAGGATGCAGCCGCGCCCAGGCACCTTCAGCCTGGGTGCTGGCGTTCCGGAGTTCCGGGCCCAGGTGCCCTTGACCTGGCCGGAGCGGGAGATGGAGTCCATCCCAGGCACCTTTAGCCTGGGGTGAGGTACTAATGCGGAGGCCTGGGACTCAGTACTTTCGACTGAGTTCCGCGAGGGTGGAGGAATCTGAGGGGGCCCTAATGCCTTGGGTGCCCGTGTCTGAGATTGAGGAGGCCGGTGAGCGGAATTTCTCCGGAAAGTCTGGCGCAGCATTTGCCGGTGACGGAGAGGCCTCCGGTAACTCTCTTGGACGGATGTCTTCCCTCTGACAGGGGCTGTGATAGCGAAGGTAATTCATGCTCTTGTTCTATATAGTCAGTGGCAGCGACTATACATCATAACCATTGGTGACACCACAGTGGTTAGCTCTACTTAAAGAATTGTGCCTTGACCTACTACCCACAAATACTGAAGTGTTCTATGGGTCTCAACCTGTCTGTGCTGTATGACTATTTATTGCTGGAGGAGAATAAATACGAGTTGGACCTTTTCAGTGTGTGGAACTCTGGTTACTAGGAGCAAAGGGAGTCAATTCGAAGAAAGGATTTGACTCTGGGACACATACACAAAACCCGATAGTTCTGGCTTTCACCTCCAGTCTCTCTGGAGGACATGGGCCGTGGTGTATCGCATCCCTCCCCCCAGTACTAAACCCCTAGACAAGATCAACAAGCCGAGAATGAGAAGGGGTGAGTGGGGTGAGGTTGCTACATTTATATAATAAAAATATATACACAATTTCAAAATAACTTTAATAAAATTATGTAAAATCAGTGAAAAAAACACTTTAATAAAGATCATATAAAGCGCACCATATAGTGGCGAAAATGATGAACTATATTTTATCTAAAACCCACTAAAAATATCTTTAAAGTGGCATTAAAGGTTCGGCATTGACTCACTGGCTGTGATTGACAGCAGTGGGAGCCAATAGCTCCTCCCGCTGCTGTCTCAGTCAATGATGAGAGGGAGTCCCGGGACAGCCGAGGCTCTCATGCACATCGCTGGATCCAGAGGGGGCTCAGGTGAGCATTGGGGGGGCTGTGGGGGGAGCAGAACACAGAAGGTTTTTTATCTTCATACATAGAACGCATGAAGATAAAAAAACTTTAGCTTTTTCAACCTAGAACCTCTGCTGACAAGAAGGGTCATATACTTAAAGCAGAAGTTCAGCCTAAAACTAAAATCTCTAAATCTACTTACAACCACAATCTAAAGCCTCGTACACACGGTCGGACTTCCATCGGACTTTTCCATGGATTTTTGTCCGAACGGAGTTGGTTGGGAACACCCATAGCATACACACGCTCTGACTTTTCTGCAAACTTTCTTAAAACTTCTTACAACATCGCGTGTTTTTTCTGCTCTTTTCTGCTCTTTACTGCCACCCTTTGGTCAACTTCTGCTATTGTTGGTTGATTTTAACATTAGTTGTTTTGTCCATCGGACTAAAGTCCAATGGTTATCTGTACACACGGTCGGACTTTGCTCCATCTGACTTTTGTTGGGCAAAAGTTTGTCCGTTTGCAGACCCAACTTTTGTCCGATGAAATCCAAAACCAAACGAAAAAAGTTTGTCCGATGGAGCGTACACACGGTCGGATTGTTGGTCCAACTTGCTTAAAACGAAGTTTGTTGGGCAAAAGTCCGACCGTGTGTATGGGGCTTAAGACTTACCTATCTAGCCCTGTAAAGCAAAAATCACTATACATACCTTTTCTGAAACCGCTCTGGCTATGTACTTGTATAAAGATGGCCATACAATATGAAATCTGATTCTATAATCTCCGTACAATTTCCTTTAGATTTACCAGAACTATGGAAAATCAAGACACACCTGAACAATCCATTCAATTTGTATCGAATCAGACTGGCACTTGTATTACACAGCTGAAGGGAGATCTAAAAGAGATTGTACAACCAGATTGTATAGGAAGAGGGTGGAAGGTGGTATTGTAATGAGAGTGGTGAAAACACCCCATCATGCCCTTTTCTGTGATGAAACAAGGATGTGAAGGCTTCTGGGAGATGACCTAAAGGGAAGTGAATGCTGATACAAGCTACAAGAAGTGATGGAATCTGAAAAATTGTTCAAAAGTTCAAATAATACACTGACAAGACATTAAACCTTCTGAGGATGGGGTAAGTGAGAGAAAAGCACATTGGGATGGCAGTGCCAGAGATGGCATTGGAAACCTCTTCTATTTATTATGAAAACTGAAATCCTGCTCGAAAAGGTGAATTCATCCTTTAAAATTAAACTTCAAAGGCATGTCCTACCCTGGTCGATGATCCGAAAAGGAATAACATTGAGAACACCATTGTAGTGAGCGTTGATTAATTATAGCCAATAAAATACATTTATAGAGACAAAACAGCACAAAGCAATGCCTTCAATAATGATTTACAGGATGTCAGTTCATTAAAGGCAAGGTGACAACTGACAACTCAAATGGAGGTCATGGCCACATTAACAATTCATCACCACAGAGGAGTGGAGCAACTAGGATTCAGTATGGGTGGAAGTCATCATCGGACAGGTAGACTCTCTGCAATATAATGTAAGAATGGTCCATGTAAGTACAGTATATACAGTAATAGAGTACAACAAATCTATCCCATTAAAGTGGTTCCAAAGCCAGGACATTTTTTTTTTCTACCCAGTATTTGTATTGGCCCCTCATCTCCCCAAATACTTAGCTCACTCAATCCAGTGCTGTGCCTGTCTGTAGCGGCTCTCTCCTCTCTCCCTGCATTCACAGGACAGAAAGGCAGAAGCAGGAGCTATTGGCTCCTGGTGCTGTCAATCAAATTCTGGGAGCAGGGCCGAGTTGTGCTGTGTGTGTCTTTGGACGCACACAGCCCACAGCCCGGCTTAAGAGTGAGCTGGGCCAAACCATCACTTCCAGGATGCCTAGTTCCTCTGTACACTGAAGATAGTTTTTAACTACTTCAGCCCTGCTGAATGACCAGGCCATTTTTTTCGATTTGCCACTGCGTCGCTTTAACAGACGTGGTACCCAAAAAATTGACTTAGAGCTTTCTTTTGGGGGTATTTGATCACCTCTGCGGTTTATATTTTTAACTTTTTGCTATAATAAATATCCCCAAAAAATATATTAAAAAAAAATTTTTTTCCTCAGTTTAGGCCGATGTGTATTCTTCTACATATTTTTGTCTACAAAATAGGGGATAGTTTTATGGCATTTTTATTATAATTTTGTATTTACTAGTAATGGCGGCGATCAGTGATTTTTATCGTGACTGCGACATTATGGCGGACACATCGGACACTTTTGACGCTATTTTGGGACCATTGTCATTTATACAGCGATCAGTGCTATAAAAATGCACTGATTACTGTGTAAATGACACTGGCAGTGAAGGGGTTAACCAGTAGGGGGCGCTGAAGGGGTTAAGTGTGTCCTAGGAAGTGATTCTAACTGTGAGGGGGCTGGGCTACCAGTGACACGACATTGATCACTGCTCCTGATTAGGGATGAGCTCCGTGTTCGAGTCGAACATAGGTTCGACTCGAACATCGGCTGTTCGCGCGTTCGGCGAACAACGAACGATTTGGGCCGTTCGCGCCAAATTCGAGTGACGCGAACGGCCCACAATACACTGCGCCATCGCAGTGTAATCCCGGCGCTGTGATTGGCCAAGCATGCACTGTGACCCTGCATGCTTGGCCAATCACAGCGCCGGCAGCGAGGAGAGCAATGATTGGCCACAGGCAGGATGCCTGTGGCCAATTATTGCTGAGGGGGTTTAGTACACGCCCCACACTATAAAAGGCCGCCAGCGCGGCGGCCTCGTGTAGTGTGTTCCGGTGCAGGGAAAGAGTTACATAGGCAGGGACAGTGTCAGTGCTATTTGTACCTCAAACTTGTGTGTAGGGACAGAGAAGGATAGGTAGGGAGAGTGTCAGTGTCATATTCTTTGCTAAACCTTGTGTGTAGGGACAGACAAGGATCGGCAGGGAGAGTGTCAGTGTCATATTCTTTGCTAAACCTTGTGTGCTGAACCATATTGCTAAACCTTGTGTGTAGGGACAGACAAGGATCGGCAGGGAGAGTGTCAGTGTCATATTCTTTGCTAAACCTTGTGTGCTGAACCATATTGCTAAACCTTGTGTGTAGGGACAGACAAGGATAGGTAGGCAGAGTGTCAGTGTCATATTCTTTGCTAAACCTTGTTTGTAGGGACAGACAAGGATAGGCAGGGAGAGTGTCAGTGTCATATTCTTTGCTAAACCTTGTGTGCTGAACCATATTGCTAAACCTTGTGTGTAGGGACAGACAAGGATCGGCAGGGAGAGTGTCAGTGTCATATTCTTTGCTAAACCTTGTGTGCTGAACCATATTGCTAAACCTTGTGTGTAGGGACAGACAAGGATAGGTAGGCAGAGTGTCAGTGTCATATTCTTTGCTAAACCTTGTTTGTAGGGACAGACAAGGATAGGCAGGGAGAGTGTCAGTGTCATATTCTTTGCTAAACCTTGTGTGCTGAACCATATTGCTAAACCTTGTGTGTAGGGACAGACAAGGATAGGTAGGCAGAGTGTCAGTGTCATATTCTTTGCTAAACCTTGTGTGTAGGGACAGACAAGGATAGGTAGGCAGAGTGTCAGTGTCATATTCTTTGCTAAACCTTGTTTGCAGGGAGAGAGAAGAATAGGCAGGGGACAGTGTCAGTGTCATTGTTGCTAAGCCTCCTGCACAGTATACACCTGAAGCTACCCCTTATTGCTGGTTTTCCCATCTCCCTGCAGGCCATTAGAATGTCTGGAAGGCAAAGAAGGAGAGGCAGACAGTCAGGAGCCAATAAAAGAGGGCAAGCAGGCTCTGTGTCTGGGGGCAACAGTGCTGGTCGTGGACGCGGTGCATTGTCATCAGCACATGGCCATGGGACAAGCTTGTCCTAGTTTTCGGCAGCTGGACATGTTGAGCCACATCATGCCGAAGACTTGGTAGAGTGGATGACCAAGCCCTCCTCATCCTCCTCATCCTCTCTCACCCAGGCTCAGGGTACTGGCAAAGCAGCTGCCAAAGCGTCCTCTTCCCTGGTATCAATGTCATCATCAGTCACTCCTTCCCTAGACCCACCATGTCCTCCTCCTGAGGAGTCCCCCGAACTGTTTGAGCACAGTGTTGGGTACATGCTCCAGGAGGATGCCCAGCGTTTCGAAGGGTCTGATGATGATACCCAGCTAGAGGAAGGCAGTAGCGTGAGAGCAGAGAGAGGGGATGCTCAAGAAGGACACCAATCTGGCAGTCATGTTCCAGCAGCTGCAGCATACTGCCAGATTGGCTCCAGTGATGAGGAGGGAGGGGATGATGAGGTCACTGACTCCACGTGGGTGCCTAATAGGAGAGAGGAGGAGGAGGAGGATGAGGAGGAGGCACATCTCCAAAGAGGCAGGATGCCCTTGGGTGGCCAGCGTAAGGGCAGCACACCGACGGAATCACACCGCAGAGCTCCGCCTGTGCAGGGCGCTGCCTCTGCCCGTTATTCAAAAAGTTCTTTGGTGTGGGCCTTTTTTGGGGCAAGTGCATCAGATCGCACAGCTGCTGTTTGCAACATATGTCTCAAGCGTATATCGCGTGGCCAAAACATCAGCCGCTTGGGCACCACATGCTTGACCAGACATATGTTGACCTGCCATGTAGCTCGTTGGCAAGCCTACCTTAAAGACCCACACCAAAGAACAAAGCGGACCTCTCCTTGCACCGCATCAGCTGGGATCTCCAACCCCACTATACCTTCAGTCCTCTCTGAAACCTGCACTGAGAGGAATGAAGGTGTAGAATTAGGTGTGTCACAGCCAAGTACTTGCGGCCACTCTGCTAGCAGTACACCGACGTCCGATTCTAGCAGGCAAATTTCCCTGCCCCAGCTGCTGGACCGTTGAAAGAAGTTCACTCCCAGCCATCCACATGCCCAGCGGTTGAATGCTAGCTTGGCTAAATTGCTAGCGCTTCAACTGCTGCCTTTTCAGTTGGTAGACTCGGCCCCCTTCCGTGAGTTTGTGCAATGTGCGGTTCCTCAGTGGCAGGTTCCCAAACGCCACTTTTTCTCACGGAAGGCGATTCCGTCTCTCTACCGGCATGTGGAAGGCAATGTCTTGGCCTCGCTGGACAGGGCGGTCAGCGGTAAGGTGCATATTACCGCTGACTCATGGTCCAGCAGGCATGGACAGGGACGTTACCTTTCTTTCACGGCCCATTGGGTCACTCTTTTGGCAGCTGGGAAGGATGCAGGACAAGGTGCAGTAGTGTTGGAGGTTGTTCCGCTGCCACGCCTCCAAAATGCTACTACTGGTTGTAAAACCCCTCTCTCCTCCACCCCCTCCTCTTCTTCTTCCTCCATGGCCTCTTCCTGTGCTTTGTCCTCGGAACCAGCGGTGCTCCGTAGGCGTTCAAGGGGCTACGCAAGTACGCAGGCAAAAAGATGCCATGCCGTGCTTGCGCTGGTGTGTTTGGGGGACAGGAGCCACACTGGGGCAGAGGTTCTGTCTGCTCTGCAGGGGCAGGCCGAGAGGTGGTTGACGCCACGCCAGCTTAAGCCAGGAATGGTAGTTTGCGACAATGGCACCAACCTCCTCTCCGCTCTCCGACAGGGACAACTGACCCATGTGCCCTGTGTGGCTCACGTCCTTAACCTGGTGGTGCAGCGGTTCTTGGGCAGGTACCCGGGCTTCTAGGATGTCCTGAGGCAGGCCAGGAAAGTCTGTGTGCATTTCCGCAGATCTTATAATGCCAGTGCTCGCCTGGCTGAGCTGCAAAAGGAGTTGAACCTGCCCAAGAACCGCCTTATATGTGACATGCCCACCAGGTGGAACTCAACGTTGGCCATGCTGCAGCGGCTGCACACGCAGCAGAGGGCCATCAATGAGTACCTGTGCGACTACGGCACCAGGACAGGGTCAGGGGAGCTCGGTTTTTTTTTACCACGCCAGTGGGGCATGATCAGGGATGCATGCCCTGTCCTGGCACCATTTGAGGAGGCCACGAGGATGGTGAGCAGTGACAGTGCATGCATCAGTGACACTGTACCTCTTGTCCACCTGTTGGAACATACGCTGCATGGAATAATGGACAGGGCACTTGAGGCAGAACAGAGGCAGGAAGAGGAGGACTTCCTTGCCTCTCAAGGCCCCCTTTACCCAGACAGTGTTCCTTCTGTCCCACCCATCGCACAGGAAGAAGAGGAGGAGGAGGAGGAGGAGGAGGATTGTGTCAGCATGGAGGTGGAGCCTGGCACTCAGCATCATCAGCAGCAGGCTTTTAGGGATGATTTACAGTCCCAAGAAACCAGTGGACTTGTACGTGGCTGGGAGGAGGTGGCTGCGGATCATGTCGTCCTTAGTGACCCAGAGGACTCCGGACTGAATGCCTCAGCTAACCTACGCTGCATGGCCTCCCTGATCCTGCAAAGTCTGCGGAAGGATCCTCGTATTCTTTGGATCAAGGAGAGGGACCATTACTGGCTTGCCACTCTCCTTGATCCACGGTACAAGGGTAAGGTTGCGGACCTTATCTTACCGTCGCAGAGGGAGCAGAGGATGAGACAACTCCAGGAGGCCTTGCAGAAAGGTCTGTGCAACGCGTTCCCAGAGACTGGGAGGTTACAAACTCCTGGTCTTGGACAACGAGTTGCTGAGGCTTCGGTCAGTCAAAGAAGGAGCGGTGGGGAAGGTGGCCGTCTGACCGAAGCGTTCAGACAATTCTTTAGTCCGCAGCCCCAAGGTATGATCGGTTCCAGCAACCATCGCCAGCGTCTGATATACATGGTGCAGGAATACCTAGGGGCAAGGACAGACTTGGACACCTTCCCCACCGAAAATCCTCTGGCTTACTGGGTCTTGAGGATGGATCACTGGCCAGAGCTTGCACAGTATGCAATTGAGCTACTGGCCTGTCCTGCATCCAGCGTTCTTTCAGAACGCACATTCAGTGCTGCTGGAGAATTTGTCACGGATCACAGGGTGCGCCTGTCCACCGACTCTGTTGATCGACTGACCTTCATAAAGATGAACCAGTCTTGGATCACCACCAGCTACCAAACACCTGAAGCTGATATAACAGACTAATTTATTTTCAAATGTCACATCCCTTCAAGACTGATGCTGATGCTGAAAGTTTGTCCTGTTATGTTGACTGACTATCCTCCTCCTCCTCAATGATCCGATTGACGATGATAGCTTGGAAGAACATTTTTGTTTCTGAATGCCGCCACCAGTGGCTAAGGCCCAATTTTTCAGCCCCTGTTTAACAGGGGTGTGTTATTACAATTTTTTATGCAATGCTTTGCAGCAGGGCTCATTCCTGAACTCCAACTAGAGTATCTGGGAGTGGTTGCAGTGTCGTGGCACCAGCACCAGTGGCTAAGGCCCAATTTTTCAGCCCCTGTTTAACAGGGTCGTGTAATTACAATTTTTGATGCAATACTTTGCAACAGGGCTCATTGCTGTGCTCCAAGTACAGTATCTGTGAGGGGTTGCAGTGTTGTGGCACCAGTGCCTAAGGCTCAATTTTTCTGCCCCTGTTTAACAGGGGCATGTAATTACAATTCTTGATCTAATAATTTACTGCAGGGCCCATTCCTGCGCCCACCAAGACTAACTGTGAGGCTTTACAGTGTTGTGTCAACACCACCACCACCACCAAAAGCCCAATTTTTCAGCCCCTGTTCAACAGGGGCATGCAATTACAATTCTTGATCTAATAATTCACAGCAGGGCCCATTCATGCGCCCACCAAGAGTAACTGTGAGGGCTCACAGTGTTGTGGCAACACCAACATGTAAGGGGCAAATTTCAGCTGAGTATATACGGCAGGCCCCTACTTTCAAACATCCAACTTACAAATGACTCCTCCTTGCAAACGGAAGGATACAACAGGAAGTGAGAGGAAATCTACCCCTAGGAAGGCAAATTCTCTCCTGTAAGAGTTAATATGGGAAAAAAAGTGTCTCCTCTCCACTGATGCTTTATCACCAATTCTTGTTTCAATAAAAACCCCAAATTTTCAAAAAACTTTTGTCATTAGGACGGAAAGTGAGGTGAACTGTTCTGAACAGGTGCACACTGCACAGACAGCAAAACAAATGTTACAGGGGTGATAACCCTTCCCTATATTTTCCAAAAAGCTTAAAAATATATTTTTTGGATGGAGCTACACTTAAACAATGTACCTGTTCAAAATTACAAACAGATTCTACATAAGAACAAACCTACAGTCCCTGTCTTGTATGCACCGCCTGTATACGGCTGTTCAGAGTATATAGGGCCTTTTTTATTTTGTGTGCGGGGTTCCCCTTAATATCCATACAAGACCCAAAGGGGCTGGTAATGGGCTGGGGTAAGGGGGGGGGGGGTGTGAAGGGGTAGCTATGTCATTTTTCTTAAAGATTTTCATCCATATTACCGGGACCAGACATTACATTAAAGCCGCAAGCAGTTTTAAATGGCTTTTTTTCCTTTAGAAATGTAATTTTGTGCAGGGACAGTTCTAAACACGGGAAACACGTGGCACTTCACAGGCATACTTTAGACACCCCCCAGGTACGATATTTAAAGTAATATTTTACTTATTTTTTTTCACTTTATGCATCATTAAAATGACTGCTCCCAAAAAGCGGCCATTTTTAAAACTTCTTTTTGCATTGATACATGTCCCCTGGTGCAGAACCCGGGTTCCCAAACCCTTTTTAGGACAATAACATGCATAATAGTCATTATAATTAGCACTTTAGATTTCGAACGTTCGCATCCATTGTATTTAATAGGGTTCTAAAGTTCGTGCGAACTTTCGGTCCGTTCGCGGGTTCTGGTGCGAACCGAACCCGGGGGTGTTCGGCTCATCACTACTCCTGATTACAGGGAGCAGTGAATCAGTGCTCCCTAGGCAGAACAGGGGGATGCCTTGTTTACAAAGGGACCCCCCGTTCTGCCATTCCGTGACACGATCGTGGGACACCGGCGGACATCGAGTCCGCGGGTCCTGTGGGTACGGTCACAGAGACCACGGCGGGAGCGCGCGCCCGCTAGGCGACAGATTCAAAGCAACGTACATGTACGTTGCTTTGCCTGCCCGTGCCATTCTGCCGACGTATAGCTACATGAGGCGGTCGGCAAGCGGTTAATGATATCGGCTGTATATTTGGGGTTGTTGTCCTGCTGCAAAATATATTTGGTGCCAATCACACACCTCCCTGATGGTATGGCATGATGGATAAGTATCTGCCTGTATTTCTCAGCACACCATTGATTCTGACCATTCTCCATTTGCAGAAATGCAACCCCAAACTTCCAAGGAACCTCCACCATGTATCACTGTTGCCTGCAGACACTCATTATTGTACCGCTCTCCAGACCTTTGTGAAGAAACTGCCTCCTGATACAGCCAAATACTTCCAATTTTGACCCATCATTCCAGAGCACCCGCTGCCAGTTTTCTGTACCCCAATTACTATGTTTCCATGCATAGTTGAGTCGCTTAGCCTTGTTTCCATGTCAGAGGTATGCCTATCTCCCAACTTTTGAACTTGAGAATGAGTGACATTTCAGGAAGACAGTGACTTGCAGCGCACGTTATACATGCCTCAGCAAACAAGCAGATGTGGCCAAACATGATAGTGGGAAGGGCTTAAGGCCAACAAAACCTGGGCTTCCTTGTACCTATAAAATCTGCTTTGATTGCTGTGCCACAAGCTGGAGTCTCAGGGATACATATGTAGCACACAGACCCTTCTTCCACTTTGTCCTCCTTTGGTAGTCGGGCACACCTGCTACTTGCCCGTTATCCCCCCTATGTATAGAGAGGCGAGCGGTGTTATGTTTTGGGTCTTGCGGCAATTACCTCTCTGAGTGGATCCCGGTCTCCGTTGTCTAGGCAGAATAAGTCTCTTTGAATAAGGCCAATGTCCACACATGAGTAAAACCTAAGCAGCAAGGTTTTATACTTTTGTTGCTGAAGAAAAACTTGGAGAGAGAGAGAGAAAGTAGAAGAAGGGGAAGGTTCAGGCACGCAACACTTAGATCCCAAATATATAGATATACTCGTCGCCACTCAAGCCTGAGTGGGTATTGCTCACCCGGATAGTCCCTATAAGAGCAGTCCTAGCAGCCGTGATGGAGCACGGATCTCAGAGATGACAGATCCCCATTTAAGTAGGCCTCCAGGCCTCTCTCCGAGACAGCAGTACCGTCGTTATTTCGGCCGGGACTGATCTTCCCCTGGAACTCTTTTCCTAAAAATGGGCCCCCTTACAAACGGGCAGCCTAGGATCCTTCTTCGAAGCATAGGCCCTTGTTAGGAGAGCTGGGCCTACGATGCAGCAGCAGAGCCTCGGGCTAAAGGTGCCCGAGGCCTAAACACACCCGCGCATCTCGTGCCATGTGGGCCACGAGGCATGCTCACTGGACCATAGGTCCCCCTGAACGCCTTGGGGTCCCCCTGGAATCGCCTCACGCCTAATGGCGTCTGCCCCTTTTGTACCCTCTCCCAGCATGCACACGGGTAGACCACGCCCACTGCACGGCTGCCGAGAAAGGACACCCAAGGTGCTGTGATACCCCCGTGATCCAGCCTGTGTCGGCGGTGACAGCGCCACCTGCAGGCAAAGGAGAATAACACTGCCGGGCAGTATCACACCCAGAGCAGAGCAAACAATTTTAACTATAATTGGTCTGAGCCCAACTACTGGCTCAGACTGCCCCTAAATTTCCATATAGCGCCCCCAAATATTGGGGGGCGCTACACATATAAACCTTAACACAATCATTAAAAAATGTCAGTACATCTGGGTTTTGTATACACTGAAAATAGCGCTTACCAATTTAGGACCAGGCCTATTTTTCAAACTTGTTGTTTACAAGTTAAAATCTGTTTTTTTTTTTTGCTAGAAAATTACTTAGAACCCCCCCAAACATTATATATATTTTTTTTCTAACACCCTAGAGAATAATATGTCAGTCTGTACAATACTTTTTGTCACACCGTATTTGCGCAGCGGTCTTACAATCGCATTTTTTGGGGAAAAAAAACACTTTTTTAAATTAAAAAATAAGACATAACACTAAAGTTAGCCCATTTTTTTTTTATATTGTGAAAGATGATGTTACGTAGAGTAAATTGATGTCCAACATGTCACGCTTCAATGTTGCGCCCGTTCGTGGAATGGCGACAAACATTTACCCTTAAAAATCTCCATATGCGACATTATAAAATTCTACAGGTTGCATGTTGTGTTACAGAGGAGGTTTGAACACCGTTTTCATATGCGGGCGCTACTCACGTATGCATTTGCTTCTGCACGCTAGCTCGGCAGGACGGCGAGCGTTTAACCAATTAACGACCGCTCACTGTATATATACGTCGGCAGAATGGCACCGACAGGCACAATCACGTAGAGTGTACGTGATTGCCTTTGTACAGTTGGGGGGTCCAATCGGACCCCCCTTCTATACAGTGAGCGGTGGCTAAGTGTCCGGGAGCGTTCCGGGATGAGGGGGCAGCCATTCGTTTCTGGCCACCCCCTCGCGATCGCTCCCGGCGAATAGAAATGCCCCCTCTGTCTGTGTCAGACAGAGGGAGCAGGAGGAAGTGATGTCATCTCTGGTGCGGCGCTCACATATACCGAGCGCCGTACAAGAGAAGATATCAGGTCAGTGCACACAACACTACACTGACACCAGGACACATAGGGACATAAATCGCCCCCCCAGGCCCCCCCAGACACCCCAGATCACCCCCCAGATCACCCCCCCAGCCCCCAGTCACAGTGTCACTGATTGCAGTGACCATTTATTTAGTGATCACTGCAATCAGTGACATTTGTGACTGTAAAAGTGTCACCAAAGTTTAGTCTTAGGTCCAGTGTAGCCCCCTAACCCCCCTAATAAAGGTTTAACCCCCTGATCACCCCCCAGATAACCCTTTCACCCCCTATCACCACTGTCGCTTAGCGATCATTTTTCTGACCGCTGTCTTAGCGTCAGTGATGCCGATCGGCAGCCAGTAATTTTTTTTAGGTTCGCCGCAGGTTTTTATAGCGTCAGGTACCCCAATATATTATCTAATAAAGGTTTAACCCCCTTGATCGCCCCCCAGGTAACCCTTTCACCCCCTATCACCACTATCACTAAGCGATCGTTTTTCTAAACGCTGTCTTAGTGTCTGTGATGCAGATCAGTAGCCGGTAATTTTTTTTAGGTTCGCCGCAGGTTTTTATAGCGTCAGGTACCCCAATATATTATCTAATAAAGGTTTAACCCCCTTGATCGCCCCCCAGGTAACCCTTTCACCCCCTATCACCACTGTCGCTAAGCAATTGTTTTTCTAAACGCTGTCTTAGTGTCGGTGATGCAGATCGTAGCCAGTAATTTTTTTTAGGTTCGCCGCATGTTTTTATTGCGTCAGGTACCCCAATATATTATCTAATAAAGGTTTAACCCCCTTGATCGCCCCCCAGGTAACCCTTTCACCCCCTATCACCACTGTCACTAAGCGATCGTTTTTCTAAACGCTGTCTTAGTGTCTGTGATGCAGATCGGTAGCCGGTAATTTTTTTTAGGTTCGCCGCAGGTTTTTATAGCGTCAGGTACCCCAATATATTATCTAATAAAGGTTTAACCCCCTTGATCGCCCCCCAGGTAACCCTTTCACCCCCTATCACCACTGTCGCTAAGCAATTGTTTTTCTAAACGCTGTCTTAGTGTCGGTGATGCAGATCGTAGCCAGTATTTTTTTTTAGGTTCGCCGCAGGTTTTTATAGCGTCAGGTACCCCAATATATTATCTAATAAAGGTTTAACCCCCTTGATCGACCCCCAGGTAACTCTTTCACCCCCATTACCACTGTCGCTAAGCAATCATTTTTCTAAACGCTGTCTTAGTGTCGGTGATGCAGATCGGTAGCTGGTAATTTTTTTTAGGTTCGCCGCAGGTTTTTATAGCGTCAGGTACCCCCATATATTATCTAATAAAGGTTTTAACCCCCTGATTGCCCCTAGTTAACCCTTTCACCAGTGATCACCATATAAGTGTTACGGGTGACGCTGGTTAGTTAGTTTGCTTTTTATAGTGTCAGGGCACCCGCTGTGTATATAACCCAATAAAGGTTTAACCCCCTGATCGCCCGGCGGGTGATATCAATTAGGTTTTAGCGTCAGAGAGGGTCTGAGTCACACCCCAGGCAGCGTCAGGTTAGTGCCAGTAACGCTAACACCCACGCGTGAAGCATACACCCCCCTTAGTGGTATAGTATCTGAACAGATCAATATCTGATCTGATCAGATCTATACTAGCGTCCCCAGCAGTTTAGGGTTCCCAAAAACGCAGTGTTAGCGGGATCAGCCCAGATACCTGCTGGCACCTGCGTTTTGCCCCTCCGTCCAGCCCAGGCCACCCAAGTGCAGTATCGATCGATCACTGTCACTTACAAAACAAAAACACACATAACTGCAGCGTTCGCAGAGACAGGCCTGATCCCTGCGACTCCAGTGCTGTAGGAGGTGATTTCACCACCACAGTTAAAAAAAAAAAGCAAATATGCCGAAGCATTGGGGCAGCAGGGGCGGAGGAGCGATTTTGCTCCTAATGCCGCGTACATACGGTCGAAATTCCGACGGAGGCTTGCCCGTGGAAAAGTCCGACCATGTGTGTGCGGCATAACTTTTTTGCGGGAGGATGCCCCCATGCTTCGGCATATATAAATGGTGCGTGTATGCCCATCATTGGAAGTGGGTGGATGAAGGGCGGTATTCTAATGGTGGGCATACCCACCGATCAATCTCTTTTTTCATTCAGCCAACAGGCTGCATGAAATAAAAAGATTACAATACATGTCCAACAAGGACCAGTAACGTACTGGTATGTTGCTGGACTTTGAATGTTTATACCAGAATGATGCCTGCGGGTTTAGGTATCATCTTGGTATCATTCTTTTCAGCCTGCGGCCGGCTTTCATGTAAAAGCAATCCTAGCGGCTAATTAGCCTCTGGACTGCTTTTACAAGCAGTGGGAGGGAATGCCCCCCCCCCGGATATAAAAAGCGCCATTGGGAAATTGGGAAAGCATTTTATCACACCGATCTTGGTGTGGTCAGATGCTTTGAGGGCAGAGGAAAAATCTAGGGTCTAGAAGACCCCAGTTTTTTCAAAAAAAGAGTACCTGTCACTACCTATTGCTATCATAGGGGATATTTGCATTCCCTGAGATAACAATAAAAATGATAAAAAAAAAAAAAATACTTGGAAGGAACAATTTAAAAATAAAATAAAAAAGCAAAATTAATAATAAAAAAAAAAAAAAAAAAAAAAAAAAAAGCACCCCTGTCCTGCCCTGCTCTTGCCCAATGGCGAACGCAAGCGTCAGTCTGGCGTCATATGTAAACAGCAATTGCACCATGCATGTGAGGTATCACCGCGAAGGTCAGATCGAGGGCAATCATTTTAGCAGTAGACCTCCTCTGTAAATCTACGGGGGTAACCTGTAAAGGCTTTTAAAGGCTTTTAAAAATGTATGTAGTTTGTCGCCAATGCGCGTTTGTGCGAAATTTTAAAGCATGTCGTGTTTGGTATCTATGTACTCGGCCTAAGATCATCTTTTTTATTTCATCAAACATTTGGGCAATATAGTGTGTTTTAGTGCATTAAAATTAAAAAAAAGTGTATTTTTTAACCCAAAAAATGCGTTTGAAAAATCGCTGCGCAAATACTGTGTAGAAAAAAAAAATGCAACACCCACCATTTTAATCTGTAGGGCCTTTGCTTTAAAAATATATATATAATGTTTGGGGGTTCAACATAATTTTCTTGCAAAAAAAAATGTTTTCATGTAAACAAAAAGTGTCAAAAAGGGCTTTGTCTTCAAGTGGTTAGAAGAGTGGATGTAAGCTTCCTAATGTTGTGTATAAAATGCCAGAACAGTTCAAAACCCCCCCAAATGACCCCATTTTGGAAAGTAGACACCCCAAGCTATATACTGAGAGGCATGTCGAGTCCATGGAATATTTTATATATTGACACAAGTTGCGGAAAAACTACAATTTTTATTTTATTTTTTTGCACAAAGTTGTCACTAAATGATATATTGCTCAAACATGCCATGGGCATATGTGGAATTACACCCCAAAATACATTCTGTTGCTTCTCCTGAGTACGGGGATACCACATGTGTGAGACTTTTTGGGAGCCTAGCCATGTACGGGACCCCAAAAACCAAGCACCGCCTTCAGGCTTTCTAAGGGTGTAAATTTTTGATTTCACTTCTCACTGCCTATCACAGTTTCGGAGGCCATGGAATGCCCAGATAGCACAAAACCCCCCCAAATGACCCCATTTTGGAAAGTAGACACCCCAAGCTATTTGCTGAGAGGTATTGTGAGTATTTTGCAGATCTCGCTTTTTGTCACAAAGTTTTGAAAATTGAAAAAAAAAAAATATATATATATATATTTTCTTTCTTCATTTTCAAAAACAAATGAGAGCTGTAAAATACTCGCCATTCCTCTCAGCAAATAGCTTGGGGTGTCTATATTCCAAAATGGGGTCATTTGGGGGGGTTTTGTGCGATTTTGGCATTTTATGGCCTTCGAAACTGTGATAGGTAGTGAGGAGTGAAATCAAAAATTTGTGCCTAGAAATCCTGAAGGCGGTGCTTGGATTTCGGGGTCCCGTATGCGGCTATGCTCCTAAAAAGTCCCACACATGTGGTATCCCCGTACTCAGGAGAAGCAGAAAAATGTATTTTGGGGTGTAATTCCACATATAACCATGGCATGTGTGAGCAATATATCATTTAGTGACAACTTTTTGTAATTTTTTTTTTTTTGTCATTATTCAATCACTTGGGACAAAAAAAAAATATTCAATGGGCTCAACAGGCCTCTCAGCAATTTCCTTGGGGTGTCTACTTTCTAAAATGGGGTCATTTGGGGGGGTTTTGTGCTATTTTGGCATTTTATGGCCTTCGAAACTGTGATAGGTAGTGAGGAGTGAAATCAAAAATTTGCGCCCTTAGAAATCCTGAAGGCGGTGCTTGGTTTCCGGGGGCCCGTACGCGGCTAGGCTCCCAAAAAGTCCCACACATGTGGTATCCCCGTACTCAGGAGAAGCAGCAAAATGTATTTTGGGGTGAAATTCCACATATAACCATGGCATGTGTGAGCAATATATCATTTAGTGACAACTTTTTGTAATTTTTTTTGTTTTTGTTTTTTTTAGTCATTATTCAATCACTTGGGACAAAAAAATAAAAAATTCAATGGGCTCAACATGCCTCTCAGCAATTTCCTTGGGGTGTCTACTTTCCAAAATGGGGTCATTTGGGGGGGTTTTGTACTGCCCTGTCATTTTAGCACCTCAAGAAATGAGATAGGCAGTCATAAATTTAAAGCTGTGTAAATTTCAGAAAATGTACCCTAGTTTGTAAACTCTATAACTTTTGCGCAAACCAATAAATATACGCTTATTGACATTTTTTTTACTAAAAACATGTGGCTGAATACATTTTGGCCTAAATGTATGACTACAATTGAGTTTATTCGATTTTTCTTATAACAAAAAGTAGAAAATATCATTTTTTTTCAAAATTTTCGGTCTTTTTCCGTTTATATCGCAAAAAATTAAAAACGCAGAGGCAATCAAATACCATTAAAAGAAAGCTCTATTTGTGGGAAGAAAAGGACGCAAATTTCGTTTGGGTACAACATTGCATGTCCACACAATTTACAGTTAAAGCAGCGCAGTGCAAAATTCTGAATTCACCTCTGGTCCTCTAGCTACCAAATGGTCCGGGGCTTAAGTGGTTAACAAAAAAAAAAATTTCTTATTTATTTTACCTTTTATTTTTACTTTTTACATTGTTCTTTTTTTTTGTAAAAAAATGGTGTCACTTTTATTCCTATTACAAGGAATATAAACATCCCTTGTAATAGAAAAAAAGCATGACAGGCACTCTTAAATATGAGATCTGGGGTCAAAAAGACCTCAGATCTCATATTTACACTAAAAAGCAATAAAAAAAAATTAAAAATTAAATGTCATTTAAAAAAAAAAAAAAAAAAGTTGCTTTAAGAGCTATGGGCGGAAGTGATGTTTTGACATCGCTTCAGCCCTGCAATAGTATGGAGATGAGTGGGGGGCATCTTCCCCTCACTCATCTCCATACCTAACAGGGGACAGAACGCAATTGCCTACGCCACTGCCGACGGCTCCGGTAAACGGCGGAGGGCACCGGAGAGCGGTGGGAGGGGGGGCCCTCTCCCGCCGCCGATAAAAGTGATCTTGCAGTGAATCCGCCGCAGGCACAACTTTTATCTGAAAGCGGACCGCCCGCTCTTGAAGAGGATACCGGGGTTATGGTAGCTATCTGCTGCCACAGCAACGATATCCCTCTTCAAAGAGCCACCGTATAATGATGGCAGGCGGTCCGGAAATGGTTAAAATAGAGGGTTATGAAGGACCTGAGGACCCTGGAATGGAGCCAAAAAAAAAAAAAAGGAATGCAGTACATGTAGCACATAGTAGCAAATGATGGTCATGGTCAAGTTGCACCTAACAGTGGGAGTGGCCTAAAGAGGGGATGATTAAACAAAAACTGAGCCTGGTTGCAGTATACAGTGCATCATTGCTTGAACAAATGAACATCAGAAGGAAATCTTATCTCAAATGTCAGAAATATGCAGCATAACACTTAGGGCTCATTCATATCAGTGGTTGTAGGGATGGTAAAACTGTGGCTTAACCCCAGGGTTTTACAACCTCGCCCAGTGCCCCCCCCCCCTCTTTTAGCTGCAGAGGCAGCAATCGGAGTTGTACATATACTGCAGCCACGATGCTTTGCTTCAGAGTTGTATCCCCTGATGCATTGGCGGGCACTACGGCCCACCGACCATATCCCATTTAGGTGAATGGGGTGCACTGCAAAGCGCTACTTTTTCAAATCGTACCACACTAAGCTGCATAATATTGCAGCACCATGTGGTTTGGTGGCCACAAACACGCTGCCATTAACAATTAAGGGCACCCATGTTTGATTCACAAGGGCAGCAAGGTTGCATGCAGTGCACCTTTCCTGCATTGTGTTCCAGTATGAACCAACCCTTAGGGAGAGATCACTGTTATACGTGTAGCACTACCCCCAGTTAAGAGAGCTGCTGGTATTAGTTTGGGCCTGTACCTTACTGCTGTCAACCCCCAATAAACTGGCTCTGACCCTCCACTGGCACAGCGGTTAGCCAAATGAGATTGTGCAACCTACTAGTAATGAAAACCACAATGCAGTATACAGTACATTCACCGTTCAGAACTAGAGTACCTGTGCTGGCCGTCTCTCTCTCTGGAACAGTTAATACTCCACACAACGTGTTTGCTTAACCAAAAAATATCTTTACTAAATATAAAAGAGGTTAGGTTAACAGACAGGCATTTACATATGCAGGGCCCTGCAAAGTCAAAGTTATGCACAATGTAACCAATATCTAGATATACAACTCTTATACACTCTAAAATGTTTTTAAAAGAACTACACTCGCGAGCTTCCCCCTCGTGGGCAGTATGGCGCCCAAACAATGTCTCCGTAAGTTACAGTCAGGCCTGACTATTTCACACACACACAGTTACTTCCGATAGAAGGGATCTTCGCTAGCAACGTTGGTGCACTGTTATATTTGTAATCCAATGGGGTATCCACTGTTAGCTATGATCCTGCTATAGTTTAGGGCCTGAAGTCACAAGCTACCAGACCCCAACTCTAACTGCGCAACACACTGCTGTAATGGCGGTGGGTCCCACGCAAAGGGGTCTCGGGCCTAGCAAACAGTTAAGAATCCTGAGCAAGTGCTCTCTCACCCGTCCAGACTATCCGATCCCGCTGCTAGGCTCCAGCCCACGATCTCCCGGTCACCCGTAGTCTCCGATCTTCCGGACAACCGATAGGGAAGTTGAAGGTGACTCGACTCTTGGTAGCTCCGAGATGTCAGCAAGCTCTCTGGATAAAGGCTCTTTCCTTCTCCGACAACTAGGCTTTCTCCAGCTCGGTAGGCCCGGACTCTCCGGCCTAGACCAACACGATAGGCCCGAGCAGGCTCCAAGTTGCTGGGCGAGCGAAGTCCAAAGAGACCACACATTGCTCCTCCTCCCCTTAAATAATCCATCCCCAGCAGACCTTGCGCCGGGCAATGCACGATGGATGTTCATTTGCACTGTGGGTATAGTAGTCTGTGTAGTATCCTTTCCATTGGAGTCCAACTCTCCCGGTACCACAAATCCCACCATGCACTTCCCTACTCATAGTCAAGCAATAGTCAGCATATTACCCAATAGGAAACCAGAGGGGATCCGAACTCACTTGATGGAATATAGTCTCCTATGAACACCATAAAGTGACACCCCACTACATACGGAAGGAAGGATCACTATAGTACATGGAAGAAAGAAAGGAGGGATCACTATGGTACTTGTGTAGCACCCTCTACGTTTAGGTAGGTGCTAGAATAAGGATTTTTCTATGTTAAACTATCAGTGCAAGCATCAAGGCGTTCTTCTCACTGGTCCGAACCTAACCATCAACCTTGTAGGTTGACTTATGAGGTTTAGAAGAGAGCCAGTTGCCATAACTGCTGACTAGGGATGAGCTTCGAGTTTGAGTCAAACCCATGTTCAACTCGAATCGTTCGCCGAATTTCGAATATTATGGGCCGTTCGCGCCAAATTCGAGTGGCGCGTCACATAATTCACTGCGGCATCGCAGTGCATTGCTGGCTGATGACTGACCCGCATGCTTTGGCCAATCACAGCGTGCAAAAAACGGAGAGCCATAATTGGCCAAAGCCATGGTGCCTTTGGCCAATTATGTCTCAGGGGGTTTAGTACACGCCCCACACTATATAAGGCCACCTCCATGGCGGCCTTGTGTACTGTGTTGTGATGGTTAAAGACAGATAGAGAGAGAGAGACAGTGTCATTTATTTTGAGTTAGATAGAGCAGGCAGGCGAGCCAGTTAGCTTCAGTTACAGTGTGTAGAGGATATATATGCATCCTAGGTGTTGTATATATATTGTGAGGGGGTTAGCTCAGCAGCGGGTGTGTGTGACCCCTGGATGGGTTCACCACACAAACAGGCACAGCAGACAGTGGTAGGAGAAAACAAAAGGGTGTGGTTTTATTTGAACTATATACAGACAAAAAAATACAGTAAAAACAAAAGAAACATCAAAAGAAATCCTGGTCAACTTGACCGCTCACTACACACGTTGGTGTCCCTAACTAACAACTGGGTACAGCCTTGTGTGTATAAATCGGCATAAAGCCTGAATCTAGGACATATATACGTTCCATCCTGGATGCAACCTAGTGATTTTACCTGCATGCTGTCACATACCCCCCCCCCTCTTGTTTTAACCTTGGGGTTGGAACACAAGCAATCAGGCATGCATGTACTCGAGACAAAGCATCCACATTCCCCATTTGAACGCCAGGGCGATGCTTTACCGTAAAGTTGAATTCCTGTAGGGCCAGGAACCACCTATTTACTCTTCTATTTGTCTCTGTTTTGAGCCATCCACTTTAAAGGAGCGTGATCAGTAATCATGTCAAAGTGCCTACCTAGCAGATAGTACCGAAGGAAATCTAGAGCCCACTTCACCGCTAAACACTCCTTCTCAATCGTGGCGTAATTTACCTCATGGGACTTCAATTTCCTGCTGAGGTAAATGACTGGGTGCTCTTCCCCGTTCCAGACCTGGGACAATACTGCTCCTAACCCAACGACGGATGCATCACTTTGTACGACAAAGTCCCTAGAGAAGTCTGATGAGTACAACACTGGCTGGCTACATAAGGCTTTTTTTAAGAATTGAAATGCTGCCTCAGCCTCTGGGGTCCATTTAACCATGACAGACTCCTTCCCTTTTGTCAGGTTGGTTAGGGGCACAGCCTGAGAAGCAAAGTGGGGAATGAATCGCCGATAATAACCAGCGATTCCCAGAAAGGCTCGTACCTGCTTCTTGCTGTTGGGATGCGGCCAATTCTGTATGGCCTTGACTTTATTGAGTTGGGGTTTTATTACTCCCCTCCCAATGGTGTACCCAAGATACTTGGCCTCCTCCTGTCCAATGGTACACTTCTTGGGGTTGGCCGTAAACCCAGCTTCCCGGATAGAGTCTAGGACTGCTTGCACTAAATCAAACGGCATTCTTTTATATTGGAACGCCTGGTCTGGGGTTACAAATGCGGTTTTCTCCTTGGCCGACTTGGCCAGGGGAATTTGCCAATACCCTTTGGTGAGATCAAGAGTTGTCATGTATCGGGCTGTTCCCAACCGGTCGGCCAACTCATCTATACTTGGCATGGGGTAGGTGTCAAATTTTGTAACTTTGTTCAGTTGTCGGAAATCGTTACAAAATCGCCAGCTCCCATCCTGTTTAGGCACTAACACTATGGGACTTGACCAATCACTTTGGGATTCCTCTATCACCCCTAACTTAAGCATTTTCTGTACTTCCTCACGTATTGCCTCCCGTCGGGCCTCTGGGATCCGATAGGGTTTTAGCTTCACCCTTTCACCGGGCGGGGTAATAATATCATGCTCTACCCCATACGTTTGTCCCGGCAGCTCAGAGAAAACCTCCTTGTTGCGAAGCACAAACTCCTTAACCTCCTGTTGTTGGGGGTTTGACAAGGTGACTGCTATTCCAACCTCAGGAATCACGCAATCAGACTGAGCTGGTGACAAAGTTTCTGCGACTAGGGATTCCCTATCCCTCCAGGCTTTCAACAGATTAATGTGAAAGATCTGTTCGGGCTTTCGCCTTCCTGGTTGTCTGACCTTGTAATTCACTTCGCTGACTTTTTCCATTATCTCGTAGGGGCCTTGCCATTTGGCGAGGAACTTGCTTTCAACCGTAGGAACAACTACCAATATCTTATCCCCCGGGGAAAAGGTCCGGGTCTTGGCTCCACGGTTGTACACTCTCTGCTGTGCCAACTGCGCTTGGGCCAAATGTTCCTTTACGATTGGCATTACCTGTGCAATTCTATCTTGCATCAGGGCGACATGCTCAATCACACTCCTGTGGGGAGAACTCTCACTTTCCCAAGTTTCCTTGGCGATATCCAACAGCCCTCTTGGGTGTCTCCCATAGAGTAACTCAAAGGGTGAGAAACCCGTAGAGGATTGGGGTACCTCCCTAATAGCAAACATTAAATAGGGAATTAGACAGTCCCAATCCTTTCCATCTTTATCCACCACCTTCTTTAACATTTGTTTTAGAGTTTTGTTGAATCTTTCAACCAACCCATCTGTTTGGGGGTGATACACAGATGTACGCAATTGTGTCACTTTGAACAACTTGCACAGCTCTTTCATAACCCGGGACATAAAGGGTGTACCTTCGTCCGTAAGCAGTTCCTTACAAATACCCACACGGCTAAAAACAAGAGATAGCTCTTTGGCTATGGTTTTGGCCAAGGTATTTCGGAGAGGAATCGCTTCCGGATAACGGGTGGCATAGTCCATTATAACCAAGATGTACTGGTGCCCCCTAGTGGACTTCATTATCGGACCTACCAAATTCATTGCGATCCTCTCAAAGGGGACCTCAATGATGGGAAGAGGTACCAGCGGGTTACGGAAATGTGGCATCGGTGCCGACCTCTGACACACAGGGCAGGAGGAACAATAATTTTCTGTTTCCTTCATGACCCCAGGCCAATAGAATCTCTGCAATACTCTCTCTCTGGTTTTCTCTGTCCCCAGATGACCTCCAAGAATGTGCCCATGGGCCAACTCTAACACAAACTTCCTGTAAGGTTTGGGCACCACAAGCTGCTCAATGGTTTCTTCTGTCCTTTTAACCACTCGATACAGTAGGTCCTTTTCCACGATGAAGTATGGGTAAGTGCCGGTCTCATCTGGGTTCACTAACTCGCCATCTATTCCACTACGTTTTCCCGTGCCTTTATTAGGGTGGGGTCTTTTAACTGTTCTGTGGCAAAATTTTCCTTGTGAACCTCGAGCTCAGAAAACTCCACAGACGGCATGTTTTCGTCTGAGGATGTTGGCTCCTCCCCAGTTTCTCGAGTCTCCCCTGCCAATACCGACAAGGGAAATTCTGGAGAGTCCTCACCACTCTCCGAGGAATTCTGGCTATCACATTCCTGGTATATAGGGGCACCAGTGGGGGGCTCAGGACAATCCCATAGTTCCCAGAACTTTGGAAAATCCCTTCCCACAATGGCATCATGAGGCAAGTGAGACACTAATCCCACCTGATGAGAGAGAGTACCTTTGGGGGTCTGTCACACTGTAGTCACCGGATACTCTCGGGTGTCCCCATGCACACAAATAACAGCTACCTTGTTATTCCCAGAGACCTCTGTAGTAACTAATTCAGCCTTTATCAGTGTCACGAGGCTACCTGAATCCAGCAATACAACAACATTTCTTCCATTAACACACATTTTGCATAAATGTTTCTCAGTTCCCCACATGGCAGTGCATGCGACTGTCGCAAACAGCGACTGATGTCTATCCGTTAGAAAGTCACATTGCATGGGTTCATCCACAACCGGGCAATTTGCTGCAATATGTCCCTCTTGTCGGCAGCGGTAACAAACAATCCTTCTTGCTGCCTCTTGAACCCCTGACTTCCCGGGCTGTTCTTGCCAAACCTTGGGTAGAACTCCCACCCTCTCACTCTCTCCACCCTCACCCCTTGGAATCATCTTACCCGCCACTGGGGATGGTCTGGTCTTAGGGTGGAAAGTCCGTGAGTCTCTGGAAGAGGCAGTCAGGTTCTCTGTAGCCAAGTACTTCTCTACACGATCCACAAGATTATCGGCCATTTCTGGGTCTCCATGGCTTACCCACTTTTGGATAGCAGTAGGAAGAGCTCTCAAGAAACGATCCATCACAACACGTTCCACAATCTTTGGTGTGGACAAAGTCTCTGGCTGTAGCCACTTCCTGCTCAGGTGAATGAGATCATACATTTGAGACCTGGGGGGTTTTCCAAGCCGGAAAGTCCAGTTATGCACACGCTGAGCCCGGACAGCCAGGGTGACACCCAGCCGTGCCAATATTTCAGTTTTTAGCATCACATAGTCTTTTGCTTGGTCAGGCTCTAGGTCATAGTAAGCTTTCTGCGATTCACCAGTTAACAGAGGAGCCACCAGTCCAGCCCACTGCTCCTTAGGCCACTTTTCTCTTTCAGCAGTCCTTTCAAATGTGGTCAAAAACACCTCTGGATCATCCTCTCCAGTCATTTTTGTCAATAAACGACTCACCCCAAAGGATGCAGTATTAGTGGAACTACTTGCCTCACTGGTCTGCGGACGTTGCTGCATTAACGTTTCCATTTGTTGCTGTAGTCTCTGTTCTTGCTTCTGTAACAGGTCTATGAAGCGGGCCTCAGATTGCTGCTGGGCTTGTTGCTGAGCTTCCAGACTCTGTTGCAAAGTTGCATTAGCTTGCTGCTGGGCTGCAAGGCTCTGTTGATGAGCTTGCTGCTGGGCTACAAGGCTCTTTTGCAAACCTGCATTTGTCTGCTGCTGATTGGCATTTGCTAGAGCCAGCTGTTTCAGTATCTCCTCCATGCTGGCCTTAAAAAAACTGCCATCATTCTCCACCAACTGTGAGGGGGTTAGCGCAGCAGCGGGTGTGTGTAACCCCCTGGATGTGTTCACCACACAAAAAACAGGCACAGCAAACAGTGGTAGGAGAAAACAAAAGGGTGTGGTCTTATTTGAACTATATACAAACAAAAAAATACAGCAAAAACAAAAGAAACATGAAAAGAAATCCTGGTCAACTTGACCGCTCACTACACACGTTGGTGTCCCTAACTAAAAACTGGGTACAGCCTTGTGCTGTCCCAGTCCCTAGCTCCCTGCTTTTTTGAAGTTCTTAGCAATAACCACACAGGCTTTGGCTCACCACACAGATCACACTCCCCAGACTATCCACACAGATCTGGTTCCAGGTTTAAGCATCTCCCTTAGCATGCTGGGAGTTCTTGTAGAGGCCCTAACGAGCCCACTTACTTCAGCTGGGCTCATTAACTCTTCCCCTGCAAGACTCCCTGCACTCCCCCTAGTGGTATAAATCGGCATAAAGCCTGAATCTAGGACATATATACCTTCCATCCTGGATGCAACCTGGTGATTTTACCTGCATGCTGTCACAATATTTATACACTGTATTCAGTTTAGCTAGATCTGTTCCTGTTATTCTCTGTACTGTGACAGGCAGGCAGGTGATTGTGCTAGCTGCAGCAGTGTTTCACTTAGTGTACTGTGTGCTTTGCATAGCGTTCACCTAAAGCTTACCTGAATACAATTGCTGGTGTTCTCATACAAATACAGGCAGTGAGGCAGGGACCTCCAGTATTTTGTTTTAGTGTTCTTTGCACAGTGTGCACCTAATTCCTACCTTAATACAATTGCTGGTGTTCTCATAAAAATACAGGCAGTGAGGCAGGGACCTCCAGTATTTTGTTTTAGTGTTCTTTGCACAGTGTGCACCTAATTCTTACCTTAATACAATTTCTGAGGTTCTCATACAAATACAGGCAGTGAGGCAGGGACCTCCAGTATTTTGTTTTAGTGTTCTTTGCAAAGTGTGCACCTAATTCTTACCTTCATACAATTGCTGGTGTTCTCATAAAAATACTGGCAGTGAGGCAGGGACCTCCTGTATTTTGTTTTAGTGTTCTTTGCACAGTGTGCACCTAATTCTTACCGTAATACAATTGTTGGTGTTCTCATAAAAATACAGGCAGTGAGGCAGGGACCTCCAGTATTTTGTTTTAGTGTTCTTTGCACAGTGTGCACCTAAAGCTTACCTGAATACAAATATAAATACCCAAAGGGGCTGGTAATGGGCTGGGGGGGGGGGGTACCCATGCCATTTTTTCAATGATTTTCATCCATATTGCCGGGACCAGACATTACAGCCGCAAGCAGTTTTAAATGACTTTTTTTCTTTTAGAAATGTCATTTTGTGCAGGGACAGTTATAAACACGGGAAACACGTGTCATTTCACAGGAATACTTTAGACACCCCCCAGGTACGATATTTAAAGGAATATTTCCCTTTTTTTTTACACTTTAAGCATCATTAAAATCACTGCTCCCGAAAAAACTGACATTTTTAAAACTTTTTTTTGCAGTGCTACGTGTCCCCTGGGGCAGGACCCGGGTCCCCAAACCCTTTTTAGGACAATAACTTGCATATTAACCTTGATAATTAGCACTTTTGATTTTGAACGTTCGTGTTTATTGTATTTAATAGGGTTCTAAAGTTCACGCAAACTTTCGGTCCGTTCGCAGGTTCTGGTGCGAACCGAACCGGGGGTTGTTTGGCTCATCCCTACTGCTGACATTAAACAAATTTTTCATTGCTTCATTGTACGTGAAGACCATAGGAACTTCCTAAGGTTTCTGTGGCACCGTGACAACAACATGGACAATGAGATGATTGAATAACGCATGAAGGTACATGTTTTTGGAAATAGTCCCTCACCTGCTGTTGCAACATACGGTTTACGAAGGACTGCCCTTGATAGAGAAAAGGAGTATGGCGTGGATGCTCAACACTTCTTGGAGAGATACTTCTATGTGGACGATTGACTTAAATCTTTGCCAACAGACGAAGAAGCCATAGACCTGCTCCGAAGGACACAAAGTATGCTTTCTGAGGCTAACCTCACACTACACAAGATTGCCTCAAATAGTGTTGCTGTTATGAAAGCCTTTCAACCTGGCGATCATGCCACAGGGTTTAACCAGTTGTCTACCGCCCACCGTCAAATGACGGCGGGCGGAAGACTCTCTTGTTCTGACAGGACGTCATATGACGTCCTGCCTTTAAAAGCAGCTAGGGGGGCGCGCTCACACGCGCCGCGGCGAAAAGCGTGCGCGTCCGCCGCATCGCTGGGGATCTGATGCGCGTGCCAGGCACCCGCGATTGCCCAGTAACCGAGCAGGACAGTGGATCTGTGTGTGTAAACACACATATCCACGTCCTGTCAGGGAGAGGAGACCGATGGTGTGTCCCCTGTACATAGGGACAACCATCGGTCACCTCCCCCAGTCAGTCCCCTCCCCCCACAGTTAGAACACATCTAGGAAACACATTTAACCCCTTCCTCGCCCCCATAGTGTTAACCCCTTCCCTGCCAGTCACATTTATACAGTAATCAATGCATTTTTATAGCAGGGATCGCTGTATAAATGTGAATGGTCCCAAAAATGTGTCAAAAGTGTCCGATGTGTCGCAATATCGCAGTCACAATAAAAATCGCAGATCGCCACCATTACTAGTAAAAAAAAAAAAAAAAAATGCTATAAATATATCCCCTATTTTGTAGACGCTATAACTTTTGCGCAAACCAATCAATATACGCTTATTGTGATTTTTTTTTACCAAAAATATGTAGAAGAATATGTATCGGCCTAAACTGAGGAAAATTACATATTTAAAAAAAAAAAAAGATATTTATTATAGCAAAAAGTAAAAAAATATTGTGTTTTTTTACAAAATTTTCGCTTTTCTTTTGTTTATAGCGCAAATAATAAAAACTGCATAGGTGATCAAATACCACCAAAAGAAAGCTCTATTTGTGGGAAAAAAAGGACGCAAACTTCATTTGGGAGCCACGTCGCACGACCGCAAAATTGTCATTCAAAGTGTGACAGCGCTGAATGCTGAAAAATGGCTTGGGCAGGAAGGGGGTTTTCGTGCCCGGTAGGCAGGTGGTTAAAGACTTAAATCTGTGAATGGACATACCACCTGTACAGAGAAGTCTGGGCCTACGGTGGGACTTATTAGAAGATACCTTCAGCTTTCAAGTCAGCTCTGCAGACAAGCCATTTACCAAACGTGGTGTTCTGTCCGTGGTGAACAATCTATATGATCCATTGGGATTCGTAGCTCCTATCACCATACAAGGTAAATCCTTACTTAGACAGCTCTCAGAGACTGTTAAAGATTGGGATTCTCCACTACCAGAAGACCAGCTTTCAAAGTGGGAGTCCTGGAAACAATCTCTACATGCCTGAGATGGAATCCATATACCACACTGCTACACCTCTGCCTTCCTTGCTACAAGTCAGAGGAAAGAGCTTCACATCTTCTCAGATGCATCTACTGAGGCCATAGCAGCTGTCGCCTACATCAAGGTAAGAGACTCTTCAAATCAAGCCCACATATGGTTTCTGTTTGGAAAAGCTAAGTTAGCACCTAAGCCTGAACACACGATTCCCAGGCTTGAACTTGAAATTGCAGATTTCATACTGTTCGAGCTAGACATTCAGATAGATGACATCAAATTATACACAGACAGCAAAGTTGTTCTGGGCTACATATACAACCAGACTAAACGTTTCAATGTCTATGTCAGCAACCGTGTAGAAAGAATCAGGAAATCATCTAAACCTGAACAATGGCATTACGTTCCATCGGAAATTAACCCTGCAGATCATGCCACCAGGCCAGTGTCTGCAAGTGTCTTTGCAAACTCTTCTTGGTTAACAGGTCCTGAATTCCTGCTGGATCATTCAGAAGAAACCACAGCTGATGTCTTTAGTCTTCTAGAACCTGACAAGGATCCAGAGACCCCAACTATCCTTACCACAGCTACTCTTCTCACCCAGAAGCTTGGGTCTGTTCCTGTTCCACCTGGAAAATTTAAACAGGAAATCTGTGCTATGACCAGTGTAAGCAAGTACAACACCTCGCCAACTGCTTCTGTCTGGAATCGTTGGAAGATGGAGTATCTTTCTACTCTGCAAGGACGCAGGAAATGGCAACGCCTGAACCCTAACATACAAGTTGGAGATCTCGTTCTGCTTAAGGATCAGCAAGCTGAAAGAATTGAATGGCCCATGGGACTTATTGTAAAGAGCGTTCCTAGTGATGACAGTAAGGTATGTAAGGTGGAGGTGAAGGTTTCAAGACAAGGGACTGTAAAGACTTTCATCAGACCTATCAAGGAACTTATTCTGCTCTTGCCCTTTGGAGAATGAACTTGTTTGCATATGCTGCTGGATCCTACCAGGAACTTCAAGAAGAAAGTGTCTTGAACTTTAGTTGACATAACTTGAAGCCCTAAATTAAGAGTTATTGTTATTGCATTATATGCATGTTCTTTTTATGTCTTTCAGGTCTTCAAGACATCAAAGCAAATTACACAGTTGTTATTTGCAGTTGCATAACTACCGTTCTGATGAATATAGTGACATTACCATGCCAGAAGGGGAGTGTGCCGCCCCAATGGGGCATAGAATTTATTTATATTGTTTCCCTTAACCATATTTCTATGGACGTTTGTATTTAGTTCACATGCTGCCATCTAGTGACCTTTTGTGGTAATGCACTTGTTTTTTACACGTCTTTCCCTGATGTTATGACACACTTCCTTTGTATGTAATGCTCCACCCTTTCTTCCTTTGATTGTATTTCTTGTGTCATGGATGCAGCTACAGGCCACATGTAGCAGAGTGCATGTATTCTGCATAGTAAGCTACAGAAAATATAATCTTTTGACCGCATAAATACCACAACCTATTCATCTGTTGTATCCTGTCATCTGCTGTAACCTGATGTTCAGAATAAAGCACCTCTGTGGATGGAAATCGGTATTGGTGAGTTCAAGCTATCTGATGAGGATTGTCCTCAGTGATTATATCTGCTTATACAGGCCAGGCATAGAGGTCTCACAAGGGATAAATCGCTTCACAACTATCTGAGTCAGAATAATGTGGAAGGAATGATTAATCACTGTTATAAGGAAAGAAGGAAGAGAGAGAGGGGTGAGCTCAGTTACAATCTTTGTTTACTCACAAAAGGCTGACTGGTCTCCAGAGGCTCAGGCAGTGACATTGTGTACTGCTTCAAAATTTTCACCACACAACCCCTTTACAGGCACAGCATTGGCTACTTGCAACGGGTTATGGGTGGACACAGGGGGACAAAGGGAGGTGGTGGACCAGACCTAGTCTATCATCTTTCCTATTCTGCAGAGCGTGTTGGCAAGCTGGTGGGTGGGGAGGTGGGGGGCTGTGCTGGCTAGGCATAGACGTGTCAGTCTCAGCTTTGCCAGCACTGGGTTCCGCTTCGGGATTCAGCCCAGATTTGTGGGACACCAGGATTTACTTGAAATCCCGGGATGGTCCTGGCGAATCCGAGACCATTGGGAGGTATAGCTTTTTGGCCACATTTCTTCCATGAAGGCCACGTCTGCCCAGACTTCTCTGGACAGTAGCTGGGTGTACTTGGGTCCCACTGGTTTCTGTCAGTTATGTGCTGATAGCACTGCTGGACATCTTCTGATGTCAAAGGGGAGTAAGCATGATGTGTCTTTCATCTGCTGCATTAAGTTTCCTTGGCCGACCTCTGCGTCTATGGTCCATATCGTTGCCTGTTTCTTTGTGCTTCTTCAAAAGAGCTTGAACAGCACTTCTTGAAACTCCAGTCTTCTTTGAAATCTTTGCCTGGGAGAGACTTTGCTGATGCAGTATAAGTACCTTGTGTCTTGTTGCTTTGCTCGGTCTTGCAATGGTGTATGACTTGTGACATGAAACTGTTTTTCACAAACTCCCCTTAGTAGCAGAGTTTGGCTGTTTTTCACCCAGTTAAGAAAACTAGAGGAGGTGGGAATATGGAGTAAGTTGCTGATGCTGCCCAAACACACATAACCACCTAAGAGGGACATACTGGACTGGATCTCGGTACTGATACAATGACTTTGTATTGTACGGTCATTGTATCAGTACCAAGATAGTCCAGTACGTCCCTCTCAGGTGGTTATGTGTGTTTGGGCAGCATCAGCAACTGCCTCCATATTCCCACCTCCTCTAGTTTTGCTATATTAATTTGGATGATGGTACTTTTTTTCTATACATTATCAAATATTATGTGAGGCTATACTCAAATTTTGTTATATCTTCACCCAGTTAAGCATTCTTACTTTACAGCATTTCTTCACACCTGCATTAAACTTTTGCACAGTTCTGTATTTGATACTAACAAAGGCAGTTAAATATCAATCAATAAAATAGCTTTGTGCTGTTCAATCGAGGTATGTATCAATATGTTGTGAACATCTGCCAAAATAATTATCTTAATGCATAGAATGCATTAAGATAAAAAAAACTTCTGTCTTTACAACTCCTTTAATGAAGTATCCCACAGCCTATCCCTGTTTGTTTAGCAATAAATTTAAAAAAGACAACCTCTAGACTGCTCATTGAGCCAGAAAAAGTGACTGCTGCTGTGTGCCTGGCTGCTGTTGCACTAATCTGGGAAACTGACAGGGGCAAATCAGCAGGCCCTTTCAGGGATGAGCGCTACACATGGATGAGAGATTGAACCCAACTCCTCCAGAGTTCAGATCTTTCCAATTATAAAAAATCTCTCACAATGGAAAATTAATCTAATGAGTTGTTCACAAATAATGATGTCCTTATTAGTAGAGGAATATAAAAAGGAGTTGAAACAGACCGATGAAGAAATCAAAAACTTTGGACCTCGAACCTCAGACAGGTTGCCCGTTTTTATCCCATAAACGTTTTCAAGAGAAGGACACTGAATTAAAATTATATCTGGAAAGATTCAACCTTACTCTGATTGAAAAAAAAGAATAGAAAAGTGTTTCTAAAGTCAAGACATATATTACTTTAATGAAGTCCCTGCATTAAAGTAAAAAAAAAATCGACCACCACCACCATAAAATACTTACCTGCATCCTCGCTCGATCCAACATTGTGCCTGTATCTAGTAGCATTGCTCTCTCTTCCTGTCCTCACAGGACTTTGGTTCCCACTCCTGTTAGTCAAATCTTGTGAGTAAGGAGAGGGGGGCATGGCCAAGACGTGCTGTGTGTGTGTCTATGGATGCACTCAGCCCATCTCAGGAATGCACCCACACGAGTGCCCCCTCAGTACACAGCTTGCTGAGGGGGCACTCGTAGAAGAGGAGGAGCAGACAGCTCCATATGGGAACCCCAGAAAAGGAGGTAAGTGACCACTCTGTGCAATACCATTCCACAGAGCAGATAAGTGTAACATGTTTGTTATTTTAAGAAAAAAAATAGCTCTTTTAAAACACTTTAAGAGGCAAAATAGACCCCTTTCACACCAGCATCAATCGGGTTCACCTGTCCATTTTTCAAGCAGACCCTCTCGATGTTCTCTATGGGGAGGCAGATGTAAATGGACATGTGTCTGATTACACCCGCCTGCATCCGATCCAGGCTGACAAAAAAAGACGAATGGGGATTGTTCAGCATCCATCCGGTGGATCGGATCGGATGACAGCCGGATGGAAACAGACAGGTGGTCCATTTCCATCTCACCGCCCCTGCATAGCGGACACGGATCTGTCACCTGTCTGCTCAGCGGGTATCAGCAGACAGATCCCTCGCTAAGCAGGCAGATCCGCTTCACAGAGTCCGCCCCATATGAAAGGGGCCATAGCATTTCAAGAGAATAGGGAATGCAAATGGCACAACTTTAGGAGACAGAACAGATCTAGAAAAAAAATTCTTGATAAGTCTGCAGGCAGATGAGAAAACAGATTCTGAAGCTTATTCTCACTTTTTTAATTTTTCTTCATAGTCACCCAAAAACGGTGAGGGATTTACTACGAAGGGACTTAAACGGCACAAAGGTAAATGGTGTGATTTATGGTTTGGTGATATGTTTAACCACTTTATGACATGCTCAAAAATAGAACTCACCCTTTAATGGTACACTAGGCCCAGATTAGCATTTACATTTGCCATAAAGTGGGGGGCCATAATGTTTTTACAATGTATTTGAAATTATTTCAGCTTTAGGATGCTAAAATGTACAACTTATTGTTTTATCAATGTCTGTTAAATGATGAGATATCTTCAATTAACTTTTGAATGGAATTTTTAAATATTTTTAAAAATATTTTAAACTTTTAAATATTTTATATATTTTTTTAAATATTCAAAATCATTGGTTCTCAAGAAAAAAAATATAATTAACATATTAAACACATTAATTTTCAATTAATCAAAAGACTTAGCTCCTTAAATACCGGGGACTTCCACCCCCTTCCTGCCCAGGCCAATTCTCAGCTTTCAGTGCGGTAGCACTTTGACAAAATTAAATCTCAATATATTGAAACACTGGCTGGGTAATAATGTCAAAAGCATAAACGAGAAAGTTATTAGGAATAAACAAATCAAAATATGATAGAAACAATAATCAGATGTAAAATGTGTGAGGGGGCTAGCTCGGCAGCGGGTATGTGTGACCCCCGGGATGGGCTCCCCACCCAAAAACAGGCCCAGCAGACGGAGGTTGTGGTTTTCAAAATCAAAAAGGTGCGGTTTATTTTCTATTTACAGTGACAAAAACACAGCAAGGCAAAAAAAACATAAACAAAATAAATCCTGGTCAACTTGACCTCTGACTAAACTTACAGGTTTCCTAACTAACGACTGGGATCAGCCTAGTGCTGTCCTAGTCCCTGGTTTTAAATGTCCAAGCAAAATATAGCCACACAGGCTTTCTCTCACCGCACAGGGGTTCACTCTCCCTAGACAGTCCACACAGGTCTGCTTCCAGGCATGAGCTAACATCTAATGAAGCTGGGATTTCTTATAGAGGCCTAAATGAGCTGACAAGGTTCAGCTGATCTCATCAACTTCCTGTCTGCACGACGCCCAGCCCTCTCCTTAGAGGTATGAGTCATCCATGAGCCCACTAGCCTTATACAACTCTCCACCTAGTTGTATAAATCGGCGTAAAGCCTGAATCTGGGCGAAATATATCTACCCCCCTGGATGCAACCAGGTGACTTTACCTTCCTGCTGTCACATACCCCCCCCTCTTGTTTTAACCTCGGGGTTGGAACACCAGCAATCAGGCATTCATGTACTCGAGACAAAGCATCCACATTCCCCATTTGAACGCCAGGGCGATGCTTTACTGTGAAGTTGAATTCCTGGAGGGCCAGGAACCACCTATTCACTCTTCTATTTGTTTCCTTGTTTTGAGCCATCCACTTTAACGGAGCGTGATCCGTAACCATGTCAAAGTGCCTACCTAGCAGGTAGTACCGAAGGGAATCTAGAGCCCACTTCACCGCTAAACACTCCTTTTCAACGGTGGCGTAATTTACCTCATGGGACTTCAACTTCCTGCTGAGGTAAATGACTGGGTGCTCTTCCCCGTTCCAGACCTGGGACAATACTGCTCCTAACCCCACATCTGACGCATCACTTTGTACGACAAAGTCTCTAGAGAAGTCGGGTGAGTACAACACTGGCTGGCTACATAAGGCTTGTTTCAAGAACTGGAATGCTGCCTCAGCCTCGGGGGTCCATTTAATCATGACCGACCCTTTCCCCTTCGTCAGGTTGGTTAGGGGCACAGCCTTAGAAGCAAAGTGGGGAATGAATCGCCGATAATACCCAGCGATTCCCAGAAAGGCTCGTACCTGCTTCTTGCTGTTGGGACGTGGCCAACTCTGGATGGCCTCGACTTTGTTGAGTTGGGGTTTTATTACTCCCCTCCCAATGGTGTACCCAAGATATTTGGCCTCCTCCTGCCCAATGGTACACTTCTTGGGGTTAGCCGTAAACCCTGCTTCCCGAACAGAGTCCAGGACTGCTTGCACTTTTGGCAGATGTGAGGCCCAATCTGTGCTATGGACAATTATGTCATCCAGGTAAGCCGCAGCATACTTCCGATGGGGCCTCAGCATCTGGTCCATTTTCCGCTGGAATGTGGCCGGCGCATTCTGTAACCCGAACGGCATTCTTTTATATTGGAACGCCCCGTCTGGGGTTACAAATGCGGTTTTCTCTTTGGCCGACTTGGCCAGGGGGATTTGCCAATACCCTTTTGTGAGGTCAAGAGTCGTCATGTATCGGGCTGTTCCCAGCCGGTCGATCAACTCATCTATACGTGGCATGGGGTAGGTGTCAAATTTTGTAACTTTGTTCAACTGACGAAAATCGTTACAAAATCGCCAGCTCCCATCCGGTTTAGGCACCAACACAATGGGACTAGACCAATCACTTTGGGACCCCTCTATCACCCCTAAGTTCAGCATTTTCTGTACTTCCTCCCGTATTGCCTCCCGTCGGGCCTCTGGGATCCGATAGGGTTTTAACTTCACCCTTTCACCGGGCGGGGTAATAATGTCATGCTCTACCCCAGATGTTTGTCCCGGCAGCTCAGAGAATACCTCCTTGTTGCGAAGCACAAACTCCTTAACCTCCTGTTGTTGGGGTTGTGACAAGGTGGCTGCGATTCCAACCTCAGGAATCACGCAACCAGTTTGAGCTGGTGACCAAGTGTCTGCGACTAGGGACTCTCTATCCCTCCAGGCTTTCAACAGATTAACGTGATAGATCTGTTCGGGCTTTCGCCTTCCTGGTTGTCTGACCTTGTAATTCACTTCGCTCACTTTTTCCATTATCTCGTAGGGGCCTTGCCATTTGGCAAGGAATTTACTTTCAACCGTAGGGACAAGTACCAATATCCTATCCCCCGGGGAAAAGGTACGGGTCTTGGCTCCACGGTTGTACACTCTCTGCTGTGCCAACTGCGCTTGGGCCAAATGTTCCTTCACGATGGGCATTACCTGTGCAATTCGATCTTGCATCAGGGCGACATGCTCAATCACACTCCTGTGGGGAGAACTCTCACTTTCCCAAGTTTCCTTGGCAATATCCAACAGCCCTCTTGGGTGTCTCCCATACAGTAACTCAAAGGGGGAGAATCCCGTAGAGGATTGGGGCACCTCCCTAATAGCAAACATCAAATAAGGAAGTAGACAGTCCCAATCCCTTCCATCTCTATCCACCACTTTCTTCAACATTTGTTTTAGGGTTTTGTTGAATCTTTCAACCAGCCCATCGGTTTGGGGGTGATACACAGATGTACGCAATTGCGTCACTTTGAACAATTTACACAGCTCTTTCATAACCCGGGACATAAAGGGTGTACCTTGGTCCGTAAGCAGTTCTTTACAAATACCCACCCGGCTAAAAACAAGAGATAGCTCTTTGGCTATGGTTTTGGCCGAGGTATTTCTGAGAGGGATCGCTTCTGGATAACGGGTGGCATAGTCCATTATAACCAATATGTACTGGTGCCCCCTAGCGGACTTGATTATAGGACCTACCAAATCCATTGCGATTCTCTCAAACGGGACCTCAATGATGGGTAGAGGGAACAGCGGGCTACGGAAATGTGGCATCGGGGCCGACCTCTGACACACAGGGCAGGAGGAACAATAATTTTCTATGTCCTTCATCACCCCAGGCCAATAGAATCTCTGTAATACCCTCTCTCGGGTTTTCTCTGTCCCCAGATGACCTCCAAGAATGTGCCCATGGGCCAACTCCAACACCAACTTCCTGTAAGGTTTGGGCACCACAAGCTGCTCAACGGTTTCTTCTGCCCTTTTTGCCACCCGATACAGTAGGTCCTTCTCTACGCTGAAGTATGGGTAAGTGCCGGTATTATCTGGGTTCACTAACTCGCCATCTATTTTCACTACGTTTTCCCGTGCCTTTATTAGGGCGGGGTCTTTCAACTGTTCTGTGGCAAAGTTTTCCCTGTGAACCTCAAGATCAGAAAACTCCACAGACGGTAGGTTTTCGTCTGAGGAGGTGGGCTCCTCTCCAGTTTCTTGAGTCTCCCCTGCCAATACTGACAAGGGAAATTCCGGAGAGTCCTCACCACTCTCAGGGGAGTTCTGGCTATCACATTCCTGGTACATAGGGGCACCAGTGGGGGGCTCAGGATCATCCCACAGTTCCCAGAACTTCGGAAAATCCCTTCCCACAATGGCGTCATGCGGTAACTGAGATACTAAGCCCACTGGATGAGAGAGGGTACCTTTGGGGGTCTCGAAACACACTGTAGTCACTGGATACTCTCGGGTGTCCCCATGCACACAAATAACGGCTACCTTGCTATTCCCAGAGACCTCTGTTTTAACTAACTCAGCCTTTATCAGGGTCACAAGGCTACCTGAATCCAGCAATACCACAACATTTCTACCATTAATACACATTTTGCATAAATGTTTCTCAGTTCCCCGAATGGCAGTGCATGCGACTGTCGCACACAGCGACTGACGTCTGCCCGTCAGAAAGTCACACTGCATGGGTTCCTCCAAAACCGGGCAATTTGCTGCAATATGTCCCGCTTGCCGGCAGCGGTAGCAAACGATCCTTCTTGCGGCCTCTTGAGCCGCTGATTTCCCAGGCTGTTCTCGCCAAACTTGGGGTAGAGCTCCCACCCTCTCACTCTCTCCACCCTCACCCCTTGGAATCCTCTTATCCGCCCCTGGGGATGGTCTGGTCTTGGGGTGGAAAGTCCGAGTGTCTCTGGAAGAGGCCGTCAGGTTCTCTGTAGCCAAGTATTTCTCCACACGATCCACAAGACCATCGGCCGTCTCTGGGTCTCCATGGCTTACCCACTTTTGGATGGCAGTAGGAAGAGCTCTCAAAAACCGATCCATTACAACACGTTCCACAATCTTTGGTGCGGACAAAGTCTCTGGCTGTAGCCACTTTCTGCTCAGGTGAATGAGATCATACATTTGAGACCTGGGGGGTTTTCCAAGCTGGAAAGTCCAGTTATGCACACGCTGAGCCCGGACAGCCAGGGTGACACCCAGCCTTGCCAATATTTCAGCTTTTAGCATCACATAGTCTTTTGCTTGGTTAGGCTCTAGGTCATAGTAAGCTTTCTGCGATTCACCAGTTAACAGAGGAGCCACTAGTCCAGCCCACTGCTCCTCAGGCCACTTTTCTCTTTCAGCGGTCCTTTCAAATGTGGTCAAAAATACCTCTGGATCATCCTCTCCAGTCATTTTTGTCAATAAACGACTCACCCCAAAGGACGCGGTATTAGTGGGACGGCTTTCCTCACTGGTCTGCGGACGTTGCTGCATTACTGCTTCCATCTGTTGTTGTAGTCTCTGCTCTTGCTTCTGCAACAGGTCTATGAAGCGGGCCTCAGATTGCTGTTGGGCTTGTTGCTGAGCCTCCAGACTCTGTTGTAAAGTTGCAAGGCTCTGTTGATGAGCTTGCTGCTGGGCTGCAAGGCTCCTTTGCAAACCTGCATTTGTCTGCTGTTGATTGGCATTTGCTAGAGCCAGCTGTTTCAGTATCTCCTCCATGCTGGCTTAAAAAAAAACTGCCACTGGTTCTCCACCAACTGTGAGGGGGCTAGCTCGGCAGCGGGTATGTGTGACCCCCGGGATGGGCTCCCCACCCAAAAACAGGCCCAGCAGACGGAGGTTGTGGTTTTCAAAATCAAAAAGGTGCGGTTTATTTTCTATTTACAGTGACAAAAACACAGCAAGGCAAAAAAAACATAAACAAAATAAATCCTGGTCAACTTGACCTCTGACTAAACTTACAGGTTTCCTAACTAACGACTGGGATCAGCCTAGTGCTGTCCTAGTCCCTGGTTTTAAATGTCCAAGCAAAATATAGCCACACAGGCTTTCTCTCACCGCACAGGGGTTCACTCTCCCTAGACAGTCCACACAGGTCTGCTTCCAGGCATGAGCTAACATCGAATGAAGCTGGGATTTCTTATAGAGGCCTAAATGAGCTGACAAGGTTCAGCTGATCTCATCAACTTCCTGTCTGCACGACGCCCAGCCCTCTCCTTAGAGGTATGAGTCATCCATGAGCCCACTAGCCTTATACAACTCTCCACCTAGTTGTATAAATCGGCGTAAAGCCTGAATCTGGGCGAAATATATCTACCCCCCTGGATGCAACCAGGTGACTTTACCTTCCTGCTGTCACAAATGTCACTTACGTGCAATAATCAACATAAACTGTAGCAAGTCATTTGAGTGCTAAAGGCAGTAAAGAGGTTAGATTTACTGAGCTTGGGAGACTATACTGCCAAAATGCATTAAGGGAGGATGTACTATGCTTAGGCTTATTGTAAAAAGATACCCGTTGAATGAAAAGTATGGGTGAGGGAGGGGTTTGATGGTGTAGCTTAATATGGGGCAGTCCTTTGTGGCGTTCTTCTGACAACTATAGCTGGGGCCCTTTAGTAGGGTTGGTGCACTCAATAAAAGCCCTTTTGGTCCAGCATACAGTATAGGTGCAGTCTATGTGCAATGTGAGCACAATATGAGCGTGAAGTGGTTATAGTGTTGGCTCAGTCTATATGCGGTAGTGTTTTAGTATGGGGTGCTAAAATTGATTATTGTCCTGATCTCAGGCAAATCAGTGTCAGCTTTAAATTATTCAATAGGTGGGCAATTTCTTTGCCCTCTCGTGGATCCTTGCATCATGACTGCAAAGATCCTGCAGCCTTCAGGGGTGTGAAGGGATTGAGGATGAAAGGATGAAAAATTGCTCTAGTTTCTCTGCTGCAAGCCCAGTGTGATGTGATTGCCGCAGTCCCCCTCTAGGTCTCTTTCAGACTCCAGTCCCTGCTGGCATGGCCTACTAATGTTGTGTGAGCACACAGCAGATGTGCTTACCTCAAACCCCTTGTCACCACAAAAGTGAACCTCTTCATTCAGTCACTAAAAGGTTATATTGCTCTTCCCTTTACTCCTCGGGGTCATGTGGGAATTGTTGTATACGTATGCATCCATAAGATCTATTATGTGATTGATGTTCCGACCTTTAATTCCCATGATGTGAAGCACTCTGTAGAGAAGTCCATAGGCTTATATAGTCACTTGCTTGGGAAGCACCCAGTTGGTCATTTTGAGTGTTTGATCTCTGTTTACCTTCTTACATACTGTAGTATTGGTGGTGTATAAAGCTGTTTTTATGGGATTTTCTGCACTATGAGCTCTCTTTGCCTTCTCCATGTCATTAACTATTGATCTATGGGGAGGCTGAATACTGAGAAGACTTGGAGACAGGCTTAGATTTTCATAACCTGTGCCTTGAAAGATCAATTTTGGTAAGGTGTTTAGCACATATAAAAGTGGCAGGCGTGTGAGAATCACAGATTTGCACTTTATGGCTGGTATTAATGTTGAGCACTGAGAAGATTGGAACTAAGATTTCAGATTACCAGATTTTGTTTCTTAAATGACCTACCTCTTGTAAGGGGTTAGTACACTTAAAGCTGGCATATGGTGTGGGAATCACAGGTCTGCACTTTACTATTAATTGAAATGTGAGCATGATTTATTGATTCATTTGGTTTGTAGTGTTAATCTTTACAGTATTACACTATTTTGAGTAATTTTCTTTTGAGTTATACAGAGAGGAGGGTTGTTGATCTGTGAACCTACCTGGAATTGAATGATAAGCGGTTTTAATTTAATTATTTGGTAAGAGGCTGCACAAGTGGTGGGTGGAGAACCTAATCACTGGTGGAGCAGCTGATGTTGGTATATTCACACGTGAGCACAATATGGATATGTTTGTTTCCCCTTTATTTATAAAATATTACACTATTTAAGTTTATTTTGGGTTTCACATGTGATGAGTTGAAGATATTTGGAAAGCAAGGGTGAATAAAGGAAAAGCCAATTGGGCATAGGTGGACTGAAAATCTGGTAAGAGGCTTAGAAAGTAATCTGAAAGATAATACTCACCTTTCATAATTGTTCCAGAAGCACTGGACATTCTCTTGAAATTAGTACCCCAGGGGGCGCTGGTGGTCTGTTTATCTGCTTGGGAGACTCTGGGGGGCACTTGTGTGCTTGTGCACTCATTAAACTGTTACTAAACCCACAACAGTAAAATCTGTCTGCATATGCAGCATAGCATGCTTGTTATATTCACTGTGGAACTTAAGGGGTTAATACTCTGTGTAGCGACCTCACCCCTCTCACCCCTTCTCATTCTCGGCTTGTCTTTCTTTTGTCTACGGGTGTTAGTGATGGGGGGAGGGATGAGATACACCACGGCCCATGTCCTCCATAGTGAAAAGGTGAAGGCCAGAAAGATCGGGCTTTGTGTAGATGTCCTAGAGTCAAGTCCTGTACTTCGTCCCTGACTCCTTTGCTCCTAGTAACCAAAGTTCCACACAGTGAATAGGTCCAACATAGTTTTATTCTTCTCAGCGAATAAACACACAGTACGGTTAAGTTGGATTCTTTTGCAACAACTTAGTCTTAATGGGAATAGGTCGAGGCACAATCCTTTCCCTTCTCTTGCCAACCACTGTGGTATCACCAGTGGCGAATAGTCACTGCCACTGACTATGTGAAATAGAACGTTAATTACCTTCGCTAGCACGGCCCCTGTCAGGGAAAGGACATTCGTCCAAGGGAGATACAAGAGGCCTTCCTGTCACCAGCGATGCTGCGCCGGACTCTCCAGAGAAGTTCTGCACACCAGACCTCACTAACTCAGACACGGCACCCAAGGAGTTAGGGCCCCCTCGGATTCCTCCACCCTTGTGGAACTCAGTCGAAGGTACTGAGCCCCAGGCATCCGCCATAGTACCTCACCCCAGGCTAAAGGTGCCTGAGATGGACTCCATCTCCGCTCCGGCCAGGTCAAAGGCACCTGGGCCCGGAACACCGGGATGCCAGCACCCAAGCTGAAGGTGCCTGGGTGCGGCCACGTCCTCCGACTCTGCACTCTGAACCCCGTGGTAAGGGCGTCCGCCCCTTTTATCTCCTCTCCCTTCGTGCCACAGCGGGTTCCCCGCCCCACTGTACCAACTCCAGGGGAGGACAAAAAGGCACAGTCTTGCGGTGTGAGTTCACCTCTGGCCCCCGGCAACAACGCCACCTATAGGTCCAGGGAACCTCACACCACCAGAGTCCTCCAAGAACCACAAAAGGGCCCCAGATCCCCTAGCAATCAGTGCATCTGGGTTACACCCAGATGCTTCCCCTAAATTCAAATACCCACTACACTCTCCCCCCGGTGATTTGACACTGGTCCCCAGTGTCTGGTTCAAACCCATGTCTCCCAAGAAGTGGCAACATAAGTCTGACCCAGAGACCAACTATACAATTTAACCCTGAATTGTGCCAAGACCTAAAATGGGAAAAGGGAAAATAGAAATGTAAAACAATAAAACTTTCAATAAAATACTCTTAACATTTACACATGTACAATTCCCCCCCTGCTATCTAAGAACCACCCCATTCTCAGCAGCCTTGACAGACGAGTCTCCTGCAGAGGGAAAAAAAAATACACATCCTAACATCATATTTGTGTTTGCTTGGAATAAATGGGTCTGTCCGAGAAGAAACACATTCACTCCAATGAGTGTTGCATAGTGTTAAAAAAAAAAAAAACAATCGTTGCGCAACACTGCCACCTGGTGACAATGCCGCGGTAAAGACACTTATCATTTCCAGATGAACTTTTCTCTCTTGATCTTTTCTTCTCTTTGGCCCTACACTGACTAAAACCCCAAAGTCAATGATTTCTCTGAAGTGCAAGGAGAAGGAGGGAGAACAAAACAGCAACAGCTCCCATTTCTCCAAAGAGTAGAACGCCCAAATACAAAAAAAACTAGGGCACAGTCCTTGTGTTCCGGCAAAGGCACTCTGGAAAGTTCAGCAATAAGCAGCAAGAAAGAACACACAGGAGTCTTTGTTTCCTAAAAGGTAAAACTTTGGATGCGGCAGGAACACAGGCTTCAAATGCTTGTCAAAAGCCTCCACGTTGTACTCAACATCTCCTCCATCCTTGCGACAAATCACCACTCTGTCCGCATGGATATGCCTTCCCAGCATCCACTTAGTTTTGCAGTCCTGAAACTTCTTGGTGACCGTTGGTGAGCAAGAAAAGTATCTGCGTGCTTGAGGTACTTTGAGTTTGTCCCAGACAAAGGTATGGTACCACCTCTGGCGAAAAACTTCCACCTCGTAGAGCAATTCTCTAGGCAGGTATGGGTACTCCCACCCATACTCTTGGGCAACCTTCTGGCTAAAGAGACGCTGCAGCCTGGCCAAAGGTGGCATAGTGGCACGGTCCCCTTTTTCCGGGCAACACAATTGCTTCTGGATGGCGAGGTGCGTTCACCACCTTGATAGATCTGGGCACAGGGGACCACAGTGACTGGCGTTGCACTCCCGCAACAGGAGCAGGTGAAATGGAGGTTGAATCCAGAAGAGGGATTTCAGACAGTGGACCAGATTCTTCCCTTGGCGCCGAGGCCTCCACCCGGTGTGTACTATCCCCAGTAGACATAAGTGGGTCCCTTGTGACACGGGACGAGGGTAGCTTCATCTTGTCCCATCCCTTTCTGTGGAAGATTTCGTCTATCTCCCCATCATCGCCATTGTCAGACAATGAATCCAGGTCGGAGGTGTCGTAACACTCAGCGGGCAGATAATTCCCAGTCACGGAATCATCCCCCTTGACGGCCTCCACCGACTGTGGGCTTCCGCCACCTTTAACCACACAGACAGTCCTAACCCCTGGCTCACCTGGGCCTTCAGAAGAACAGGGATGTCCAGGGCTCTTCCCTCCGGATCCATCCAGGCCAGGCAAGCAGCGGGAGCGAAGCTCTTCCACGACCACACAAGGCCATCACTAGGCCGACTTTCCTCTTCGGTGGTCGGAGCAGGGAGCTGCTGGTGACCGAAGCAGCATCTTCGGATTTTTTTCTTTTCACATCTGTTTGGACAGTCACTTCGCCCTGGTCAGCACGCACAGGAATACCCGCCATGGCATCGATCTCTCCCTCCGGAGTGTCAGTACCTGTTAGGTAGTTGAGGTTGAAGGCGCGAGGCCTTTCTGTGGATGGTTCCACCTTGAAGAGAAACTCCTTGCAGACCTCACATCGCCCGAATGGCTTCAACTGAACCACCAGTCCCGAACAGCCGGGACAGATCACACGAGGGCCTCTATGTCTCTGCAGGTGTACAGAGCCAATCGCCCCCGGGGCCTTAGTCTGATTCCTGTATCCGTAACGGGAGCAGCAAAGGAAGTCATGTCCGTGAAAGAAGAAGCTGAAATCCACAGAGTATTTGAAGTCATCTTTCCTGTTCGCTGCTCCCACCCGTGCCGGAATCTTCACGTGCGTACGTCCACATGGCCAGACCCCTCCCACATTCTGCACCTGTTCGCGGGCTTTCCCTTTTCCCCGCCCATGAACTACGCAGCTGTGGTTTGCCTCGTGGTGCATTGGCCAATATGGCCGACCTACTCGGAACTCCTCCGGGCAGCAAAGTTCAAATTCAGACACCATACACATCCCGGAAACGATGCCCCCACGTGTAGCGACCTCACCCCTCTCACCCCTCCTCATTCTCGGCTTGTCTTTCTTTGTCTAGGGGTGTTAGTGCTGGGGGGAGGGATGAGATCCACCATGGCCCATGTCCTCCATAGTGAAAAGGTGAAGGGCAGAAAGATCGGGCTTTGTGTAGATGTCCTAGAGTCAAGTCTTGTACTTCGTCCCTGACTCCTTTGCTCCTAGTAACCAGAGTTCCACACAGTGAATAGGTCCAACACAGTTTTATTCTTCTCAGCGAATAAACACACAGTACGGTTAAGTTGGATTCTTTTGCAACAACTTAGTCTTAATGGGAATAGGTCGAGGCACAATCCATTCCCTTCTCTTGCCAACCACTGTGGTATCACCAGTGGCGAATAGTCACTGCCACTGACTATGTGAAATAGAACGTGAATTACCTTCGCTGGCACGGCCCCTGTCAGGGGAAGGACATCCGTCCAAGGGAGATACCGGAGACCTCTCTGTCACCAGCGATGCTGCGCCGGACTCTCCAGAGAAGTTCTGCACACCAGACCTCACAAACTCAAACACGGGCACCCAAGGAGTTAGGGCCCCCTCGGATTCCTCCACCCTCGCGGAACTCAGTCGAAGGTACTGAGCCCCAGGCATCCGCCATAGTACCTCACCCCAGGCTAAAGGTGCCTGAGATGGACTCCATCTCCGCTCCGGCCAGGTCAAAGGCACCTGGGCCCGGAACACCGGGACGCCAGCACCCAAGCTGAATGTGCCTGGGTGCGGCCACGTCCTCTGACTCTGCACTCTGAACCCCGTGGTAAGGGCGTCCGCCCCTTTTATCTCCTCTCCCTTCGTGCCACAGCGGGTTCCCCGCACCGCTGTACCAACTCCAGGGGAGGACAAAAAGGCACAGTCTTGCGGTGTGAGTTCACCTCCGGCCCCCGGCAACAACGCCACCTATAGGTCCAGGGAACATCACACCACCAGAGTCCTCCAAGAACCACAAAAGGGCCCCAGATCCCCTAGCAATCAGTGCATCTGGGTTACACTACCACCCAGATGCTTCCCCTAAATTCAAATACCCGCTACATCTGCATTGTGTAAAAAGGCTGTTTTATCCTGTATGCATAGATCCTTCCCTCCTGCACTGTCTATCTGGGGAAAGCCAGCTAACACAGGTAGCAGACCTGCACATGCTCAGTTGTGTCTTTTATGTTGGAGAGAATAATTACTTGTTCTCAGAGATAGCCAGATCACATGATATTGCCATCACACATGTGGGCGTGTATACAGGCTGAAGTGGAAGTCTCCTCCTTCCTGAATTCTCAGCACTGGAGAAACTGTGCAGTTTATCACTGACCGTGGTATACAGATCAGCTAAAAAAGTATATAGTGGCAATATTTTAATGTAAAAAGAAGATTTATAAGCTGTGGGCATTGTTGGGGGGGGGGGGGGGCAGATGAACTATTTTCATATTGTGGAAACAAAAAGTGTAGCACTAATCAAAAAAATGAACAAGAATGCATGACGCACTCAAATGAGTATATAAAACGGTGCAATATAAAAAAAGACACTCAAATATTAAGTAAAAACAGTAAGAAGTCCTCATATATACAAAATGTCTATATGCCAAATACAAGTGAAAACTTGTGCAACTGAGTGTCCTAAAGTAATTCAAAAATGAAGGCAATGGTGAAATTCAAAAGTGGGTGAAGACTTTGAAGGGAAAGGTGACGGTGAGAAGATGAAGAGAACCACCATCAATAGGTAAGGAGCTTACCAGATAGTTTGAACCCAGAGGAACATATGTTCAGTGGGTCAAACGGGCTTGGTGTGGTGGAACCACGATGGAACCTGGATAATCTGTATGCTGCAAATTGCTGTGCTGGAAATGGCCAAACATCAACATGGAGAGAGAAACCGCAGAAGAAAGATGACCTCTTAGCAGATAACCTCATATGCAGTAGTAGTCCGGGAAAATCCCAATCAATATGAGCAGGTAAGTATCATGTAATAGAGAAAAGAAACAGTCACATAGCGTAACTCTGTATATAAATCAAAATTTAATGTAGTGGAAACACTTACATTTAAGTTGATATAAAAGCGCTTTGCAAAGAATGTGGCAACAATGGCGTCCTCCCGACGCGTTTCGTCTCCTAGGACATCATCTGGGGTGTCCCTCCACTGTTGCCCCCCTTGTATATATAGGAAAAGTGACCCCAATCAAGAGAGTTCATCCCCGGCCGCATTGTCAGTGGAAATGGCATTACTTCCTGGTTTTCCTAAGATGGCCGCCGGGCTTGTGTTCCAAGCCTCCATCTGGGTGCCTCTGACAAGGCCAAGCCTCGTTTTGGTCTCTGATATCATGTGACTCCCTGACTGAATGCCAGGAAGCTCTCACTGTGGAAGCAATCAAGAGAGTTCATCCCCGGCCGCATTGTCAGTGGAAATGGCATTACTTCCTGGTTTTCCTAAGATGGCCGCTGGGCTTGTGTTCCAAGCCTCCATCTGGGTGCCTCTGACAAGGCCAAGCCTCGTTTTGGTCTCTGATATCACGCAACTCCCTGACTGAATGCCAGGAAGCTCTCACTGTGTGGATGATGTATCCAAGCCTCGTCCTGGCTGCAGAGACATGTGACATGATGAGTTCCAAGCCTCGCTCTGGGAAAGCCTGATGCAGTGTATTAATCTGAAAGACAGAGAACTTAAAGGGGAAGTACCTTAATTGGGTCAAATATGACATATATATCGCCACTCTTAAAATGGTCAACATAAATGATAAAAAATTGTAAAAAATTGTATAATAAAGAAAAAAAACCTATATAATAGGAAAAAGGTTATGTAAAAACATTAGCCAATCCTGTTAAAGGTGCTATTAGATATTAAGTAAAAACTGTATATAAAATATATGCATAAATATATATAAAAAATGACACTGTCAGCAAAATACTATAATCGCATCCCTAGGTGAAAACCTCATGGTTGCTGGTATAATCACATGAGAATGCCCGTGAAATGAACTCTCCTGTATGGGTCATAAACATTATGATAGACCTATCTGGCATAGACAGTGACTCAGTTATAGAGCATATTACATGTATAAAAATCTCTTATACATAAAATGTATGATATAAAATTACCGTACATATAAAAATACATATAAAAAGAGGGAATGAAATAAAAAAATAAAAAAATAAAAGAATGGGAAAAAGTTAGAGTACCCCACATTTAGCAATGCCCGATGTTCATTAAGATTTATTGATAAATGAATTGATATCCCACTCAACGTTTAGACCTGATGGTGTTTGGGACTGTAGTTCGTATATCCAAAAAGTCTCTAATTGGGAGACCCCCCTAGTCATAGCTCCGCCCCTCCAGGGTGGAATGAACTGGTCAATAACCAGAAACTGGGTGCCCTTTGGGTTACGATCATGGTGTAATTTGTAGTGTCTGGGCACGGTATGCTTAGTGTCCCCACTTTTGATAAGGGCAATATGTTCTCCCACCCTTACTGAAAAGGTACGGATAGCACGGCCCACATATTGTTTGCCACATGGGCATGTGATCAAATACAACACATGCTTGGTGGCGCATGTGCAAAACTTTTTTATGGGATATTTCTTATGGGTGATGGTAGATGTAAACTCCAAAGTTTTGCTCCTCCCTGAAATGTTGTACCGACACACTGTGCATTTTTTGCACGGATAAAAACCCACGAGATGATGAAAAAAAGATGGGCGACCAGGAGGATTAATAATGTTGGGTGCTATCCTACTCTGCAGAGTGGGAGCTCCCCTAAAAATAACCTTAGCCCTATCAGGTATAACTGAATTCAAAACACGGTCATTTTGAAGAATGCCCGAATGCTTGGCCATGATAGCTTTGATGTGTTTGTGTTGAGTAGAAAAGGACGTTACCATGGCCCACTTGAAACTGTCATCTGCCTCTCTTTTGGGCTTGACTTCTAGAAGAGATTCTCTCCTAATATCCAAAGTATTGTGTAATTATTGGTCAATCTCAATAGGGTTATAGCCCTTGTCGAGAAATCTTTGTTTCAAAACATTAGCCTGTGTTTTAAAGGTCTCAGTACTTGTACAATTTCTACGTAACCTCAAAAATTGGCTACGGGGGACCGACCCCAACCATGAACGATGATGACAACTATCTATGGGGATGAACCCATTAGGGTCAAGTAGGTTTAAAAAAAGTTTGGAACTCAAACTGTCTGTTGACAATTCTGATTTCCAAATCTAGAAAATGAATCTTCTCCATGTTAGCCTCATAGGTTAATGAAATACCCCTATCGTTGGCATTGAGATGGTCAAAAAATGTCTCGAGAGAGGACAAACTGCCGTTCCATAGGAGGAGGATGTCATCTATGTACCTGGCCCACAACACCAAAGAGGGGGTGTCTGTGGCATAGACGACATCCTCCTCCCACTTGGCCATAAAAAGATTGGCGAGGCTAGGGGCGAATTTAGCTCCCATAGCCACGCCACATAGTTGTAGATAGTATCGCTGGTTGAACCAGAAATAACTATGTTTTGTAGCAAATTCCAAAAGCTCTATAATGAATTTGCATTGGAACGGAGCAAGTGATGGTTCCTTGTCCAAAAAGTATTTAACAGCTTTGATGCCCCTTTCTTGTGGTATACAAGTGTATAATGAGGCCACATCAGCTGTGACTAAAATGTAGTCGTCCCGTATGTCAACATTTTCTAGCAACCTGATGGTGGCACCTGTGTCCCTAAGATAGGAAGGTGTCTGTCTGACCAGTGGCTGTAGAAAATGGTCTATGTACCGACCTATGCGTGAGGTGATGGAATCGATCCCACTCACGATAGGCCGGCCTGGTGGGTGGAGTGGGTCCTTGTCCTTGTCCACACAGTGAGAGCTTCCTGGCATTCAGTCAGGGAGTTGCGTGATATCAGAGACCAAAACGAGGCTTGGCCTTGTCAGAGGCACCCAGATGGAGGCTTGGAACACAAGCCCGGCGGCCATCTTAGGAAAACCAGGAAGTAATGCCATTTCCACTGACAATGCGGCCGGGGATGAACTCTCTTTATTGCTTCCACAGTGAGAGCTTCCTGGCATTCAGTCAGGGAGTCACATGATATCAGAGACCAAAACGAGGCTTGGCCTTGTCAGAGGCACCCAGATGGAGGCTTGGAACACAAGCCCGGCGGCCATCTTAGGAAAACCAGGAAGTAATGCCATTTCCACTGACAATGCGGCCAGGGATGAACTCTCTTGATTGGGGTCACTTTTCCTATATATACAAGGGGGGCAACAGTGGAGGGACACCCCAGATGATGTCCTAGGAGACGAAACGCGTCGGGAGGACGCCATTGTTGCCACATTCTTTGCAAAGCGCTTTTATATCAACTTAAATGTAAGTGTTTCCACTACATTAAATTTTGATTTATATACAGAGTTACGCTATGTGGCTGTTTCTTTTTTCTATTACATGATACTTACCTGCTCATATTGATTGGGATTTTCCCGGACTACTACTGCATATGAGGTTATCTGCTAAGAGGTCATCTTTCTTCTGTGGTTTCTCTCTCCATGTTGATGTTTGGCCATTTCCAGCACAGCAATTTGCAGCATACAGATTGTCCAGGTTCCATCGTGGTTCCACCACACCAAGCCCGTTTGACCCACTGAACATATGTTCCTCTGGGTTCAAACTATCTGGTAAGCTCCTTACCTATTGGTGGTGGTTCTCTTCATCTTCTCACCGTCACCTTTCCCTTCAAAGTCTTCACCCACTTTTGAATTTCACCATTGCCTTCATTTTTGAATTACTTTAGGACACTCAGTTGCACAAGTTTTCACTTGTATTTCACATATAGACATTTTGTATATATGAGGACTTCTTACTGTTTTTACTTAATATTTGAGTGTCTTTTTTTATATTGCACCGTTTTTATATACTCATTTGAGTGCGTCATGCATTCTTGTTCATTTTTTTGATTAGCGCTACACTTTTTGTTTCCACGCTTTTTACTATTTCTACTTGTTGTGTTAGCAGCTTATCCAGAGGGCAGCGCGGAATTATTTTGTATGGAACTATTTTCATATTACTGGGTTTAGTAACACTTTAAATTTAATCCAGCAATTAGCTTCCCTGCACATATTCACACAGTAAAGCCTTATTTTGGGTTCATTCAAGGTTTTAATTTTTAACTGAAGCCCTGATGAAGGGGGGCAGTTCCTTTGACCCCCAAAAAGCATTAGCTGTCTTTCAGCACAACACTAATAAATGAAATTGGACTCTTATCTTTTGGTCCTGCGCTCCTTTCATGTATGTATACACATTTTGTTTCTAGTAACCTGCTGGGGTACTCACTGCAGGGTAGCCTTGTCTGTCAGCAGTCTAACCTGAGTTAGTGGGCTCTTCAAATGTTTTATCTCACTACTTTGTATAAACGTATATCAAAGTCCCAGCGCCTCTTGGCTGCCTTTTCTTTTCATTGAAATCTGGACATGCGGCTATGTCTTTTTCATTGAAATTTGGATGTGCGTCATTCACTTCTATGAGCTGCCTGCACACAACTCAGAAGTGGATGCACATGCAGAAGACGGTTCACCATGGAGGTCTAGTCTGAATGAGCCCATAATGTTATAAAGGGGGACCCAATTAAAAAAAATATATAAAGGCATGGGGTCCCACCCTTTATACATATCCAACCTTTATCCTTGATAAATTTATGTTATACATTTTTAAGGAGGATAAAGGATAAAGGATAAAAAATAAGCATGGATGCTGGATAACATTTACGCTACCTTGTGTTTGGTGTATTTGTATACCAATGACCTATGTTACTGTACATCGTTTAGTATTTCAAAATCCAATAAAATCCTTTGTGAAATAAAAAATAAATACACGCATAAAGAAAAGGGCACAAATGCCTAGTGCAGTATCCAGAGCACTTTATTAAGGAATAAACAAATGAGTGGATGCTCATAAAAGTTTAAATAAATATAGCAAGAAAAATACTCCAAGACCTGCAGACTCTGGAATATGTTTGTCCTCTCTGAAGAGAGGAAAGCTCTTTTAGGTCTGTAATTTGCTCAGTGGACATTACTCTCTATGGTTTTGGGTGTAGCCCAATTTGGGTGGACTCCTTTAAAAAGCCTGTCTTTTTAGTGTCACAGTTGTTGTGAAGAAGCAAGCTATCGCTTGTGAAACGTGTCTACCATTGCCTGTATGTCAGGTCACCTGTGGCCAGGTGACAGATGCACACCGTAGGGGGACAGGAGTGCACCGCAAGGTAGTGAACCCTATGGCTGACTGCTAAGGATAGGAAACTGGGTGGTTGTGGAAAGCGGGACCAGAGGAGCACAACCGGGATCCTATAGGAAGCTAGAGCCAAGATTCCCCAGGGCGCGGAGTCTAAGACCCAGCAGGTCTTCTCCAGAGCCTCTAGTGGTGAGGATGTTATGCTGCAGGCTGGGTCCAGGTCGCGGCCCCTAGAGTCTCCTAGCTCACGCCCCGTAGGATAAGGGGAAAAGAGGGGAAGCAGCAGCACAAGATATAAGAGTAACGAATAACAAGCAGAAGGTCAAGGGCCACAAGCAGACAAGGATAACGAAGGACAAGCCGAAGGTCAAGGGTCACGAGCAGACAGGGATAGTCGGGGACAAGCCAAATATGAAACAGAGAGACAGACGTAGCACACGGCAGGCAGGAACCCAAACACACAATGCCTAACAAACACGTTGATCAGCAAAGCAGGCTTGCAGTGCACAGGTTAATATAGTGTTCTGTGATAGGGCCTGGGGTGGAGTCAGGCTGGGAGGAGATTATAAAGGAAGCCAGGTGAAAGGGTTCTGGCCTCTAAGATGAACACATGAGGAGGAAAGGTAAGATGGCAGACAGACATTAATGCATATCCATGACACTGTATCTGTCTGACCCTTTTGACAATAAAGATGACATTAAGATAAGTTGCAGTTCCAGTGTGCGACCAATTTCTTGTGACATTGCCTCACAATAAACTTCCTTTATTCCCTCCCTTCAATATCTTCCCCCAGTCGTCGTCCCCCCTCCCAATTTATAAATTATTATTTTATTCCTCCTCTCCCTCTTTTTCTGACCTCAGCTTATCTACTCTTTCTTCGGTCTTATCTTCTATATAGCATAGAAAAAGGAATGGGTGACTCCCAGCCTCTTCATGTGGTTAATCTCTCAAAACAGGCGCAGAAATTATTAATACAAACTGGTTATAAATCCTTAAATGTTTCCCTGACATATATAGATCTTTAACACAGATTCACAGAATAGACACATTGTTTGCCTTGTAACCGATTATGTTGGCGCCTATGTATTTTGGATATGAGGAACTGTCCTGGTTTAAATAAATAAAATATTTGAAAAAAATATATATATATAGCGTTGTATGTAAACCAAGAAACAAGGGTCTGTCCTGTAGTGATGCTCCTCTAGTTCGGATTTATATCCTGTGTCGCCCTTCATCAGAGCAAAAAGCTCCGCAGTGCAGAGGCAGCCAGGCACACAGCAACATTCCACACACTCTATCTCAATAAACAGCCTAAGGAATGTGTCTTTTTTGTATGTATTGCTGAATAAATTTGGAGAGGGTGTAGGGCAGCATGAGATACTCCAAAAACACTACATAGCAACAGGAGGACACACTACAATGAGTTTAGCTTCTCTAAAGCTTCTCTTTACACCAGAAGCAAAGTAAGACAGCCAGAACTGAGACCTTGCAAGGGTTCTTTCAGCCAAATTCACCACTGGCACTTTCACCCAAAGGACGCCAGCACTCAGTCACTAGGGCCTTGAGTTCAGGTCCGTACTCACAATGTTACAGGATAGCCGGATGCCTTCTTCCAGTATCCACCAGACACTGTTCAGTGAGGGAGAAGCTAATGCCTACAATGCCATAGGACAGATAGACCCTTTTCAACCTCCACCAGTCACCCTCCAGTGAGCTCTCCAGACCAGATTCTTAGCTCCAAGAAGATTTAAAAATAGGCCCCCCAGCTATGCCACAGCTGGGACCTCGATGAATGTTGTCTTAAAACAGTAGAACTGCTGCAAGGGGGTGGGGGTGTAGCCACCCCCACGTCGGGTAGGATTCCATTGAATAGGAAGACTCTGCTGTTCTAAACCTCACACTATTTATATGCCTCTTCAGCAACCTGCTGGTATTGGCTGAAGTGCAATAAATATTCAGGTTGCTTATTTGACTTTCCAGCCCCCTATGTTCTAAAAACCTCTAGAATGCAGGGGGAAACAATCAAACCGGCTGCTTGTGAGATCCAGCCCAAAGCAATTAATAGTTTTCCAATGATTACAGAGGAGCCAAAAGGAACTAAATTCACCAAACATCATAGCAACCTATCTAGGAGGGAGCTACATTCTATTCCATGAAATAAAATTACACACTAAAATACTCAGGTGTACAAATATATTGATGTATAGCATGCATGTTTTATATTCCCTATATCTATTTTCCCTCCTATATGTAAACATATATTGTGTCACAGGAGGAAAATATGTTATCATATCGGCAATGGAGGAAAAGAAAGGACATATCTTAACCACTTCAGCCCTGGAAGAATTTACCCCCTTCCTGACCAGAGCACTTTTTGCGATGCAGCACTGCGTCGCTTTAACTGACAATTGCGCGGTCGTGCGACATTGAACCTAACCAAAATTGACGTCCTTTCTCCCCCACAAATAGAGCTTTCTTTTGGTGGTATTTGATCACCTCTGCGGTTTTTATTTTTTGTGCTATAAACAAAAGAAGAGCGACATATTTGAAAAAAATGCAATATTTTTTACTTTTTGATTTAATAAATATCACAATTTTTTTTTTTTAAAACAATTTTTTTTCTAAGTTTAGACCGATACGTATTCTACATATTTTTGGTAATTTTTTTTTGCAATAAGCGTATATTGATTGGTTTGCGCAAAAGTTATAGCGTCTACATAATAGGGGATAGATTTATGGCATTTTTATTTTTTTTATTTTTTTTACTAGTAATAGCGGCGATCTGTGATTTTTATTGTGACCGTGACATTGCGGCAGACACATCGGACACTATTGGCGCGTTTTTGGGACCATTCACATTTATACAGCGATTAGTGCTATAAAACTGCACTAATTACTGTGTAAATGTGACTGGCAAGGAAAGGGTTAACACTAGGGGGCGATCAAGGGGTTAATATGTTCCCTATTGAGTGATTGTAACTGTAGGGGGAGGGGACTCACAAGGGGAGGAGACCGATCTGTGTTCCTCTGTACTGGGAACACACATCGGTCTCCTCACCTCTGACAGGAGGTGGATCTGTGTGTTTACACACACAGATCCACACTTCTGCCGTGATCGTGGGCAATCGCGGGTGCCCAGCGGACATCGCGACCGCCGGGCACACTCACCGGGTCACGAGCGTTGCCGCGGGTGCGCGCGCGCGCCCCATAGACGGCCGGGAAAAAAGGACGTCATATGACGTCCGCCCGGAGGGAGGGAGGGTTCCTGCCGGCGTCATATGTCTATGACCCGGTAGGAAGTGGTTAAAGTGAATGTAAACCCTCAATATACCCAGTGAAGTGAACAGCCTCAGATGATACACAGAGATGAAAAAAATCTCACTATATGAGTTTTACATGCATATCTGCTGTCTTCAGCTTTATATACTCTTTAGAAAGTAGACGTTCTGTTAGAATTTTCATTTCCTGGTTTCCCTGTAGGAGGGAATCATTGCTAGACACTGTGAGAGACTGTGAGACAGCTGATTGGAGGAAAGGCACACACCCCCTTCCCCACACATGCAGAGCTTGCCTGTGTATAGTTTAGCTTTGTGCTAATCTATTTATAGCAACCTCCTCCGACACACAGTTCAGGCTCCCATCTCTGAGAGCTTGTCAAAAGTTATCAGACTGATAACAGAGGAACAGAGCAGGACAAAGCTAGGAGACACTGGGATTTGAGGAGGAAATAAGAAAACACTACAGATAGATGTGCCTAGCTCAAATTTCATGAATCAGGTTTACAAACACTTTAAGGTGCAATCCCCTCTTCGAACACAATCTGAGCCTGTGTGCTTGGAGAGAGGCTTGCACCCTTAGATTCCTCCATGTGTCAATTGGGTTGACAAGCTTCTATGTTGGTGTGGAGATGGATCGTAATTTTGATGACTTTGCAGCAGAACTTAAAGTTGAATTCCAGCTTACACCTAACTAGCCTTAAAATTGTCCCTTCTACCGTCCTAGCACATATGCTAACTAAAGTGTGTAAGAAAGATGTATATACCTAACTATTTTCAGGCCACTCTGGTCCAATCACGTGACTCCCTCTGTTTCAGCCAGTGTGGCTTCAGGGGAGAGGGTTTAAACATAAGGAATCCTTGGGATCCCAGTGTATAACATAGGCTGATAATAAGGGCCACAGCATTCTCATAAGCAGTCATATGTCTACATGCTACAATATGGAGTGCAGAGAACTCAAGGCCAACCAATCCCAGAAGGAAGAGAAGGCAGGTCAAAATAGGTTTTCTCAGCCAGGCACAAAAAGAGGCCCTAGCTCAAAAAGGAAGGCATTGGGAATTTCTACAAAGGGTATAAACATGTACACAAAGCTGGTGCAATCATTATTAATTGGGCAATGGTCATTCTGTAGCACAGCTTTTCAGTGAATGGATCTTTTGATACCCTGTGCTTGTGTTCCTATGGGCATGGTAACAGCTGGAGAGTGAGAGAAATAATTAGTTAATACAGATAGTTTTGATTCCATTTTTAGGTACCTATATCTAAACCCAAAACTTTATTTTCTTAGTTTTTAAATAGGGAATGGTTAGAACCACTGTAATACGGTATTCTTTCCCTATTGAAAAGACTACCCTTCACTTACCCAAAGACAACAGAAAGTGAGGACATCTCTCAAATGCAAGGGGAATTCACATTTATTTATTTTTTACAAATAAAAGGAAAATTCACATCTAAGTTGGCACTGAAAAAAAAAGTACCCATTGGAAAAATATCTCTATATTCTTGTTCCAGTGACAACTGTAACATTTTGGAATTTTCATCACATTTCTTCACCATTGTGACCAGGACAAACACAGACAATGATAAAAAACGTGAGAGGGATTTAAACTCTTCCCCACCCTATCCAAAAAAGGTTTTACATTATGTATACTTTATGTTACTGCTAAAACCAATGGCCATTACTCCATACTTATACTTTTAGACCTCTCTGCTGCCTTTGACACAGTTGACCACCTGCTCCTCCTCAAATTACAGCAAATTACACTCCCTTAGCCTCTGTGATTCTGCTTTATCCTGGTTCTCCTCCTACCTATCTCAGCGCACTTTCAGTGTCACTTACATCTCCATCTCCTCCGCTCCTCTTCCTCTTTCTGTTGGGGTACCCCAAGGCTCCGTCCTTGGGCCTCTCCTATTCTCACTCTATACCTCTTCCCTGGGCCAGTTGATAACCTCCCATGGCTTCCAATACCACCTCTATGCTGACGACACCCAGATCTATCTCTCCACTCCTCAACTCACCCCCTCGATCTCCTCACGGATATCAAACTTACTGAATGACATATCGGCATGGATGTCACACCACTTCCTCAAACTCAATCTTTCTAAAACTGAGCTTGTTATATTTCCTCCTTCACGGTCCCCCCTGTGTGACTTCACCATTAATATAAATAACACAACCATTGGTCCCTCCACACTTGCCAGGGTCCTGGGTATAATCCTTGACTCAGACCCCTCCTTCAGCCCCCATATTCAATCACTGGCTAAATCCTGCCGCCTTAACCTCCGCAACATCTCCAGAATTCGACCCTTTCTGACTAATGACACCACAAAGCAACTTATTCACTCCTTGATTATTTCCCACCTTGACTACTGCAACTCTCTCCCTAATGGCCTACCCTTAAGCAGGCTATCCCCCCTTCAGTCTATTATGAATTCTGCTGCTAGACTAATACACCTCACTAACCGATCCGTGACTGATGCTTCCCTCTGCCAATCCCTTCACTGGCTTCCCCTACCCCACCGTGTAAAATTCATAATGCTAACCATAACATACAAGGCCATTCACAACATCGCCCCCATCTACATCACCAACCTCATCTGCAGATATCGCCTAAATCATCCCATCCGCTCCTCCCAGGATCTCCTGCTTTCTAGCTGCTTTGTTACCTCCTCCCATGCTCGCCTTCAGGACTTCTCCAGAGCCTCTCCCATCCTCTGGAACTCCCTGCCCCAGTATGTCCGATCAGCCCCTACCCTGTCCACCTTCAGGAGATCCCTGAAAACTAATTTATTCAGAGAAGCCTATCCCACACCAACCTAACAACTATCCCCGAGCCACCCCCATCAAATTCTCTGCAGCTATAACCTTTTGTGCCAAAACCCCTCCCTTTAGAATGTAAGCTCTATGAGCAGGGCCCTCCTGTACCTTTTGTATTGAACTGTACTGTAATTGTGTTTTCCCCCCTATACATTGTAAAGCGCTGCGTAAACTGTTGGTGCTATATAAATCGTGTATAATAACAATTGTTGAATAGAGAAATATTCAACAACTGAAAAGTGCCCCTGTTGCTCAGGAATTTCCAGTATCCTTTGCATACCTTTCTTCCCTGATGAGTTATATTGTGATTAGTGGCAATAGCAGGTAACCCCAATTGTTCCCAATGTTTGTGCTCTCATACTTTAGACTGGGTAGCTCAAACAACAAAACAATCCCGTACAAGTTGTCCACGATACTAAATATACACAAATTATATCAAATTTTGTTATTTCAATAAGTGTGCACTTTATTAAAACATATACAGTATGTCCTAAATATAAACACACAAACTGAGTATACACACAAAAAATAAAAACTTTTACAAAATGCACATTATATTTAACAAATTAAATGCAACGTGGCCCAATATTCAAATAACCAGTTCACAAAATGCCAAAGATCATCCATTGAATGGGGTGCTCACTATGAGCACTATTCTGGCATGACCCAGGTCGCTGAGATACATTTTAAATGCTAAATAAATTATTCAGTGTTGACAGTCCAAACAAATGACATAAAAGGTATAATTGCTATCAAGAACTAGGGATGATCATGAGTTTGGTTCTAAACCCAGGATGTAGCTGTCAGTGCCAGGCCAATCAGCTGCAGGCCGAGGGTTCCCAATCTCACAGCTGCATGTGCACAAAAGGGTGGGGATGCTCATGGCATTATTAACCTAATATGATCAGGTCAATCATATCATGAGTATCACAATCCCCCCCCCCCCTTTTCCCTTCCCATAGCATACGAATGCCTTTTGGAAATCCCCCACCTACAGCAGATTGGCACTGATAGCTGTCTCCTGGGTTCAGACCAAACTCATGCTCACCCCTTTTAAATACTAAGTGGAACCAAACTGCTAATACAGTGGGGAAAATAATGTTTTGATCCCCTGCAGATTTTGTAAGTTTTCCCACTTACAAAGAAATGAAGGGTCTATAATTGTTATCATAGGTATATTTTAAATGATAGAGTCATTATTTCAACCAAAAATCCAGAAAAAAACACAAGATACAAATTTTTCAAACTGAGTTGCAGTTCGGTGAGTAAAATAAGTATTTGATCCCCAAGCAGAACATGACTTAGTACTTGGTTGAGAAACCCTTGTCGGCAAGCACAGAGGTGAAACATTTCTTGTAGTTGGTTACCAGATTTGCACACATCTCAAGAGGGATTTTGGTCCACTCTTCTTTACAGATCTTCTCTAAATTCCTAAGGTTTCTGGATGATATTCTGTTTCTATCATTTAAAATACACCTATGATAAAAATTATAGACCCTTAATTTCTTTGTAAGTGGGAAAACTTACAAAATCAGTAGAGGATCAAATAATTATTTTCGCCACTGAATATCTCTAACTGCAACTCTCTAACTATCTCCAACTACTCCGCTACCCATTGGTGCTGGTTCTGATGGTAAACAATAGACTATGGTTAACACAGAGGGCAGACATCTTGATGTAGGGGGTGTGACTTTTCCACCAATATGCAAATGTAGCAAGCCAAGACCGCTATGTATACTGAACTATTTGAAGCAGGCTTTGTATAGGCTTCTTTTGCTGGCTAACATGGCTGAGCTTTGGGAACCTGTGTTTTAGATATATACATTTCACGTTATTTTATGTAGCAAAAAATGCATTTTAAAGTAAAGTATGAGTGTTGTAAAACCAGGTAGATCTACGGGTACAAATACTTTCAAGGACATTTCCAAACTTCACAGCTGCACTTGGAAGGCAAGGACAATTGACCTGTAATGTTGTCACTCGTGTATTACAGTTTTTGTTCATCCAGGATGATTAAACGGAAAAGTTTTGTCATGAAATGGTAAGGGAATAAAAATATTCTTTCAATAAGCAGGAGGTTCACGGACAGCTCTCTCCAGACTCCAGGGGGACTCTGGGTCAATGTATGTCACTGGATACCAGTGAATAAAAGCAGCTTGTAAGGCTGCATGGAGTTTCAGAGAGTTCCTCACACAGGATTGTTCTTGGTAAGACTAGATTCAGAATCCGTGCTTTCTTCCTGTACTGGTACTTTGCATTTCTTGCTTCCTGGTAGAAAACATTAGAAATCTCATGAGTATTTATATAAAGAGAAACCTTATGCAATATGTAAAAGTAATTATTAAGATACTGATGATATTCAGAAAATATCGCAACTGTAATAAAGTGTAAACATTTAATGGTCTAGGACAGGGTTTCTCAACCAGGGTTCCATGGAATTCTAGGGTTCCTTTCAGAGGATGCTAGGGATTCCTTGAGGGGTTCCTTGAGCAATGGGCAATTTCTGCCTCTCAGATACGTTCCCACTGACACCAATGATATTTTTAGCTATCTGCAAGTGGGTATATCTTCCCAATGACCACAAGTGTAAGGAGCATTTTTCTCACTGATCATCAGACTAATATGTATCATGAGTTGTAGATATAGTCATTTTTGCAGGGGTTCCCTGAGACTGGATAGTTATTTTAAAAGTTCCTCAAAAGGTTGAGAAAGGTTGATCTAGGTGTTCAAGAAGGAAAGCACCAAACACAGCGCATATGGTGTCCAGATTCAGTTTTCTTCAGACACTTTTGTTATAAAAAATCCAACACGTTTCGGGGTTCAAAGGGTCTCCTTCATTAAGACTTGGTACTGCTGAACAAAGTATGTACTGGACTAATGAAATCTAATGACCTCAAAGGGTAATTAGACCAATTGTTCTGCTTCAGAAATCTAAGCACTTAAAGTTTGATCTCTATAAATAACTTGATCCAAATGACATCCTGCAGATCATAGAAAGCTTTAATCAAAAAAAAAAAGTGCAGATCATAACAGATGAACATCAGATAGGTCAACATCATTAGTGTAGCTAGCTCCAGCAGAATACAGCAGGTGTGATGAATGGAGACCAAAGCATAAGGAAGAAAAAGGGTGGGACGAACTACATAGCTTATCCCCTAGCTACAGAGTGAGGAAAGGACAAAACTATTTAAAGGCAAACAACAATGCATGTGTAACATGATACTGATGATCATTCCAGATGATGGTTAAAATGACAAACTCTGGTTAAGAAAATTCTATTGTTGTATCTGTAACTAAAAAAGTACCTTCTTTTGCTCTTAGCCTCCTTTGATTCTCCAGATTCATATTTTAATTTTTTTTTATTTTTCTGCTGCTGTGGTCTGACATTCTATTGCTTTTAGCCTCCTTTGAATATTTAGATTCTTTTTTTTGCTGCTGTGGTCTGACTTCCTGTTAGAGGTTGGCTATGTTTATTCCCTATGGTCCCTCTGTATATGGGCACATAGCTACCTTCTCTTGCTCACTCCCGAGTAGGGATGAGCTTTATGTTCAAGTCGAAACATGAGTTTGACTCGAACATTGGCTGTTCGCCCGTTCGGCGAACAGCGAACAATTTGGGGTGTTCGCTGCAAATTCGAAAAGCCGCGGAACACCCTTTCAAAGTCTATGGGAGAAATCTAAAGTGTTAATTTTACAGGTTAATAAGCAAGTTATTGTCACAAAAAGTGTTTGGGGACCTGGGTCCTGCCCCAGGGGACATGTATCAATGCAAAAAAAAGTTTTAAAAACTGACGTTTTTTCGGGAGCAGTGATTTTAATAATGCTTTAAGTGAAACAATAAAAGTGAAATATTCCTTTAAATTTCATACCTGGGGGGCGTGTATAGTATGCCTGTAAAGTAGCGCATGTTTCCCGTGTTTAGAACTGTCCCTGCACAAAATGTGATTTCTAAAGGAAAAAAAGTAATTTAAAACTCGCGGCTATTCATGAATTGTCGGCTCCCTGGCAATACAGATCAAAGTCATTGAAAAAAACGGCAGGGGTCCCCCCAACAGTCCATTACCAGGCCCTTTGGGTCTGGTATGAATATTAAGGGTAACCCTGAACCAAAAAAAAACTGTGTCCCTTCAGGTCTGGTATGGATATTAAGGGGAAGCCCGCACCAGAATTTAAAAAAAAAATGGCGTGGGGTCCTCCCCAAAAATCCATACCAGACCCTTCAGGTCTGGTATGGATTTTAAGGGGAACCCCGCACATTAAAAAAACATTCCAGCGATGTAATACAGTCTGTCCAGCGTTGTTCTCTATGTCCTGCGATGATCCGATGTCCAGTGATGCTGCAGTCTCCAGTCTCCACTCCACACGAAACCGCCATGACGTAAGAGGGAGCGAGGTCACCCGTCCACATCATAGGGTAAGCTCCGGCTTTCCCCGCTTGCCGGGGAATACCCAATGACGTCGGCGGGTGACCCTGCCCCATGACGCGCCGGGGGGGGTCACCCGCCGTCATCATTGGGTATTCCCCAAAGGGGAGAATACGCAGCGGAAGGCTGGTATCTCAAGAGGAGCCTGGGGCCTCAATTGGAGGATGCATACAAACCAATCTGTCTCACAGTATTGCCGGGTCGGCTTAAAGGACTTTCTCATACTGTGCAGTCGTGCTTGAACTTTGAAATTCTGATTACCAAGTCTGTGGCAGAGACTTTTCATTTGTCCGTGCATCATCCCGGCTGCTAGGCCGGTGAGAGGGACCTATCCGGGTGAGCAAGATCCAGTGACAGCGAGTGTACCTGTCTCCAGGATCTCAAGTTTTTCTCAGTGATCTGCATCAGGTACCTGAACTTCACCTAATCCTCTATCCCTCATTCTGCCAACGTTGTGGTAAATAAAAAGCATTGGGAAAGACTCAGTGACTGGCAACCGTGTTTTATGCAACTTTGACCCTAGACTTTGAGCCAACACGGAGAATAGGGATGAGCCGAACACCCACGGTTCGGATCGCACCAGAACCTGCGAACGGACCGAAAGTTTGCGCAAACTTTAGAACCCTATTAAATACAATGGACGCGAATGTTGGACATCAAAAGTGCTAATTATAACAGCTAATATACAAGTTCTTGTCCTAAAAAGGGTTTGGGGACCCCCCAAAAATCCACACCAAACCCTTATCCGAGCACGCAACCTGGCAGGCCGCAGGAAAAGAGGGGAGGACAAGAGAGCACCCCCCCTCCTGAACCGTACCAGGCCACATGCCCTCAACATGGGGAATTTGTCCCCATGTTGATGGGGACAAGGGCCTCATCCCCACAACCCTTGCCCGGTGGTTGTGGGGGTCTGCAGGCAGGGGGCTTATCGGAATCTGGAAGCCAAAGGGGACACCCAGATTCCGTCCCCCCCATGTGAATTGGTAACATTGTACCCCTACCAGTTCACAAAGAAGGTGTAAAAAATTGTAAAAAAACACAGACACGGTTGGGATAAGTCCTTTATTAAAAATTAAAAATTAAAAAAACATTCCAGCGATGTAATACAGTCTGTCCAGCGTTGTTCTCTATGTCCCGTGATGATCCGATGTCCAGCGATGCTGCAGTCTCCACTCCACACGAAACCGCAATGACGTAAGAGGGGGCGAGGTCACCCGTCCACATCATAGGGTAAGCTCCGGCTTTCCCCGCTTGCCGGGGAATACCCAATGACGTCGGCGGGTGACCCTGCCCCGTGACGTTACGGGGGGGGGGTCACCCGCCGTCATCATTGGGTATTCCCCACTTGCCGGGGAAAGCCGGGGGTTACCCTATGATGTGGACGGGTGACCCCGCCCCCTCTTACGTCATGGGGGTTTTGTGTGGAGTGGAGACTAGAGACTGCAGCATCGCTGGACATCGGATCACCGTGGGACATAGAGAACAACGCTGGATTACATCGCTGGAATGTTTTTTTTATTTTTTATTTTTTTATTTTTAATAAAGGACTTATCCCAACTGTGTCTGTGTGGTTTTTTTACATTTTTTACACTTTCTTTGTGAAATGGTAGGGGTACAATATACCCCGTTACCAATTCACATGGGGGGGCGGAATCTGGGGGTCCCCTTTGTTAAAGGGGGCTTCCAGATTCCGTATAAGCCCCCCGCTCGCAGACCCCCACAACCACCGGGCAAGGGTTGTGGGGATGAGGCCCTTGTCCCCTTCAACATGGGGACAAATTCCCCATGATGGGGGCATGTGGCCTGGTATGGTTCAGGAGGGGGGGCGCTCTCTCGCCCCCCCTCTTTTCCTGCGGCCTGCCAGGTTGTATGCTCGGATAAGGGTCTGGTATGGAGAGCTGGCTATTCTTCCAAGATGGATGAACGTTTCAGTGGGTGTCTGTTACACTGGAGTTACGGCCGGCACATTAATGCTGACAAGGTGGTCATTTCCAGGCCTGGAAAGGACAACATTGTATACTTTATCACCACCCTGGATAAAGAGGGTATACCAGTAACTCTACCAGACCCCCGATTTTATTGGTAAACTTCCAGAGGGGCTGTTCTGACTTTATTTTTGCTTTACCAAAAGAGTCTTTATGCCAAAAATGGACTGTGGGGTTGCATAGTCAGATAGTGTTGGGGGTGGGGAGAACTTCGAGGTCAAGATTCTTCACTTACTTCATCACTTGGCACTAAAAAGGATTCTTTGCTATGTTATAGATTTCTGCCACTAGGTGGTGGAAGTTTCCTCTAGGAAGGGATTGGACTTCTTAAGTTTGCAATTTAGCTTACCTATATTTAAAATTAGAAGGGAAGTTCCACTTCTTAGGAGGTGTAGCTTTGCTTCCGCACTGTACAGTAATGTTATTTTATATATTTGCCTGTGTGTCTTTGTTTTTTTTTTAGGTGAACCTGATCTGCTGTCAAGACTGCTGGAGAATGGGTAGTTTAGGCAGTGGTAAGGGGGTTGACATGTGTAAATGTGGTATTACTGTGTGTTTATACTCTGTGTTTTAAGATTTGTAAAACTGTTTATTTTCCTTACCTCTTCCCCTCCTATCCAAGTTTTGCGGTTCAGGTACTGGCTCTCAGGATTGAGAGCAAGTTTTTTTTTTCAGACACTGAGGACAGCATCTTTTTGTAGCAGGGGAAGTATGTAGCGCCCTGCTCCTGTTAACCAGGCGCTATTATCTAAATTTAGTGGGATGTCTGAACTGTAGTTAGTTCAGATTCTATGTTTTGGCTAAATTGGCCTATTTTCAGCCTTGGCTGAGTTGGGTGTATTTCCCGCGGTTACTAGCAGGTGTCGCTGCCACCTTTGGTTCGTGTTGGAAGGTACAACAAGCCGAGGCATATTGGGTGCTTTTTTCCCAGAGGCAACCTAGCGGGAGGTTGATACCGTTGCGCATGCTGGGAGAGGGTAGTTAAGGGGCAGACGCCATTTTTGGAGAGGCTCTCTCACCTCATGACCACCCTGGCCGGAGGTATGTGACAACTCCTCTTCTGCCACGGGGCCTGCTGGCCCGGGGTTTCGTTACTGGAGGTAAGCCCAGAAGCTATCTGGGGCCTACTGGTCCGAGGGTGATCCTGTCCTGTCTGTCCTGCGGGAAGAACCCGAGCAGCTAAAGGAGCCAGGGGAGGACTCGTCTTGGAGAATACGCAGCGGAAGGCTGGTATCTCAAGAGGAGCCTGGGGCCTTAATTGGAGGATGCATACAAACCAATCTGTCTCACAGTATTGCCGGGTCGGCTTAAAGGACTTTATCCTACTGTGCAGTCGTGCTTGAACTTTGAAATTCTGATTACCAAGTCTGTGGCAGAGACTTTTCATTTGTCCGTGTATCATCCCGGCTGCTAGGCCGGTGAGAGGGACCTATCCGGGTAAACAAGATCCAGTGACAGCGAGTGTACCTGTCTCCAGGATCTCAAGTTTTTCTCAGTGATCTGCATCAGGTACCTGAACTTTACCTAATCCTCTATCCCTCATTCTGCCAACGTTGTGGTAAATAAAAAGCATTGGGAAAGACTCAGTGACTGGCAACCGTGTTTTATGCAACTTTGACCCTAGACTTTGAGCCAACACGGAGAATAGGGATGAGCCGAACACCCCCGGTTCGGATCGCACCAGAACCTGCGAACGGACCGAAAGTTTGCGCAAACTTTAGAACCCTATTAAATACGATGGACGCGAATGTTGGAAATCAAAAGTGCTAATTATAACAGCTAATATACAAGTTCTTGTCCTAAAAAGGGTTTGGGGACCCGGGTCCTGCCCGAGGGGACATGTATCAGTGCAAAAATACGTTTTAAAAACGGCCGTTTTTTCGGGAGCAGTGATTTTAATGATACATAAAGTGAAAAAAAAAGTGAAATATTTCTTTAAATATTGTACCTGGGGGGTGTCTAAAGTATGCCTGTGAAGTGGCACGTGTTTCCCGTGTTTAGAACTGTCCATGCACAAAATGACATTTCTAAAGGGAAAAAAGTCATTTAAAACTGTTTGCGGCTTTAATGAAATGTATGGTCCTGGCAATATGGATGAAAATCACTGAGAAAAATGGCATAGGTACCCCCTCCCCCAGCCCACTACCAGCCCCTTTGGGTCTTGTATGGATATTAAGGGGAACCCCGCACCCAAAGTAAAAAAAGTCCCTATATACTCTGAACAGCAGTATACAGGCAGTGCAAACAAGACAGGGACTGTAGGTTTGTTCTTAAGTTGAATCTGTTTGTAATTTGGAACAGGTAAATTTTTTACGTGTAGCTCCAGCCAAAAAATCTATTTTTAAGCTTTTTGGAAAACATAGGGAAGGGTTATCACCCCTGTGGCATTTGTTTTGCTGTCTGTGCACCTGTTTAGAAGATTTCACTTCACTTTCCGTCCAAATGACAAATGTTGTTTGAAAATTTTGGGTTTTTAGTGAAACAAGGATTGGTGATAAAGCATCAGTGGAGAGGAGACACCTTTTTCCCATATTAACTCTTACAGGAGAGAATTTCCCTTCCTAGGGGTAGATTTCCTCTCACTTCCTGTTGTCTCCTTCCGTTTTCAAGTAGGAGTCGTTTGTAAGTTGGATGTTTGAAAGTAGGGGCCTGCCGTATATACTCTGCAGAAATTTGGCCCTTAGGTGTTGGTGTTGCCACAACACTGTAAGCCCTCACAGTTACTCTTGGTGGGCGCTGGAACGCCCTGCTGTGAACTATTATATCAAGAATTGTAATTAGATGCCATTGTTGAACAGTGGTAGGAAAAATTGGGCTTTTGGTGGTGCTGGTGCCACAACACTGTAAGTCCTCACAGTTACTCTTGGTGGGCACAGGAATGGGCCCAGCTGTGAAATATTAGATCAAGAATTGTAATTACATGCCCCTGTTGATCAGGGGCAGAAAAATTGGGCCTTTGTTGGTGGTGGTGTTGGTGTTGCCACAACACTGTAAGCCTTCACAGTTACTCTTGGTGGGCGCAGGAATGGGCCCTGCTGTGAATTATTAGATCAAGAATTGTAATTACATGCCCCTGTTGAACAGGAGCATAAAAATTGTGCCTTAAGCACTGGTGCCACAACACTGCAACCCCTCATAGATACTGTACTTGGAGCGCAGCAATGAGCCCTGTTGCAAAGTATTGCATCAAAAATTTTAATTACACGCCCCTGTTGAACAGGGGCAGAAAAATTGGGCCTTAGGCACTGGTGCTGGTGCCACAACACTGCAACCCCTCACAGATACTGTAGTTGGAGCACAGCAATGAGCCCTGCTGCAAAGCATTGCATCAAAAATTGTAAATACACGCCCCTGTTAAACAGGGTCTGAAAAATTGGGCCTTAGGCACTGGTGCTTGTGCCACAACACTCCAACCCCTCACAGATACTGTAGTTGGAGCACAGCAATAAGCCCTGCTGCAAAGCATTGCATCAAAAATTGTAAATACACGCCCCTGTTAAACAGGGGCTGAAAAATTGGTGCCCAGAACCAAAAATGTTCTTTCAAGCTATCAGCATGATTATTGAGGTGGAAGAGGATAGTCACTCAGCATAACAGGATAATCACTCAGCATCAGCATAGGCAGTCTTGAAGGGATCTGACATTTCCAAAAAAATTATTCGGTTACATCAGCATCAGGTGCTTGGTAGCTGGTGGTGATGCAAGACTGATTCATTTTTATGAAGGTCAGTCGATCGACCGAGTCGGTGGACAAGCGCACCCTGTGATCAGTTACAAAGCCTCCAGCAGCACTGAATGTGCGTTCCGAAAGAACGCTGGATGCAGGACAGGCCAGTACCTCAATTGCATACTGTGCAAGCTCTGGCCAGTGGCCCATCCTCAAGACCCAGTAATCCAGAGGATTTTCGGTGGGAAAGGTGTCCAAGTCTGATCTTGCCCCTAGGTATTCCTGCACCATGTAAACCAGACGCTGGCGATGGTTGCTGGAAGCGATCATACCTTGGGGCTGCGTACTAAAAAATTGTCTGAACGCATCAGTCAGACGGCCACCTTCTCCACTGCTCCTTCTTTGACTGACCGGAGCCTCAGCAACACATTGTCCAGGACCAGGAATTTGTAACCTCCCTGTCTCTGGGAACGCGTTGCACAGACCTTTCTGCAAGGCCTCCTGAAGATGCTTCATCCTCTGCTCCCTCTGCAACGGCAAGATAAGGTCCGCAACCTTACCCTTGTAATGTGGATCAAGGAGGGTTGCCAGCCAGTACTGATCCCTCTTCTTGATCACACGAATACGAGGATCCTTCCGCAGGCTTTGCAGGATCAGGGAGGCCATGCAGCGTAGGTTTGCTGAGGCATTCGGTCCGGAGTCCTCTGGGTCACTGACATGACAGCCACCTCCTCCCAGCCACGTACAAGTCCATGGGTGTCTTGGGACTGTAATTGATCCCTTGAAGACTGCTCCTGATGCTGAGTGCTAGGCTCCACCTCCATGCTGACACAATAATCCTCCTCCTCCTCCTCCTCCTCTTCCTGTGTGATAGCCGGGCCAGCAGGAACACTGTCTGGATAAAGGGGGCCTTGAGAGGTAAGGAAGTCCTCCTCTTCCTGCCTCTGTTCTGCCTCAAGTGCCCTGTCCATTATTCCATGCAGCGTGTGCTCCAACAGGTGGACAAGAGGGACAGTGTCACTGATGCATGCACTGTCACTGCTCACCATCCTCATGGCCTCCTCAAATGGTGCCAGGACAGTGCATGCATCCCTGATCATGGCCCACTGGTGTGGGGAAAAAAATCCAAGCTCCCCTGACACTATCCTGGTGCCATATTGCAACAGATACTCATGGCCAACGTAAAGTTCCACCTGGTGGGCATGTCACAGATTAGGCAGTTCTTGGGCAGGTTGTAATCCTTTTGCAGGTCAGCCAGCCGAGCAGCGAGCACTGGCATTATATGACTGGCGGAAATGCCCACAGAGTTTCCTGGTCTGCTTCAAGACCTACTGTAAGCCCGGGTACCTGCCCAAGAACCGCTGCACTACCAAGTTAAGGTCGTGAGCCAAACAGGGCACATGGGTCAGTTGTCCCTGTCGGAGGGCGGAGAGGAGGTTGGTGCCATTGATGGAAACCACCTTTCCTGGCTTAAGCTGGCGTGGCGTCAACCACCTCTGAGCCTGCCCCTGCAGAGCTGACAGAATCTCTGCCCCAGTGTGGCTCCTGTCCCCCAAGCACACCAGCTCAAGCACTGCATGGCATCTTTTTGCCTGCGTACTTGCGTAGCCCCTTGAACGCCTACGGAGCACCGCTGGTTCCGAGGACAAAGCACAGGTAGAGGCCATGGAGGAAGAAGAGGAGGGGGTGGAGGAGAGAGGTGTGTCAGAATCACCAGTAGTAACATTTTGGAGGCGTGGTGGTGGAACAACCTCCAACACTACTGCACCTTGTCCTGCATCCTTCCCAGCTGCCAGCAGAGTCACCTAATGTGCCGTGACGCCGTGAAAGATAGGTAACGTCCCTGTCCATGCCTGCTGGACCATGAGTCAGTGGTAACATGCACCTTACTGCTGACCGCCCTGTCCAGCGAGGCCAAGACATTGCCTTCCACATGCCGGTAGAGAGCCAGAATCGCCTTCCGTGAGAAAAAGTGGCGTTTGGGAACCTCCCACTGAGGAACCGCACATTCAACAAACTCACGGAAGGGGGCCGAGTCTACCAACTGAAAAGGCAGCAGTTGAAGTGCTAGCAATTTAGCTAAGCTACCATTCAACTGCTGGGCATGTGGATGGCTGGGAGAGAAATTCTTTTGGCGGTGCAGCAGCTGGGGCAGGGAAATTTGCCTGGTACAATCGGACGTCGGTGTACCGATAGCAGATTGTCCGCAAGTACTTGGCTGTGACACACCAAATTCTACACCTTCATTCCTCTCAGTGCAGGTTTCAGAGAGGACTGAAGGTATAGTGGGATTGGAGATCCCAGCTGATGAGGAGCAAGGAGAGGTCCACTTTGTTCTTTGGTGTGGGTCTTTTAGGTACGCTTGCCAATGGACTGCATGGCAGGTCGACATATGTCTGGTCAAGGACGTGGTGCCCAAGCGGCTGATGTTTTGGCCACGCGAGATACGCTTTAGACATATGTTGCAAATGGCAATGGTGCGATCTGCTGCACATGTCTGAAAAAAGGCCCACACCAAAGAACTTTTGGAATAAAGCGCAGAGATAGCAGCGCCCTGCACATGCGGTGCTCTGCGTTGTGATGCAGTCGGTGTGCTGCCTTTAAGCTGGCCCCTGGAGGGCATCCTGCCTCGTTGGAGATGTGCCTCCTCCTCCTCCTCCTCTCTCCTATCAGGCACCCACATGGAGTCAGTGACCTCATCATCCCCTCCCTCCTCATCAATGGAGCCAATCTGGCAGTATGCTGCAGCTGGGGGAACATGACTGCCAGATAGCTGTCCTTGTTGGGCACCCACTCTCTCTGGGCCCATGTTACTACCCCCTCTCTCTGAGCTCACCTTACTGCCTTCCTCCAGCTGGGTTCCATCATCGGAGCCTTCAAAACGCTGGGCATCCTCCTGGAGCATGTACCCAGCACTGTGGTCAAACAGTTCGTGGGACTTCTCAGGAGGACATGGTGGGGCTAGGGAAGGAGTGACTGATGCCATTGAGCTGAGGGAAGAGGTCACTTTGGCAGCTGCTTTGCCAGACAAAGTACCCTGAGCCTGGGTGAGAGAGGACGAGGAGGAGGACGGCTTGGTCATCCACTCTACCAAGTCTTGGGCATGTTGCGGCTTAACATGGCCAGCTGCCGAAAAGAAGGACAAGCGTGTCCCACGGCCACGTGCTGATGAGGATGCACCATGTCCATGATCAGCAGCACTGTTGCCTCTAGACACAGAGCCTGCTTGCCCTCTTTTATTGCCTTGTGACTGTCTGCCTCTCCTTGTTTGCCTTCCAGACATACTAATGGCCTGCAGTGAGATGTAGCTGCACAAAGGTGGGATAGAGATATATATATATATATATATATATATATATTTGTCTGTACTGATAATGCAGCTATCAGAATCAACTGCCTGCTGTGGTATTAGTATGGGAAAAGCAGCAGCAGCAGAAGCAGTTAGTTTTAGGTGAAAACTGTGCAGAGAGGGACACAGTGCACTGAAAATACTTGCAGCTCTCTGCCTGTGGTTAAATTATGAAAACACCACTATTAGTCACTTACTAACTGTATTCAGGTAAGTACATGAGCCATCGAATAAACATATTTAAAATTTCCAACATGCATATAGACAGATTAACTCAACATGTTTCGCCAGTTTTTGGCTTCTTCAGGAGTTGTGTCATGCAATTGCTGAGAATAAAAAAAAGGAAAATAAATACAACATAATTTGTTCAATCTATTATCAAAGTTAAAGACACAAAAAACACAAAAAATATAGTTGTATTTAGAGATGACTGAAAACCAAATCCACCCAGAAGGATATTTCCAATCTCAGTTCAGTTTTACCCCATATTATATATATATGCTTTACCTGTAAATTTGTTGGTATGATCATAAAGAAAGGGTAAAAAACGGATAACCAGTAGGTTGAGCCACGTAGGGAGACCTCAAAAGGAAAGATTATTGGTGTATCATAGAAGGGAGAATATACTGGCACGGGTAGCCACCCGAAGCACACCAACAGAAGAACAGAGGATCATCTGGGGGAAACTATGAAAAGGAGTATTGGTCAGAACTTATAATATCTTTTATGTTGACTTACTTCGTCTTATATCTTATATTTCCCATCCATATTTACCTTTCTATATATCAAACTGATTTCAAAACACGCAACCGAAGAGATGGATGAGGGGGAGAAAAAGGAGTGGTAGAGAAGAAAAAAGGGAAATTATCCCAATCTCTCCAAATCACCCCTTGTTGCCCCACTTCTATCCGCTCTATGGAGACACAAAAAAAGAGAGAAGAAAAAATTATTAATTATAAGGATGTTAAATAACCTTATTTTATTATGTTTTAGTTTTTATTTTTTATTTCTATATATAGTCAAAAATTGCCATATATTTATGACTATTGATTACCTATTGTTTTCCCACATCTGGGTTAGATCCACCTTAAGATATTTTTACCGGTATAAGCAACCAGTTCCTAAGAAAATTAAAAAATATATATGTATGTATAAAGATTGCTACTTTGAATTAACAGCCTATTAGACCAAAAAGATAGGATAAGAAAAATGATTCAGTATCAAGTCATTAATTACCTTAGCCTAGTAACGCAAGACGTCTTTTCCCCAGGGTGTTGGTCATGTTACTGAATTAAACCAGACTGTGCTCTGGACTATATATCTCCCCTCCTCCTTCCCATTGGACGCCTATTTCGCGCCAAATCAATGGGAGGAGCGGGCGCGTCATTTCCTGCATCCACCCCCTTTGCTATGCTGACCCGGATGTGACGATCGTGCTGGAGAATGCCGCACCGATGTTTGCAGGCCACTGCAAACCAGTCTAGTGGACGAGCCCCCGACAGGCAGGAAGCGCCGCAAACCTGATACAGGAAGCGGAAGTGGCCTAAAGTATAGAAAAAAGGCCAACTTCCCTTTAACTACAGCACTGTCGACACATGTTGATGTTAAGTATGGGGCCAGGATATCATCGCGGGTTTTGTCAGATGGCGCTCCCCTTGTTCCCAGTTTGAGGACAAAGGAAAGCGCCCTGGGCGCCCATATGATCACCTAATCTGCCCCCTTCTATGGAGGTGAATATTTTTGGCTCAATTGTGTTCCGTTTTATATAAACATATATCAAATATATTTTACTGAGATTGAAACATTTCCCTCTGAATAGATAGGGATATATATTCAGCCATCTACATTTTACACTATAGGCAACAAAAATCATTAAACACAATATAATAGATAAACAACATTCGAGTTGTTTAGAACAAAGTTTACATAACCAGCATTACTATTGAGATCCTATAGAAAGGGTTTGAAGCTGATAGACTCATTTAACCCCGGGTACATAGTTGCTCTTAAACTATGTATCCATCTGGTTTCCCGTTGTAGGAGATTTTTATCCACATCACCACCTCTTTCGTTTATAGATATATATTCTAGGGCAAAAAATTTGATCTTATGTAGATCGAAGGAGTGAAAAAGGCCACTGTGTCGGCTAATAGGAGTCTCCATTTTTTTCTTCTTAATAAGAGACACATGGTCTCTTATTCTATGAAAAAATGGCCTTTTCGTTTTTCCAACATAAAAGGCCTTACAATCACAGATCATCAAATAAATGACGCCAATTGACTGGCAGTTACAGAAAAAATTGGGTCTGTAGGTGATTCCATTAGGCAAAACTAATTCAGTTACATCTAAGATGAACCTACAATACTCACAGTGACCACATGGTGCAGAACCCTTTCTACTTTCAATCCTTTTAGTTTCAAAGTGACTATGTACTAGTTGGTCTTTTAAAGATCTGGATTTCCTGTATGTAATTTGAGGGAACGGCTTAACATATTTTGAAATAGTCTGGTCAGTTGCTAGCAGTGGCCAGAATTTTTCAATGATCCTTCTTACTTTATAGTGTTCACCTGAGAACCTGGTAATTAAGCGTACCGTTTGGTCTTTGGTTTGAGATTTTTTAGGATGTATTAGATCTTTCCTATTTTTGTTTTTTGCTCGTTTATAGGCTTTTTTAAGGGTTGACCTACTATATCCCCTAGCAATCAGCCGAGATTGGAGGACTGAAGCCTCCTTCTCAAAGTCTGCTTCCTTGCTACAATTTCTTCGAATTCGTAGATATTGACCATACGGTATGTTTTGTACCAGAGTTCTAGGATGAGAGCTTTTGGCATGTAAGATGGTATTGCCTGATGAAGGCTTTCTATATAGGGAGGATCCCAAAGTATTATCAGGATTCAGATAGATCGTAATGTCAAGAAAGTTTATCAAATTTTGATCACACATCATTGTAAACTTCAGATTAAAAGAGTTTACAGCCAATATAGACATAAAGGAGGTTAATTCTTCTAAAGAGCCAGTCCACACCATAAAAATGTCATCGATAAAGCGTCGCCAAATCAAGACCTTATCAAAAAACATTTCCATTGATTGAGACGAAAAAATCTCCCGTTCCCACCCCCCCAGGTACAGGTTGGCGTACGATGGGGCACACTTGGTCCCCATCGCCACACCCTGCACCTGGAGGTAGTGGGAACGGTCGAATATAAAAATATTGTTGGTAAGTATAAAGAATAACAGTTCCCTAATGAAATTGTTATAGGGCTTGGCTCCTGGTCCTCTCTCTAAAAGGAAGCCCTCTATCACTTGGACACCCTTGACATGGGGAATAGAGTTATAGAGGGCCTCGACGTCTATAGCTACTAGCCATGATCCCAATGGCACACACAGGCCATCCAATGATCTAAGTAGGTCAGCAGTATCTTGAATATAAGAACTTAAGGAACCTACATGAGGCCTCAAGTAATCATCTACCAACTGGCTAGCTGGTTCTGTGAGACACCCAATCCCTGACACAATAGGATGGCCAGGGGGGTTTTTTAGATTTATGCATTTATGCACTACCAAAGGTGCACAAAGATCTAAAAAACCCCCCTGGCCGTCCTATTGTGTCAGGGATTGGGTGTCTCACAGAACCAGCTAGCCAGTTGGTAGATGATTACTTGAGGCCTCATGTAGGTTCCTTAAGTTCTTATATTCAAGATACTGCTGACCTACTTAGATCATTGGATGGCCTGTGTGTGCCATTGGGATCATGGCTAGTAGCTATAGACGTCGAGGCCCTCTATAACTCTATTCCCCATGTCAAGGGTGTCCAAGTGATAGAGGGCTTCCTTTTAGAGAGAGGACCAGGAGCCAAGCCCTATAACAATTTCATTAGGGAACTGTTATTCTTTATACTTACCAACAATATTTTTATATTCGACCGTTCCCACTACCTCCAGGTGCAGGGTGTGGCGATGGGGACCAAGTGTGCCCCATCGTACGCCAACCTGTACCTGGGGGGGTGGGAACGGGAGATTTTTTCGTCTCAATCAATGGAAATGTTTTTTGATAAGGTCTTGATTTGGCGACGCTTTATCGATGACATTTTTATGGTGTGGACTGGCTCTTTAGAAGAATTAACCTCCTTTATGTCTATATTGGCTGTAAACTCTTTTAATCTGAAGTTTACAATGATGTGTGATCAAAATTTGATAAACTTTCTTGACATTACGATCTATCTGAATCCTGATAATACTTTGGGATCCTCCCTATATAGAAAGCCTTCATCAGGCAATACCATCTTACATGCCAAAAGCTCTCATCCTAGAACTCTGGTACAAAACATACCGTATGGTCAATATCTACGAATTCGAAGAAATTGTAGCAAGGAAGCAGACTTTGAGAAGGAGGCTTCAGTCCTCCAATCTCGGCTGATTGCTAGGGGATATAGTAGGTCAACCCTTAAAAAAGCCTATAAACTAGCAAAAAACAAAAATAGGAAAGATCTAATACATCCTAAAAAATCTCAAACCAAAGACCAAACGGTACGCTTAATTACCAGGTTCTCAGGTGAACACTATAAAGTAAGAAGGATCATTGAAAAATTCTGGCCACTGCTAGCAACTGACCAGACTATTTCAAAATATGTTAAGCCGTTCCCTCAAATTACATACAGGAAATCCAGATCTTTAAAAGACCAACTAGTACATAGTCACTTTGAAACTAAAAGGATTGAAAGTAGAAAGGGTTCTGCACCATGTGGTCACTGTGAGTATTGTAGGTTCATCTTAGATGTAACTGAATTAGTTTTGCCTAATGGAATCACCTACAGACCCAATTTTTTCTGTAACTGCCAGTCAATTGGCGTCATTTATTTGATGATCTGTGATTGTAAGGCCTTTTATGTTGGAAAAACGAAAAGGCCATTTTTTCATAGAATAAAAGACCATGTGTCTCTTATTAAGAAGAAAAAAATGGAGACTCCTATTAGCCGACACAGTGGCCTTTTTCACTCCTTCGATCTACATAAGATCAAATTTTTTGCCCTAGAATATATATCTATAAACGAAAGAGGTGGTGATGTGGATAAAAATCTCCTACAATGGGAAACCAGATGGATACATAGTTTAAGAGCAACTATGTACCCGGGGTTAAATGAGTCTATCAGCTTCAAACCCTTTCTATAGGATCTCAATAGTAATGCTGGTTATGTAAACTTTGTTCTAAACAACTCGAATGTTGTTTATCTATTATATTGTGTTTAATGATTTTTGTTGCCTATAGTGTAAAATGTAGATGGCTGAATATATATCCCTATCTATTCAGAGGGAAATGTTTCAATCTCAGTAAAATATATTTGATATATGTTTATATAAAACGGAACACAATTGAGCCAAAAATATTCACCTCCATAGAAGGGGGCAGATTAGGTGATCATATGGGCGCCCAGGGCGCTTTCCTTTGTCCTCAAACTGGGAACAAGGGGAGCGCCATCTGACAAAACCCGCGATGATATCCTGGCCCCATACTTAACATCAACATGTGTCGACAGTGCTGTAGTTAAAGGGAAGTTGGCCTTTTTTCTATACTTTAGGCCACTTCCGCTTCCTGTATCAGGTTTGCGGCGCTTCCTGCCTGTCGGGGGCTCGTCCACTAGACTGGTTTGCAGTGGCCTGCAAACATCGGTGCGGCATTCTCCAGCACGATCGTCACATCCGGGTCAGCATAGCAAAGGGGGTGGATGCAGGAAATGACGCGCCCGCTCCTCCCATTGATTTGGCGCGAAATAGGCGTCCAATGGGAAGGAGGAGGGGAGATATATAGTCCAGAGCACAGTCTGGTTTAATTCAGTAACATGACCAACACCCTGGGGAAAAGACGTCTTGCGTTACTAGGCTAAGGTAATTAATGACTTGATACTGAATCATTGTTCTTATCCTATCTTTTTGGTCTAATAGGCTGTTAATTCAAAGTAGCAATCTTTATACATACATATATATTTTTTAATTTTCTTAGGAACTGGTTGCTTATACCGGTAAAAATATCTTAAGGTGGATCTAACCCAGATGTGGGAAAACAATAGGTAATCAATAGTCATAAATATATGGCAATTTTTGACTATATATAGAAATAAAAAATAAAAACTAAAACATAATAAAATAAGGTTATTTAACATCCTTATAATTAATAATTTTTTCTTCTCTCTTTTTTTGTGTCTCCATAGAGCGGATAGAAGTGGGGCAACAAGGGGTGATTTGGAGAGATTGGGATAATTTCCCTTTTTTCTTCTCTACCACTCCTTTTTCTCCCCCTCATCCATCTCTTCGGTTGCGTGTTTTGAAATCAGTTTGATATATAGAAAGGTAAATATGGATGGGAAATATAAGATATAAGACGAAGTAAGTCAACATAAAAGATATTATAAGTTCTGACCAATACTCCTTTTCATAGTTTCCCCCAGATGATCCTCTGTTCTTCTGTTGGTGTGCTTCGGGTGGCTACCCGTGCCAGTATATTCTCCCTTCTATGATACACCAATAATCTTTCCTTTTGAGGTCTCCCTACGTGGCTCAACCTACTGGTTATCCGTTTTTTACCCTTTCTTTATGATCATACCAACAAATTTACAGGTAAAGCATATATATATAATATGGGGTAAAACTGAACTGAGATTGGAAATATCCTTCTGGGTGGATTTGGTTTTCAGTCATCTCTAAATACAACTATATTTTTTGTGTTTTTTGTGTCTTTAACTTTGATAATAGATTGAACAAATTATGTTGTATTTATTTTCCTTTTTTTTATTCTCAGCAATTGCATGACACAACTCCTGAAGAAGCCAAAAACTGGCGAAACATGTTGAGTTAATCTGTCTATATGCATGTTGGAAATTTTAAATATGTTTATTCGATGGCTCATGTATTTAATGTACATATGAGAAAATATATCTTTCTATGAAAATGTCTTTGTAATAAAATCATATTTTAAATAGAACATTGTGTAGTTGTTGCACCTTAAAAGTCCCATACTCTCCATACCTATACTTAGTTTACAAATTAAGGGATGTGGTGCCTATGAGATACAGGTGATAGGTATTATCTTCAAATTTTCCGTGTGATTATACCGGGTGGAAAACGCCCAAAATCTTTCTTATACCTGTCACCTCTATATCATCTTGTTTAAATAGATTATCTTTTTTTTTTTTTTGAATTGTGTTTAAAGATTAATTTCTTTATAGTTTCTTATTTGTATAACAGAGTTTTTCAACCAGCATGGCTACCTATAGGGGGTCGGCATTTGATGGTCTTATGACAAAAATTCATCTTGCCCAAGGGTCCACATTTGGTGGAATGACCCTTGAACGTTTTTTCAATAGCCTTCAACGACTGTTGGAAAAGAAAGCTCGTATTTTCTGGAATCACAGGTATTTTTTGAAATATTTAGAGGATAAAATCGTACCATGGGGACTACGTATACAGATATTTCCTAATGTGTTTAAAATAGAGACAGAATTTAAACTAAACTGGGAGTCTAATCTACAGTCATGTTCATTTAAAATGATGGAGGCTTTATGCCTAAACTATTCGAAAGATCTGGAAATAGTAAATAATGACATAGAAAAACTATATGCTGATAACTCCAATTTGATTACTGAAGAAACCTTCTCAAATAGAGAGGCTCTTTTAGAAAAACACTTGGAGCTCTTTGTCTCCAATATCCTCAAAACTAAAGATAAGAAATACTATAGGGATCGTTTGGCATATGAATCAAACACAGCCTATCGTTGGACTTCAGAAAATCAATGGAGGAAATCTAAATCCTCAGTTCGAAAACAAACAAATACAAACCAGGAAGCTACCGATTCTGATGAAACGTCTTTATCTTCTTCATCTGTATCGGGCAATACCTTTAATACCTCAGTAAGTTCCCAAAAAAGAAAAACAGATCGAGCACCCTCATCGTCTGCACTTTCTAAACGTGCCCAACGGGAGAGTAACCGTCAGGGTTTACGTTCACAATCTAAACATATTTCTCCTCTCACTAACTCCACAGTTGACGGTCACTCTAATATGTTTCCATCAAGTTCCTCGAATAGTTTCAATGCACCTAAGTTAAATCAACTAACAAATACCCCGTCGGGGGACTCCCAAACCCCCTTAACAGGGGATCTTCGCACTGCACCAATCTTTTCACCCTCCCAAATAGTAGATATCAAAAAGACACCAGTTCTCTCACAAGCACTCAAAATAGTTCCCAAAGCAATTTCCAAGTAATTAATTTATCTTCATATTCACTTACACCGGACCAAATGGAGGTCTTGGGCCTCGGTCTGACTTTTTGTCCAGATCAGGAAGCTGACGCCTTTGAAATTATAAAGGACGTCAATCTCTTTGCGAGAAAACTTACCTTTAAAATTATGTTTGATAAGGACCAAAGATGCTCTCCCATGGTATCCATGGGGGATGATCTCTGGCATAATAAAACAATTAGAGAAATTCAGGCAATTAATGATTTAATGGAATTATGGGAAGAGGGTAACCCATTAGACGAGCCCCTTGAGGAACCCCAATTGGGCCCCGTGGATGAGATTTCCACGGAAAGAATTTTCCCCCCACCAAACTTATATAAGCCAAAATCCAGAACCTTCCCCACCCTTCAGGGCAATCCCAACATCTGGGCTTTCACCCAACAAGTGACAAAGGAAATACAAAGTACCAACTGGAAAAAGTTAAAAAGAAATACCAATCTTAAACCATCACAACAAAAAGCCTTGACAGAATTAAAAAAGAATGAACAATTAGTGATAAAATCCTCGGATAAAGGAGGAAACATAGTGATAATGGATGTAAAAAACTACAAGCAGATGGTTATGAACCTTCTTTTAAATAAAAGTTGGTATCGCTCCATTCCTTTTGCACAGGTGAAATATGCAGAGACCAAATATCGCATACTTATAAATCGAGCATTCTGTGATAATTTGATAGATAAAAAAACGTGTGAATTTCTGATTATTGAAAAGCCGAGACTTCCCACGTTTTATGCACTACCAAAGGTGCACAAAGATCTAAAAAACCCCCCTGGCCGTCCTATTGTGTCAGGGATTGGGTGTCTCACAGAACCAGCTAGCCAGTTGGTAGATGATTACTTGAGGCCTCATGTAGGTTCCTTAAGTTCTTATATTCAAGATACTGCTGACCTACTTAGATCATTGGATGGCCTGTGTGTGCCATTGGGATCATGGCTAGTAGCTATAGACGTCGAGGCCCTCTATAACTCTATTCCCCATGTCAAGGGTGTCCAAGTGATAGAGGGCTTCCTTTTAGAGAGAGGACCAGGAGCCAAGCCCTATAACAATTTCATTAGGGAACTGTTATTCTTTATACTTACCAACAATATTTTTATATTCGACCGTTCCCACTACCTCCAGGTGCAGGGTGTGGCGATGGGGACCAAGTGTGCCCCATCGTACGCCAACCTGTACCTGGGGGGGTGGGAACGGGAGATTTTTTCGTCTCAATCAATGGAAATGTTTTTTGATAAGGTCTTGATTTGGCGACGCTTTATCGATGACATTTTTATGGTGTGGACTGGCTCTTTAGAAGAATTAACCTCCTTTATGTCTATATTGGCTGTAAACTCTTTTAATCTGAAGTTTACAATGATGTGTGATCAAAATTTGATAAACTTTCTTGACATTACGATCTATCTGAATCCTGATAATACTTTGGGATCCTCCCTATATAGAAAGCCTTCATCAGGCAATACCATCTTACATGCCAAAAGCTCTCATCCTAGAACTCTGGTACAAAACATACCGTATGGTCAATATCTACGAATTCGAAGAAATTGTAGCAAGGAAGCAGACTTTGAGAAGGAGGCTTCAGTCCTCCAATCTCGGCTGATTGCTAGGGGATATAGTAGGTCAACCCTTAAAAAAGCCTATAAACGAGCAAAAAACAAAAATAGGAAAGATCTAATACATCCTAAAAAATCTCAAACCAAAGACCAAACGGTACGCTTAATTACCAGGTTCTCAGGTGAACACTATAAAGTAAGAAGGATCATTGAAAAATTCTGGCCACTGCTAGCAACTGACCAGACTATTTCAAAATATGTTAAGCCGTTCCCTCAAATTACATACAGGAAATCCAGATCTTTAAAAGACCAACTAGTACATAGTCACTTTGAAACTAAAAGGATTGAAAGTAGAAAGGGTTCTGCACCATGTGGTCACTGTGAGTATTGTAGGTTCATCTTAGATGTAACTGAATTAGTTTTGCCTAATGGAATCACCTACAGACCCAATTTTTCCTGTAACTGCCAGTCAATTGGCGTCATTTATTTGATGATCTGTGACTGTAAGGCCTTTTATGTTGGAAAAACGAAAAGGCCATTTTTTCATAGAATAAGAGACCATGTGTCTCTTATTAAGAAGAAAAAAATGGAGACTCCTATTAGCCGACACAGTGGCCTTTTTCACTCCTTCGATCTACATAAGATCAAATTTTTTGCCCTAGAATATATATCTATAAACGAAAGAGGTGGTGATGTGGATAAAAATCTCCTACAACGGGAAACCAGATGGATACATAGTTTAAGAGCAACTATGTACCCGGGGTTAAATGAGTCTATCAGCTTCAAACCCTTTCTATAGGATCTCAATAGTAATGCTGGTTATGTAAACTTTGTTCTAAACAACTCGAATGTTGTTTATCTATTATATTGTGTTTAATGATTTTTGTTGCCTATAGTGTAAAATGTAGATGGCTGAATATATATCCCTATCTATTCAGAGGGAAATGTTTCAATCTCAGTAAAATATATTTGATATATGTTTATATAAAACGGAACACAATTGAGCCAAAAATATTCACCTCCATAGAAGGGGGCAGATTAGGTGATCATATGGGCGCCCAGGGCGCTTTCCTTTGTCCTCAAACTGGGAACAAGGGGAGCGCCATCTGACAAAACCCGCGATGATATCCTGGCCCCATACTTAACATCAACATGTGTCGACAGTGCTGTAGTTAAAGGGAAGTTGGCCTTTTTTCTATACTTTAGGCCACTTCCGCTTCCTGTATCAGGTTTGCGGCGCTTCCTGCCTGTCGGGGGCTCGTCCACTAGACTGGTTTGCAGTGGCCTGCAAACATCGGTGCGGCATTCTCCAGCACGATCGTCACATCCGGGTCAGCATAGCAAAGGGGGTGGATGCAGGAAATGACGCGCCCGCTCCTCCCATTGATTTGGCGCGAAATAGGCGTCCAATGGGAAGGAGGAGGGGAGATATATAGTCCAGAGCACAGTCTGGTTTAATTCAGTAACATGACCAACACCCTGGGGAAAAGACGTCTTGCGTTACTAGGCTAAGGTAATTAATGACTTGATACTGAATCATTTTTCTTATCCTATCTTTTTGGTCTAATAGGCTGTTAATTCAAAGTAGCAATCTTTATACATACATATATATTTTTTAATTTTCTTAGGAACTGGTTGCTTATACCGGTAAAAATATCTTAAGGTGGATCTAACCCAGATGTGGGAAAACAATAGGTAATCAATAGTCATAAATATATGGCAATTTTTGACTATATATAGAAATAAAAAATAAAAACTAAAACATAATAAAATAAGGTTATTTAACATCCTTATAATTAATAATTTTTTCTTCTCTCTTTTTTTGTGTCTCCATAGAGCGGATAGATGTGGGGCAACAAGGGGTGATTTGGAGAGATTGGGATAATTTCCCTTTTTTCTTCTCTACCACTCCTTTTTCTCCCCCTCATCCATCTCTTCGGTTGCGTGTTTTGAAATCAGTTTGATATATAGAAAGGTAAATATGGATGGGAAATATAAGATATAAGACGAAGTAAGTCAACATAAAAGATATTATAAGTTCTGACCAATACTCCTTTTCATAGTTTCCCCCAGATGATCCTCTGTTCTTCTGTTGGTGTGCTTCGGGTGGCTACCCGTGCCAGTATATTCTCCCTTCTATGATACACCAATAATCTTTCCTTTTGAGGTCTCCCTACGTGGCTCAACCTACTGGTTATCCGTTTTTTACCCTTTCTTTATGATCATACCAACAAATTTACAGGCAAAGCATATATATATAATATGGGGTAAAACTGAACTGAGATTGGAAATATCCTTCTGGGTGGATTTGGTTTTCAGTCATCTCTAAATACAACTATATTTTTTGTGTTTTTTGTGTCTTTAACTTTGATAATAGATTGAACAAATTATGTTGTATTTATTTTCCTTTTTTTTATTCTCAGCAATTGCATGACACAACTCCTGAAGAAGCCAAAAACTGGCGAAACATGTTGAGTTAATCTGTCTATATGCATGTTGGAAATTTTAAATATGTTTATTCGATGGCTCATGTATTTAATGTACATATGAGAAAATATATCTTTCTATGAAAATGTCTTTGTAATAAAATCATATTTTAAATAGAACATTGTGTAGTTGTTGCACCTTAAAAGTCCCATACTCTCCATACCTATACTTAGTTTACAAATTAAGGGATGTGGTGCCTATGAGATACAGGTGATAGGTATTATCTTCAAATTTTCCGTGTATTCAGGTAAGCTTTAGGTGAACGCTATGCAAAGCACACAGTACACTAAGTGAAACACTGACTGTCTGCAGCTAGCACAATCACCTGCCTGCCTGTCACAGTATAGAGTAAACCAGGAACGGATCTAGCAAAACTAAATACAGTGTATAAATATATATACAACACCTAGGATGCAAACAGTCAGGTCCATAAATATTGGGACATCGACACAATTCTAATCTTTTTGGCTCTATACACCACCACAAAGGATTTGAAATGAAACAAACAAGATGTGCTTTAACTGCAGACTTTCAGATTTAATTTGAGGGTATTTACATCCAAATCAGGTGAACGGTGTAGGAATTACAACAGTTTGTATATGTGCCTCTCACTTTTTAAGGGACCAAAAGTAATGGGACAATTGGCTGCTCAGCTGTTCCATGGCCAGGTGTGTGTTATTCCCTCATTATCCCATTTACAAGGAGCAGATAAAAGGTCCAGTGTTCATTTTAAGTGTGCTATTTGCATTTGGAATCTGTTGCTGTCACTATCAGTGAAGCAAGCCATCATTAGGCTGAAAAAAAAAAAAAAAAACCTTTAGAGAGAGAGCAAAAACATTAGGTGTGGCCAAATCAACTGTTTGGAACATCCTTAAAAAAAAGTCTGCAGTTAAAGGACATCTTGTTCGTTTCATTTCAAATCCATTGTGGTGGTGTATAGAGCCAAAAAGATTAGAATTGTGTCGATTTCCCAATATTTATGGACCTGACTGTATATATCCTCTACACACTGTAACTGCAGCTAACTGACTCGCCTGCCTGCTCTATCTAACGCAATATAAATGACACTGTCTGTCTCTGTAAACTCTCTCGTTTCACAACTCCAACACACTACACTAGGCTGCCGAGCCGGCGGCCTTATATAGTGTGGGGCGTGTACTAAACCCCCTGAGCCATAATTGGCCAAAGCCACCCTGGCTTTAGCCAATTACGGCTCTCCATTTTTTCTGCGCTGTGATTGGCCAAAGCATGCGGGTCATAGTGCATGCTTGGCCAATCATCAGCCAGCAATGCACTGCGATGCCGCAGTGAATCATGGGCCGTGACGCGACACTCGAATTTGGCCCGAATGGCCCATAATGTTCAATCTTCGTCGAACGATCGAACAGCGGATGTTCAAGTCGAAAATGGGTTCAACTCAAACACGAAGCTCATCCCTAACGGAGAACAGTGGGCTAACGGCAGACCAAAACTAACCAGCAGCTCCTACGCGGGTAGTGCTACATTGACATTAATATAGAAAAAAACAGACAGATTAAAATTTTCTATGTAACAAAGCTTAATTGTCATCTGGCAAACACAGGACATGGTGGTACTTCACTATCACAATACTTACGGATGAATCCTCTGTTTACTTTCCTCTTTTTTGTCTGTATTATCACTGCCAGTAGAATTCCAGCCATCACCATCATCAGGGTAACAGTGATGAGAATTAAAGTGACAGTATCTAAGATGGAAAAAGAACAGATAGTAGAATACAGCTAATTACAGAACATTGTATCATTTAAAATTAAAAAAATCTAAGGATTCTAGGGTGTGTTTTAGCTGTAACTGCCACTTTTGCTGGACAGCTTGGGTTGTTAAAGGAAATAGAAAAATCTACTGGCAGGATCAGCAGGTAATAAAACTGTTAAAATGGAATTAAAACAATCGATTTACCTGTTTCCCCAAATAGTTACATTCAAGGCATGCTGTGGTTGATAACTGACACAATTGCTTGTGCTCTCAACTGAACTGTCAAACCATTTAGGGTGGGTTCATAACTGATCACAGGTGCAATACCATGGCAACTGCAGATCTTACAAAGGCTAAGATGGCAGCTTTCTTGTCTGTAAAGGGTAGGAGGATTTAGTTCCACTTTACATTCAAGGCATTCCTTGAATGATGGTTGTTAAAGTGTCACTAAACCCACATCATAAAAAAACTATCAATAAATGGTGTATTACATGCTGTTCATACTCACTCAGTCACTATGAGATTTGTTTTTTGTATTCTGCAAAAAACCTGGTTGATCCTGCTGCTCTTTATCTACATCTTCTGTTCATGTCCCCAATTCAGCTAGGGATTTTGCAGCTGTGGTGGCAACTCTGCACATGCTCAGTTTTCATTGAGTTTCTATGCTGAGCATTTCCTCCCTATCACATCAGAGCAGCCCATGTGACTATAGAGTCACACATGTGGGAGTGAACACAGTGGTAAATGACAGCCCACTCCCTCACTCCTCCTTCATGCCCACTAACCAGCTAAACACAACAGGGGCTGGATATTTCATGTAGATAAATGGTGGCTTCACCTCCCTCTTATTCTAAAGCACAGGCTGGAGGGGTGTGACACAGCATGTGACTGGCAGAAATCTGCCCAAACCATGTTATTGCCAAAAAATAATAAAGATTTGATTTCAAATATATATTTAAATGACAATTTAAAACAGTTTATTGATAATAGTTATTAAGTACGTAGTGCAAGGGCCTGCCTGATTGCATACAAATTTAAAGTGTTGAGGTTTAACCTCATTATCACTTGCCTGGTGAAGGCTGGAATGTTGTGGAGGCCTCTCTTGCACCTCCCGCCTAACACTCCTCCTGAATGTGGAGACAGAGAGTGTAAAGGCAAGGAGTGTCACGAGTGCCGTAGCAGCTAGCTGGCAATGTCCACTCTGTAGGTGGGTAGAACTGGTAGTCGCAGTCCTTGGAACAGGATGCAGGAGCAGCTTGGCACCAGAGTGTGAGGCGTAAGCAGAACCAGGAGAAGAGCAACAGTCAGTGCCACCTGGGCAGTGAGGCACCGATTCAGCAGGCAAAGCAAGTCCAGGAGATAGGCCAAGGTCGTTAACAGCCAGGCAACGTGGTACAAAGTCAGCAGGCAGATCAGATCCAGTAAACAAGCCAAGGTCAGAGTAGTAGGTAACAGAGCTAGAGCAAGAGCAGAGGAAAAGTCCAAAGGCAAGCCAGTTCATACACAAGTAGTCAGGTACAGAAGATAAGGTCTTGGGAACACAGAAACAAACTGAAAACCATTCAGCAACTTCTCACAGGTATAGAGTAGTTTAAATAGGCCACTGGGCGCCAAGTGCTAATTGGTAAATGCACAAATTTGCGCATGCTCACAAATATGTGTGCGATGAACTGGCACTGCATAAGCGAAATTGGTCTTTCACTCATTATTAGGGATGAGCTTCGAGTTCGAGTCGAACTCATGTTCGACTCGAACATTGCCTGTTCGCCCGTTCGCCGAACAGCGAACAAATTGGGGTGTTCGCGGCAAATTCGAAAAATCTATGGGAGAAATCTAAAGTGCTAATTATAAAGGCTTATATGCAAGTTATTGTCCTAAAAAGTGTTTGGGGACCCGGGTCCTGCCCCAGGGGACATGTATCAATGCAAAAAGAAGTTTTAAAAACGGCCGTTTTTTCGGGAGCAGTGATTTTAATAATGCTTAAAATGAAAAAATAAAAGTGAAATATTCCTTTAAATTTCGTACCTGGGGGGTGTGTATGATATGCATGTAAAGTGGCGCATGTTTCCCGTGCTTAGAACTGTCCCTGCAAAAAGTGTCATTTTTGAAAGAAAAAAATGCATTTAAAACTGACTCGCGGCTATTAATGAATTGTCGGCTCCCGGCAATACATACAAAAGTCATTGATAAAAAAAAAAAAAAAAGCGTGGGGGTTCCCCAGAATTCAATTACCAGGCCCTTCAGGTCTGGAATGGATATTAAGGGGAACCCCGCCGCAAATAAAAAAAAAATTGACGTGGGGTTCCCCCAAATATCCATTCCAGGCCCTTCAGATCTGGCATGGATTTTAAGGGGAACTCCACCCCAAATTAAAAAAAAAATGGCGTGGAGTCCCCCTAAAAATCCATACCAGACCCCTTATCCGAGCATGCAACCTGGCCGGCCGCAGGGGAAAAGGGGGGGACGAGAGAGCGGCCCCCCCTCCCTCCTGAACCGTACCAAGCCACATGCCCTCAACATGGGGAGGATGTCCCCATGTTGATGGGGACAAGGGCCTCATCCCCACAACCCTTGCCCGGTGGTTGTGGGGGTCTGCGGGCGGGGGGCTTATCGGAATCTGGAAGACCCCTTTAACAAAGAGGACCCCCAGATCCCGGCCCCCCCCTATGTGAATTGGTAAGGGGTACATTGTACCCCTACCATTTCACGAAGAAAGCGTAAAAAAATGTTTAAAAAAACACACAAACACCTTGAAAAAGTCCTTTATTTAAAAAAAAACCAAAAAAACATTCCAGCAGTGAAATCCAGTGTCCCGCGGCGATCCCGATGTCCAGCGCTGTCCGTCATTGGTTGTGCCTGAGCGGACCTGATGGGGAACTCCCTCTCAGTATTTTAAATGTATAGACCCGCCCCTTCTAAAGTTCCCCATCAGGTCCGCTCAGCGGACCAGATGAGGAACATGAGAAGGGGCGGGTCTATACATGTATTACCAAAGTGAGAGCAGTTCCCCATCAGGTCCGCCTCCTCGGTATGTCAGACCCGCCTACGTCATTGGCTTGAGCGGGGAACTTCCTTCACTATAGTGAAGGAAGTTCCCCGCTCAAGCCAATGACGTAGGCGGGTCCGACATACCGAGGGGGCGGACCTGATGGGGAACTGCTCTCACTTTGGTAATACATGTATAGACCCGCCCCTTCTCATGTTCCGCATCTCGTCCGCTGAGCGGACCTGATGGGGAACTTTAGAAGGGGCGGGTCTATACATTTAAAATACTGAGAGGGAGTTCCCCATCAGGTCCGCTCAGGCACAACCAATGAAGGACAGCGCTGGACATCGGGATCGCCGCGGGACACTGGATTTCACCGCTGGAATGTTTATTTATTTATTTATTTAAATAAAGGACTTTTTCAAGGTGTTTGTGTGTTTTTTTAAACATTTTTTTTACGCTTTCTTCGTGAAATGGTAGGGGTACAATGTACCCGTTACCAATTCACATAGGGGGGGGGGCGGGATCTGGGGGTCCCCTTTGTTAAAGGGGTCTTCCAGATTCCGATAAGCCCCCCGCCCGCAGACCCCCACAACCACCGGGCAAGGGTTGTGGGGATGAGGCCCTTGTCCCCATCAACATGGGGACATCCTCCCCATGTTGAGGGCATGTGGCTTGGTACGGTTCAGGAGGGAGGGGGGGCCACTCTCTCGTCCCCCCCCTTTTCCCCTGCGGCCGGCCAGGTTGCGTGCTGGGATAAGGGGTCTGGTATGGATTTTTAGGGGGACTCCACGCCATTTTTTTTTTAAACTTGGGGTGGAGTTCCCCTTAAAATCCATGCCAGATCTGAAGGGCCTGGTAATTAAATTCTGGGGAACCCCCAAGCTTTTTTTTTTTTTTTTTCTCAATGACTTTTGTATGTACTGCCGGGAGCCGACAATTCATTAATAGCCGCGAGTCAGTTTTAAATGCATTTTTTTTCTTTCAAAAATGACATTTTTTGCAGGGACAGTTCTAAGCACGGGAAACATGCGCCACTTCACATGCATATCATACACACCCCCCAGGTACGAAATTTAAAGGAATATTTCACTTTTATTTTTTCATTTTAAGCATTATTAAAATCACTGCTCCCGAAAAAACGGCCGTTTTTAAAACTTCTTTTTGCATTGATACATGTCCCCTGGGGCAGGACCCAGGTCCCCAAACACTTTTTAGGACAATAACTTGCATATTAGCCTTTATAATTAACACTTTAGATTTCGAACGTTCGAGTCCATTGTATTTAATAGGGTTCTAAAGTTTACACGAACATTTTGTCTGTTCGCAGGTTCTGGTGCGAACCGAACAGGGGGGTGTTCGGCTCATCCCTGCTCATTATTATTAGCACGTGTGCAATGTACATGAGCCTTAATCTGCATAGGCCTTTTGGCGCTAGAAATCCGGTTTACATTGCACTCATATTATATGGTTTAGGTTAATCTAAAGGAACATTTACAAGAATATTGTATAATGTATGGCAAGCCTAAGATGCAAGCTTTAGATTTAGCAAAGCTATGTAATATGAGAACCTACCCAAACTATCTAATTAATCTGTATCCAATTAGGCAGACCTTTGCGCTACATGCATGTTGGTAGATCTAAGGAAAAATATACAATCAGATTGTAACTAGGGTTGCCACTTTTTCTTCAAGCCAAACCCGAACACTTTAGCGGCACGCAGCAAAAAATATATTTTTTAGCATTCTTTATAGGATTGTAACAGACCTGGGACACCTTTGGGCACTCCAAAGGGAATATTAATGTGGTGTGCATAGTGCCCCTTACCCTCCTATCAGGCACTGTTCTGAGCAAAAATCCTGTATGAATATTGTGTCCGGATTTCAGGTGGACTGAAACCCAGACACATGATTCAAAACCCGAACTGTCCGGGTGAATCCCTGACAGGTGGCAACCCTAATTGTAACATGTGTGGTGGAGGACTCAGACAAACGGAAATTGTGTCAATGCTATTGACAGACTGCAACACATGCCATGTTTCTTTTTGGTCACAATTCCACTCTAAAGTCCAGCTCAAGACTCAGCTTTTACTGCTATGTATTATTTGGGAGATTTCCCTTCACTTCCTTACCACAAGACACAATAGGCAGTGAGAAAAAATCTCTCAAATGGGAGTGCAAATCTCCTCTTAGACCGCTGTTACTGAAACAGGTGTCCTAGTTGGAACATTTCTGTGCTCTCAGCACAGAAACCTTGACTGCCAAGGACACATATGTGCAGCATGTAGACATTAAGGCCCACTCTCCCTTCTACATTCTCCTTGCCAATGCACATACTGTATGGGTTACGTGGTCGGCAGCTCAATAGTTAATTGAGGTTTAAACTTCAAACCAAAAAGAGGGTTAACTAACAAGGAAGGGGAGACAGATTGATTTGGTTATGAAGGAGGAACATTTACCCCAATTCAGGGCCACCATGGTGTTAGGTATTGTGGAGTGTTTGGTGGAAGTGATGAAGCTCTCCGCAGTAGATGTCTCAACATCCCCAGGCATTCTTTGTGTATGTGGAAGAATTGTGGTGACAGATGTAGGTAGAACCCAAACTGTTGTGCTCTTCAGCTTGGAACATTGTACATTGTTCGTGGCCGATCCTGGTACAAGCGCTGTCAGGCCTAAAGCACTGCAACTGAAAAAGGGCACAAAAGAGACAACTTAATAAAACAGCCTGAGGATAACCAGAGTTGACATAATTTAGCATTTGAAACGGAGTGTATAGGCATACCCCATCAAAAGGAAACCTCATACAAAACATGCCAGTGGTTAAAGCCCAGCTGCTGGTTTAGGTCTAGGGAACAGTAAAAGCATTTCAACTTACCCAATCCTGTGATCCCCTGGCAGACAGCACTCCCCCACACCCTGTCGGTGGATTGTCCCTTTAGCGTCGTCATCACGTCCAACACATTGGTCCTAAAGATGTCAGAACCATAAACTGGCGGAGCGTGGGGAAGAAAATGTTTTGTAGAAACAAGTAAGTGTAGCACCCTCTAGTGTGCTAGATGTAGATAGGTTTGTTGTTAGTGTAGATACAAATTAGTTTAGCTCAGGGCTAAGCCTGAGCTATGAATCTGACTCAGGGTAGGGTGACTCATCCTAGCAGCTTCTCTGGTGCCTCCCCCTGTTTTCTGGAACATTGGAGAATGTTCTAGACATAGTGGGTGGAGGTTAGGAGGAGCTGCTTGGCATATTTATGAGGGCATCAGCCAATCCCCAGTAAAGGGCTGGCAGGGGGCAGGCCACCTCATAAATAGGTATCAGTCATGCCAAGAGGGGCAGTCAGGTGGAAGATGGAGTTCTGAGGAGGCTGTCAGTGGTCCTTGAGGGTGCCTCCTGGTCTGGGGGTGGGGGTTGACCTCAGGCCTGGGGCTCAGGTGCTGGAAGGATCCTACCAAAACACACAGAGGATGCCCTTCCTGGAGGCATGGGAGCAAGGAGAGAGGACAGCAGGAGCAGGTCAGCACTTCTGGGAGATCTCCAGAGAGTCAGCCGGACTGGTGAAAGGGGCAGCTGCAGCCAGGCGGATTGGCAGTGCCTGAAGACGGGGTGTTGGGTTTAGTAGCCACAGGAGAGATGCAAGCTGGACACTGAAATTCTGCTACACAACTAAGGGGCCTTGGGTTCCTGTCTGTAATGGGCCATTGCTTTCATATGACTTAGTGACTGTCAGTTATATACACAGTGATCCAGCTAGGTTCTGCAAGCAAGTGTGTGCAGTAGGAAGAAGAGGAGCTGTATATAGAGACTGCATATAGTAAGAGTTGTCCCTGAAGTTGTTGATGAAGTCAGATGGGCATCCCATAACATCCCATCCCTATCTAAGTTATTACCCTCAATAAATAACAAAAAAACAAAGTCATGGACTGTTCTCTAAATCAAGAGTGCCTGGCTGTGCAGGGTGGGGGGGTCCCATAACTTGCGGCTCCTTAGGGGGTGAGCGACATAAGTAAATCTTCTTTTCTATGCCCCCTAAACAAGCAATAAGGGATAACCTTGCAGCAGTTACTTTTATACTAGTTCTGGGTCAGAGACTCTTATGCCCCGTACACACAATACCCAAATCGGACGACAGATCGCCCGTCTTTTTTCGCTTACTAGTCGCAAGTAGAAACTGAATAGGTTACAAAAGTCACGAAAATTCTCGTACGACAGAAAAAAAAATCGGAAGTGATGTCATGTGTTGTAATGTATTTGTATTGTATTTTCGGACGACAACTTCATGCTTTTCGTGCTTGGCGATCTAATAATATCGGATGAACTGTCGTGATCGGCTCTCAAAAGCTCTGTACTAATGATCCGATTATCTTATGATCGCGTCGAAAGCGGTATTTTTCATCCGATTTTTCAATCATCTGTACGGGCCATAAGGGTCTCTGACCCTAAGGAGTTGGGTTAGGTCCTTCCCTCTCCTGACCCCTTTATACTCACCCTGCCTGCACTCCCTTATTGCTTCTTTCTCCATCACGACACTGCTCAGTGCTCTTGGGTATGGAGGAACTTGAGACCTCCTGCCCTCTAACTGTGCTAGTCTAGGCCAAGGCACTGTTACATGAGTAAGGTCCCCACTCCCCCCGGTAGAAGACACCAGTGATTTCAGTGCTGGCTGTGCCGAATGAAGGAGTGGTGGGGGAACGCATGAAGGATACATATAAGGGGGTCAGGTCTTTGCAGAGACGCTGTGCTGTACAGGAGCCTTGTTATGGTGTCTCTTTAAGACTTGCTGCTTTAAAGTTTTATAGGTAAAGTTTATCCGGGGAATAACCGATTTCCTTTTGAGGGGATCAGGAAGGAATTTTTTCCCCTGCTGTAGCAAATTGGATCATGCTCTGCTGGGGTTTTTCGCCTTCCTCTGGATCAACTGTGGGTATAGAATTAGGTATATGGGATTGTATGATATTATTATTTTATTTTTTTATGGTTGAACTGGATGGACTTGTGTCTTTTTTCAACCTGACTAACTATGTAAGTGGCTCTGTCATAAGAAAAAGCTGCAGGGGCTGCCATTGCTGCCTTCTTTCTGAAAATGCTAGTAGCATTAATAATTCTGAATCAATGACTTGGACCAAGCATGGTGTAGAGGAGCGTAAGAAGAGCATACTTTTTCAGGGCCAAATACGTAAAAAGCATTGAAGCCAAAACTTCAGCATGACAGCAATGAAAAAACATTTTCAAAGAAGAGATCAGTAATGGCACCCTTAATTATCCTCTTATGATAGGGAGATCAGACATCCCCGGTTTCCGGGGACAGTCCCCGGAATGGGGACACTGTCCCCGGACCAAGTCTGCCCCCGGATTGGATTTGAACAGGGGCTGGGGCAATTTCAAAGACAGTCAGTGCAGAATAAAAGAAAAAAAAATTCTGAATTACACACCCCGGGTCTGCCGCTCCTACTAGCTTAGGGGTGTATTTTTTTCCATTATATTTGCCCCTTTCTGATGATCATGTGCTGGTTAGGCATGTGCATTTTGTTTCGTTCCGAATCAAAATTCTGACAAATTTTCATTATTCGGACGTTCGGATGCATCCGAATTAACGAATTACAATGCTAACGAATTCAACCGAATCTGAACGTTTCGAATCGAAAAACCACGGACGAAATTCGAATCGAATTTGAAAAGAATTCTAGTTGAATCGAATTTGAAAAACAATTAGAATAGAATAGAATAGAATAGAAAATATTGGAAATAATCAAATAGAAAAACAATAGAACAGAATAGAATAAAATACAATATACATATTATATTTTATTCTATTCTGTTCTATTTTTTTTCTAGTCTATTTTCTATTTCTATTCTAATCTTTTCTAATTGGAATTCGAAAAAAACGGTCGCATTCGAAAATATTTCAACCAAATTCGAAAATATATTTACCGAATTCGATAATATTTCAACCAAATTCGATATTTCAACCGGATTTGAAATTATTTCAACCGAATAGAAAAGATTATAATAAAATAGAAAAACAGATAATAGACTAGAAAAACAATAGGACAGAATATATTATATTTTATTCTATTCTGTTCTATTTTTTTCTAGTCTATTCTTTTATATTCTATTCAAATCTTTTCTATTAAATTCAAAATCATTATATACTAAATTCGAATTTCGAAAGATGGTTATATATATATATCATTTTTTTTTCGACATTTGAATTTCGTATAGAATGAATTCTAATTTGAATAGAAAAGATTAGAATAGAAATAGAAAATAGACTAGAAAAACAATAGAACAGAATAGAGTATAGATACTATCTATTTATTTTTTTATTTTTTTGCAGATTACTATTTGATTCCATAAGTTCTCCTGCAGACTATTAGCAACTATTTAATTTTTTATTTTTTTTTGCAGAGTACTAATAGTCTGCAGGAGATCTGAAAAAAAATAGATGCTAATAGTCTGCAGGAGATCTTATGAAAACAAATAGTAATCTGCAAAAAATAAAAAAATGTAATAGATAGTATCTATACTGTATTCTGTTCTATTGTTTTTCTAGTCTATTTTCTATTTCTATTCTAATCTTCTCTATTCAAATTAGAATTCATTCTATACGAAATTAGAATGTCGGAAAAAAATATATATATATATAACCATCTTCCGAAATTCGAATTCAGTATATAATGATTTTGATTTTATTAGAAAAGATTTGAATAGAATATAAAAGAATAGACTAGAAAAAAATAGAACAGAATAGAATAAAATATAATATATTCTGTCCTATTGTTTTTCTAGTCTATTATCTGTTTTTCTATTTTATTATAATCTTTTCTATTTGGTTGAAATAATTTCAAATCCGGTTGAAATATTATCGAATTTGGTTGAAATATTATCGAATCCGGTAGATATATTTTCGAATTTGGTTGAAATATTTTCGAATGCGACCGATTTTTCGAATACCAATTAGAAAAGATTAGAATAGAAATAGAAAATAGACTAGAAAAAAATAGAACAGAATAGAATAAAATATAATATATATATTGTATTTTATTCTATTCTGTTCTATTGTTTTTCTATTTGATTATTTCCAATATTTTCGATTCTATTCTAATTGTTTTCAAATGCGGTTGAAATGATTTTGAATCCGGTCGAAAACGGAACGAAATCCGAAAACGAATTTAACGGATTTAACAAATCTAACTAAACGAAATTAATTAATTAACAAATTAAAACGAAATGAAACTAAACAAATTTTTTCCTTTTGCACATGTCTAGTGCTGGTTGGAGTGGAGGGAATATTTCTTCAGTTTTGGGTGCATGCCCATTCAGCTCCGCTCGCATGTTCTTCTGCCTTGGCTCAAGTCCCGGCCAGCCACCTGCCTGTTTATCTCCTTGCCTTCCCTGGCGGAGTGATCTTCCTCCACTCCCCACCCAGTAGTAGCCGGGGCCCGGAGAGTAAGACTTGACAGGCTGTGAGGCGGGCGGCAGCGGCGACGGGCAGAGAGTTGCTGATTGCCGCCATTACTAGTAAAAAAAATATGTCCCCGGATTTCATTTTAAAAATTTGGTCACCTTATCTTATGACAGAGTCACTTTAGGGCAGCCCGTTCACTTTGAATGGACCGCCAGTGCTTCTAAATACAGTAAAAAACACACACCTGACTCTTTCTGCAACCCTGAGATGTGAATAGGCTCTTAGACAATTTGACAAAGGAACCAACATGACAGCCAGGCAACCAGTATTCTCAGAAGAGGAGGTCGTCAATGGCAGCCTATACTATTCTCTAGTGACAAGTTTCTTTTGCAGATACTCTTTAGAATTACTCATGGTCATAGAAAAGGTATCACATTATTAAACAGTTACTGTATTTATTAGGGTATTTTTCAAAATGAAAACTCCTTCACTTACTTGGTCCATGGGCGGCATTTGCTGTTTTCTTCAGAAAAAATGTCCATAGGCACAAGGCTGGCATTCTGCAATAAATAGACAGCTGTGGTCATTTCTAGAAGGGCCTATCATGTCATCTCCTAACATTTATGGACTGTTACAGACTCCAGACAAGGACTGAGAAAAACTGTTTTCAAGACCTTATGACCTTTTTTCCACCAAAATGTGCAACTATGACAGGTCAGCCAAACTTCTCTCCAAATGTACCGTCTTCTGGAGATCCCTACTATAGCATGTAATCAGAATGCTTGCTGCCTGACTCAAGTAACCAATCACGTTAAACTGAACATGACAGGGAAAGTTTGCTATTTGTTATTTTTTTTGGTCTATTAAATATACCATTAAAAGTGTTTTGTTATATCTGTATGATAAGTGCAAAAAATAACTTGTGATCTTGCCAGAAATCCGGTCTACTAATTAATAACTTCCAGTGCCCTCTGGATGTTATGCGCTGTTATCAGTTTGCATTGTTCCCAGCTATCTCTATGGAATACAGAACACTTCCTTCCTATGTTATGGAGAATAAGAGAAGGGTAGGAGTTCCTGTTCTAGGGTTCTAGGGTAATATTGCTTTTTTCTATAGATACAGTACAGTGAGTGAGCATTGTCATGCTAGGGCAACAAGTGTTTTTTGATCACACTATTCATTTTTATAAAATGCAGTGATATACAACTATGCCTAGTATGCCCTTATTGACTGACTTTTGGACTTTGTTTATATATTGTTTGCATTTAAATCCCTGTATGGATGCCTATAAAATATGTATATATTTAAATGTGTTTTTCTCTAAATACATTGACATGAGCGTTCATATTCTTCTCTTTGTCACTTCTAGTACATTAAAATGCCATAAATTCATCTCCTGAAGAAGCTATTTTGGGAGCCAAACATGTGGAGAAAAAACGGTTCTATATATGTACTTCTTTAGAAACAATTAGATCTGTTGGATATGTATAATCTCATGTTTTTACTATTTTTGTAATAAAATTATTTTCCAATTTTCTATATTCTTGTGTTGATCAGTATTTGGTCGCCATATATATATCTTTGACACCGTTAAAATCCCGAGGCATGTGACCTCATGTCCCTCTTTTTTATTTTCAATTTCTAACTGGGATGTGGTATCTGTATCTATATATGCTTATTTCTAGTACTATAAATCTAGGACAACAAGTGTGTTACTGGCAGAATCGCCAGTAAACTGCAATATATCAAACTTTTGATCTTGCGCTTGGGTACGCTTACATTTTTTGGTTAAGTCCATTAAAAGTGCATTTATATTTCAATCTAATTAACTAAATTAGTAGTTCCTACTACTACAGTGATCACCACTTGTGCTGGGCAGTCACCCTGCTGCATAGTAACCGCATAGTAACCACAGAGGTTGTTAGCTTGGCATGAGAGACATTATTTTATAAGCTACTGCAAAGAACAATGTTGTTTTGTAATCTAAAGTAACCAGTGAGAGATTAGCTTTCATTAGTTTGCCTGCTCTAATCCAATAAAGATTGGTTGCTATGAGTTGTAGCACACCATTGTTTTTTTTTTTGCAGTATTAATAAAGTATAAGAAATGGTTTAAATGTTTTTTGCTGTGTGTCCAGTTGGGGGCATTCCCTATCACTTCCTATCCCAGAGACACAACAGGAAGTAAGAGGAAAATTCTGCAAGGTGGGGGGAATTCCCATCTTATACAGATGTCACTGGAACAAGTTTGCCAAATGGAAGACTTATCCTCACTGATGGCCATTTTGGATTTAACACCCGTTTCTATACAGTTGACAATGGTCACTGTGGACAAATTGAGAGGGTGAATTTTCATAGTGGGTGACACCAATAAAAACATGCCTATAATCTAGGGTGACCAGACATCCCCGGTTTCAGGGGGCAGTCCCCGGATTGAGGACACTGTCCCCGGACCAAGTCTGTCCCCGGTTTTGTCCCCGGAATGGATTTGAAAAGGGGCTGGGGCAATTTTAAAGACAGTCAGTGCAGAATTGAAAAGAAAAAAAAAGAATTACACCCCCCCCTCGCGCCGCCACTCCTACTAGCTTAGGGAGGTGTATTTTTTTCCATTATCTGTGCCCCTTTCTGATGATGATGTGCTGGTCGGAGCGGAGGGAATATTTCTTCAGTTTCGGGTGCATGCCCATTCAGCTCCACTCGCATGTTCTTCTGCCTTGGCTCAAGTCCCTGCCTGCTTATCTCCTTGCCTTCCCTGGCGGAGTGATCTTCCTCCACTCCCCACCCAGTAGTAGCCAGGGCCCGGAGAGTAAGACTTGACAGGCTGTGAGGCGGGCGGCGGCGGCGGGCAGAGAGTCGCTAATTGCCGTCATTACTAGTAAAAAAAAAAAATGTCCCCAGATTTCATTTTAAAAATCTGGTCACCTTACTATAATCTATCCTAGAAAAAAGAACCCCTTGTCATGGGCTCCCACTTGCCCTTTAAGGGGTACTAAACACAAGTGGGCTTCCTGACCGTGAGAACTGTGAAGTGTTGTCACACTGGTCACATGATCAGCAGCCTGTCCCAGTGGTCCCCCATTATAAATAGTGACCTGGAGTTGTTGACAGCTTGGTCACTGCGCAGGGAGCACGCGGGTGAGTGCGCTTTGTGAACAAAAGAGCGGAGCTGGCTGATGCAAGTTTGTGGCACATATGCATTACACTGGCAGGAAAGTGTTAAAAGGAAAATGAATAAAAATAACAAAAAGACAGGAACTACACACAGCAGATAATGATAACATTGACGTTCCAATATTAATATAGAACTCACTTTTATTTACTATCTCTTTCCCGCGGTCACAGGTACAGGCTGTTCCTCTCTCATTCATTGGTAAGCTTCCTTCAGGGCAGATACAGACGGCATCTGAACTTTTGGTACATGGCTTTTCTTCAATGCTTCCTTCAGCAAAGAATCAGTAAAAAAACATTAATTTTATATCTTTTATATCAAAACTGATGTTTACTGACCTCCATTTTTATAAGCGCATTTAGAAAGTAACTCCACAAGTGTGATAGCGTAAGGCAAGGCAATGAAATAAACAGTAGATAGTATTCATTACTTATCTTCCCCCGTTCCAATTGTACAATAAGACATAAACATTGCCTTGCTTCAGATCTGCATTTAAAATTAAACTGAATATTATTATTATACAGGATTTATATGGCGCCAACAGTCTGCGCAGCGCTTTACAACATGAGGGCAGACGGTACAGTTACAATACAATTCAATACAGGAGGAATCAGAGGGCCCTGCTCATTAGAGCTTTCCATCTAGAACAGGTGACATTCATATATGGGAGCTGTCATATCTTACAAAAGATTTATATTTTTGTCCATCTAATCCTGAAATTTACCCAGCCCTGCCAGCATAGCCAGGTTGGTGAATGGACTTTTCTCTTTTGCGGTCAAAGCAATCCAGCTTGGTCGCCGCCCTTACTTTAAGCCTGTGATTGTGACCTACTTGGACACTAAACAGACCACCAAACAAAAGAAACAAAAATATTTCCTGTCCCTGAACAGTTAAGAATCTTGTGACTCCTCTCAGCATCATGTCCAGAGGTGACCAACAGAGACAAAACAAGAAAAATGTAATACAATCTAAAAACCTACAGGCTTGGTGCTGCCCGCTGAAAGGCCATTTTTACATCTGCAGACTCTCTACTAGTCTGAAAAGCAATCCATGGTAGATCGGTTTTTTGAGGTAGGTAGAGCAGCGGCTTCAGGAGGTGTTCGGGAGCTGATCCCGCCCAAGTGAGATTTTTTTATTGAAATACCAAATCCCAGCCAAGATTCAAGCATTTGGCTCATGGTTGCAGCACTGTCCTAGTTACATCAACGGTCAAGTTTGACAGGCTGTGCTACCGGAGTCGGAGTCATTCTGGGCAGGTAAGGAGGCTGTCCGTATCACAGCGGGGGGTTGTTCCCCGAAATCATTTCCCCCCTGGGGGGGGGTGGAACGGCCTCGTCTTCTGCCAGGGGGGGTGGGGTGGCGTTGGTTTGCCGCTCTTCCCCCCCCCAAATTATTGTGCACCAGCCTGGTGTGGAGCCTACGGTATTAAAACTGCAGAAAAGGTATGAAACCTACAGAATGGGTATGGAATCTACAGAACAGGTATGGAACCTATGGTATGGAAACTAAGGAACAGGTATGGAACCTATGGTATGGAAACTAAGGAACAGGTATGGAACCTATGGTATGGAAACTAAGGAACAGGTATGGAACCTATGGTATGGAAACTAAGGAACAGGTATGGAACCTATGGTATGGAAACTAAGGAACAGGTATGGAACCTATGGTATGGAAAATATGGAACAGGTATGGAACCTATGGTATGGAAACTAAGGAACAGGTATGGAACCTATGGTATGGAAACTAAGGAACAGGTATGGAACCTACAGTACAGTATGGAACCTACAGAACAGGTATGGAACCTATGTATTTACATGTCCATCAGTAAGGTTTGTTGGAATGCATTGAACAGGCATGTAACCTACGTACTTACATTGGTCCAAGTTGAACCAACCTAATTATGTAAAAATATCTATACCTAAATGTCGGCTGGAACTCAAATAAGCACATTCTATTGCTCTCAGCCTTCTCCAATTCTCCAAGTTCCTTTTTTTTTTATCTGACTTCCTGTAAAATGGTGGTTACATTTGTTCTCCATGGTTCCACTATATATTGGAATGTAGCCACACTTACTCACACCCAAGATGGACTATGAGATTTGCAGTGTGTAATTCCCCCATACACACGATCGGATTTTCCGTCGGAAAAACCTTGGATGGTTTTTCCGACAGAATTCCGCTCAAGCTTGGCTTGCATACACACGGTCACACAAAAGTTCTCTGAACTTTCAACCATCAAGAATGCGGTGACGTACATCACGACGACGAGCCGAGAAAATTAAGTTCAATGCTTCCGAGCATGCGTCGGAATTTTGCGCGTCGGAATTGCTACAGACGATCGGAATTTCCAATCGGAAAATTTGAGAACCTGCTCTCAATCTTTTGCTGGCGGAAATTCCGACAGCAAAAGTCCGATGGAGCATACACACAGTCGGAATTTCCGACCAAAAGCTCACATCGGACTTTTGCTGGCGGAAATTCCGACTGTGTGTACGCAGCATAAGAGCAGTGTGCATGATTGCAACTAGCATGCACGTCTCGTTCTGGACAAAGAGAAGTGAGGGGGGGAAGGAGAGGTTTAGGAGCTCATGAAGGCAAAAAAACACAGTAAAGCTGACCATAGATAGATAGAGTTCACCTTACCACTCCTTACTTTACAATAAAAAACATGGCAGAAAGATCATACTAGGCTTTGATTTCACTGCTTACCAGTGCCACAGATTTTGCATATGCTGCATTGGGCTCTGTAGTTTGCGGGGTTAAAATGACCTTCACGACATTTGCTGCATGTTGATACTGAATTGTATCTTGTGCACTCTTTAGTTATTTCTTCACCTGCATTAACACCAAAAAAAAAGACGATAAAAACTTGCAAGATGACCGCAATAAACAATGTTTCTTTATTATCACTGTATGGCCCCTTTCACACTAGCGGACTGTATGTCCGCTTTTTCATCCATCCGTTTATGGATGAAAAAGGGACATACATTGGTCCCTATGAGATCGCGGGTGTCAGCGGATGAACATCCGCTGACACCCGATCTCCTCCGTGTCCGCAATCCCCCGATTCTGCAGACGGAGGAAAATCCTATTTTTCTATTCGTCTGCAGAGCGGATCCGATGAACACGGACAGATGGTCCGTGTTCATCCGATCCCCCATAGGGGAGAGCGGAGATCTGACAGGGCGGTCCCTGCACAGTGTGAGGGGACCGCCCTGTCATCCGCCGTCTCAGCGGGGATCAACGGAGCGATCCCCGCTGAGCAAGCGGAGGTTCACGGATCTGTCCCGTGTGAAAGGGGCATATCACAAACATCAATGAGTGAGGGCCCGTTCATACTAGTGGACCCTTTACTGCAAGTTCATTCTGTATGGCCCCCAACACACCTTGCAATGGACTTGCCTACAGTGTGCACGCACCATTTTCTGCCTCCATGCCGCAATACACGTTAGTGCGTTGATACGTGTTGCGCTCTGATGCAACACACGCTCGTAGGCATTCTGCATTGGGGCGCCTATCATTCTCAATGGCACTGTATAGAACTATGTGTTTAGGGTTCATTCACACCAACAAATTTATATCACATGTTTTACTGAATAGCTCGTTAAATAATACATTGGTTCAATGTAGTGCCATTAATTCTGAATGGCAACCCAACACACCTTGCAAATGGACGCATGTTGCAGTACAGCACAACTTGCTGCACCACACGTTTATCGGTAAGGTGCATTGGAATGTAGGGTAGTATAGTGGAAGAAAGGACAGAACAAGCAGCCTGAATATTCATGGAACTCTAGCCAATCCCTGGGGAGGTGTGCCCAGAAGGTGGAGAGAGGGCTCACAAATAGTCTGATGCCTGAGCAGTGCAGTGCAGTGTTTCTGGGTCCAGTCCTGCAGGAGGAGACCCCTTTGCAGGGGCTCTGCCTCCGGTGTAGAGTCCCTAAGAAAGTTTCAAACAAGACACCCATGTCCCAGCTAGGCTTAGCTGGGGGGGTCTATTCTCACATCTATTGTCCAGGGATCAAGTAGGGTCAGGAGGAAGCTCACGAGAGAGAGCCAGGAGGAAGGTGGTGGGGAAGTGTCCAACTGTCCTATGGTGGTGTGAGTCTACATCTCCCTCACTGGGAGGAGCCTGGTGGATATTAGCAGGAGGCAACCAGAGATCCTGTGTCTAAGTGAGTAAATGACCCCCAAATACTGAAGGGAAGTGACTGTGTGTTGCTTTTTAACTCCTGAGAAGAACCAAGATATGTGTGTGTGAGCCTCTCAGGCTGTATGGAAATTAAGTTCTGTACCCACCGCTATGAGTGCTGTCCAGGAAGGGAGCTCGTCTATGGTAGAGAGTGATAGGTGTCCCGGGAGCCGCACAAAGCCTGCTGTGTGATAGTGAATGGCAGTCTCAGTCTCTGGACCCCCCCCAGGCCACGCCCCAACACGTTTCACGCTGCCCACTGGAGCTTACTCATGGGGATGGACTCCAGAGGGAGTACAAGTCACCAGAAGCATTAGGTATCCTGTGGGGCATTCAGTCTTATACAGAGGTGCAGCCAGCAGCTTGTAAAGAGCAGCCTGAAGTTGAGGAGTCCTCAAATTGTTCAGTCGCAGATTATCGAGGCATCTCATGCTCCCTACCAGTATCCAAGTTCATTAATAACAACTCTAAAAGCACCTGTAGACTGTTTTCTGAGTCAGTGACAGAATGAAGAAAATGCTGTGTGTCTGGCTATGTGTCCTCTGAATGGGGAAATAGGACCGAATTCACCAGCGGCTCCTTAGGGGGTGCTCTACACATATATATTTTATTTGCTGTTTTTTCCCCTTTTCAGAGATTTCCTATCATTCCTGTCTAACTCCTGTCATGTGACGAGGACAGGCAGTAAGAGGAAATCCCCCCCACATGGGACACTAAAAAAAACAACTGACAGATTGTAACCCTTCCTATCCAAAGGTAAAGTAAAAAAAAACACCTTGGGCTGGAGTTGGGCTATGACAACACAGATATGACCATGTTGTAATTTTGTGCTTAAAGCGGAGGTCCGCCGAATTATTATTTTTTTTTAAAAGTCAGCAGCTACAAATACTTCAGCTGCTGACTTTTAAAACAAGAACACTTACCTGTCCAGCGCGCCCGCAATGTCGGCACCCGAAGCCGATCTCTGCCTCGGCTCTCGGATGCTGCTGCCGCCATCTTCAGTAAGGGAATCAGGAAGTGAAGCCTTGCGGCTTCACTTCCTGGTTCCCTACTGCGCATGCGCGACTCGCCCTGCGCAATGCCAATGGTCCCTGCTGTCTTCTGGGACCCGTGTGTCTCCTAGAAGACAGCGGGGGGGGGGGGGGGCGGACATGGCATAGATTCCAGCAGATAATGCGGGGATCTATGCCCAGAAGTGGGTGCAAATACCTGTATCTGCTCCCCCCTCCCCCCCTGAAAGGTGCCAAATGTGACACCGGAGGGGGGGGGGGGAATCCGTACAGCGGAGGTTCCATTTTTGTGTGGACCTCCGCTTTAATGATAGACAAGTTGGACTTCCCCTTTAATTATTATTATTTACATTATTCGTCCTTAAAAAATCAAATGATTAAGTCTACGCATGATCGGAAACAAAGTACGACCTGGAAGAAGATGGCAACAAAATAATAATGGTAAACACAAATGAATGATCGTATGAAGGATAATAAGAAAAAATTTTATGGAGATATAAACTTTTTTTTTTTTTTTCCTGCAAAAATATGTGCATTTAATTATTTTTTCCCAAAAATGTGAACTTATCCTTTAACCATTTGACCTCCGAAAGGTTTTACCCCCTTTATGATCAGGCCATTTTTTGCTATTTTGTACTGCACTAATTTAACTGGTAATTGAGCGGTCATGCAACTCTGTACCCAAATGAAATTCATATAATTTTTTTCCACACAAATAGAACTTTCTTTTGGTAGTACTTCATCACCACTGTTTTATTTTTTTTATTATTATATAAATGAAATAATCCAAAAATTAAAAAAACAAACAAAAAAAAAACAATGTCTGCTATAAAACATATCCAGTAAAAACTAATGTAAAAAAAACAACGAATTTCTTCATAAATTTAGGCCAAAATGTATTCTGCTACATGTCTTTGGTATAAAAATCTCAATAAATGTATTTATTGGTTTGTGTGAAATTTATAGTGTCTACAAACTATGGTATATAAACTGATTAATTAATTAATGAATTTATATTATAGTAGTAATTGTGGTGATTAGCGACTTAAACTAGTTTGGCAATTCTGAATCAGACTATGAACTAACGGTATTTTGTTTTGTTTGCTGAATATAAACTATGTTTTTTGTTTTTCCTGTTTTTTGCAAAGGACTGTTTGCTTTTACCAACATGGCTGATGAACCCAGACTACCTTATATCACACAAGAAAAAGTTTACCAGTATTCAGATTATATCTTGGACAATGGCTAAAGGGTTATGATTAACAGCTAATATTATTATAAATATTATTGTTACCATGATTAATTGCCTTAATTTTTATGGGATAAAGATGCCTATATAATTATATTTTACTTAAAGGGTAACTCCACTTTCGTGGGAGGAAAAAATATCAAATAACAAAAATAAAAAAAATAATATAGCATATACTATTGCGACACAAGTCATATTGTAATTGAATGTTATTAAAAATTACATTTCTTTTTCAATCCGTAGCTCTGTAATTTTCTGTAAAATGCAATGCAATATGGCTACTTGGAGGTATTCTGTACACAGATGGTATACAGGACGTTCCTGAGAATTCCCTGCTCGTGTGATTGGCTTACTGATTTTCCCAGAGGTTTGCACTAAGATACAAATCAGATTTTAAGCATCCCCTGCAACAACAATGTCATTTTTGGTGAGATACACCCAAAGGTAACCCGAGTCTAAAGGGATGCAGAACCTGCCACTTTCCTCATTAGAGCCCTGCAGGTGCAGCAGCTGATTGATCATTATAAAATCACTCCCATACAGATTCACGTGGACACAGACAAACAAACAGCGATTTCTTCAGAGTAACAAAAGGTAGGAATCTACAACAAAGGGTGTTAAAATCCTTGCAATGTACACAAATCACCCAGAGGACAAAACCACAAAAGTGGAGTTACTCTTTAACCGAAAATCATTTGTTTGGCTAACTAAAATTCCCTTTGGAAAATTTTGTGTGAACAGCGGACATCGGATTTTGAAAGCAGTATACTAATAACAGAAAATTGAACAATCGCTCCGTAAATAGATATTTTCCTCTGATTTTCTAATAATGTGTACTAGGCTTTACAGTCCCTAATTAAAGCTGAACTCCAGCAATCTCACAAACGCTACCTCTCAGTGACCCCCCCTGCATGGGCTAAATGCTCATGTAACCTAGGCTCCTGCACTGTACACAAGCTGTAAGTGGCTGTAAGTGGCTGTAGGTGGTTCCTCATTGGGCAGGGCAGGGCTATTAACCCTGTATTGAATGGGAGGAGGCAACGCTGGACCAAAGCTGTTTAGAGGGATGCTGCAGGGGATGAAGGAAGCCTGCTGAAGCCAGGAATAAGATAAGCAATACGAGTTCATCTTTAACCACTTCAGCCCCGGAAGAATTGGCTGCTCAATGACCGGGCCATTTTTTGCGATTTGGCACTGCGTGACAATTGCGCGGTCGTGCGACGCTGTACCCAAACAAAATTTACGTCCTTTTTTTTCCCACAAACAGAGCTTTCTTTTGGTGGTATTTGATCATCTCTGCGATTTTTATTTTTTGGCTCTATAAACAAAAAAAGAGCAACAATTTTGAAAAAAACACAATATTTTGTACTTTTTGCTGTAATAAATATCCCCAATTTTTTTTTTTAAAAAGCAATTTTTTTCTCAGTTTAGGCCGATATATATTCTTCTACATATTTTTGGTAATAAAAATCGCAATGAGCGTTTATTGATTGGTTTGCGCAAAAGTTATAGTGTCCACAAAATAGGAGATAGATTTATAGCATTTTTATTATTATTTTTAGTTTTTACTAGTAATGTCGGCGATCTGCGATTTTTATCGGGACTGTGACATTATGGCGGACACATCGGACACTTTTGACACATTTTTGGGACCATTGTCATTTATACCGCGATCAGTGCTAGAAGAATGCACTGATTACTGTAAAAATGTCACTGGCAGGGAAGGGGTTAACACTATCGGGCGATCAAGGGGTTAATTGTGTTCCCTAATGTGTGTTCTAACTGAAGGGGGATGGGACTGACCTAGAGGAAATTACAGATCGTGGTTCCTAGCTATTAGGAACTCACAATCTGCCTTTCCTCACAGAACAGGGATGTGTGTGTTTACACACACACACATCCCTGTTCTGCCTCTCGTGCCCGCGATCGCTCGCGGCCGGCGGTCATCGCGACCGCCGGTCATGAGCATCGGCAGCCCCGTGATGCATCGGGCGCGCGCGTCTGCTAGCCCGCTTAAAGCGAACGACGTACAGCTACGACAGTTCGTGCAGCAGAGCCAACCTGACGCAGTATATCTTCGGCACAGTGGTGTAGTGGGTAGCACTCTCACCTAGCAGTAAAAAGGGTCGCTGGTTCGAATCCCAACCACAACACTACCTGCCTGGAGTTTGCATGTTCTCCCTGTGCCTGCGTGGGTTTCCTCCGGGTACTCCGGTTTCCTCCCACACTCCAAAGACATGCTGGTAGGTTAATTGGCTTCTGTCCAAAATTGGCCCTAGTATATGAATGTGAGTTGGGGACCTGGTATTGTGGGCTCCTTGAGGGTAGGGACCGATGTATGTGTGGAGCGCTGCATAAATTGACAGCGCTATATGGGTACCTTAAATAAATAATAATATAATAGATGAGCATCTTAATGAGATGTACAGGGATAGGGAGAATTGTAGACATGCACCCACACTCACTCAGGTTGAACTGGATGGACTGGTGTCTTTATTCATCCTTGCTAACTATGTAACTATGTAACTATGTAACTATCTTCGGCGGCTGGTCCGTAAGCAGTTAAAGTAGAACTATAGGCATAGCTCCGAACTATTCCTGATTTCCAGGGACTGTACCTGATTTGAAACAAAGTCCCTTGTTCCTCCTCATTTGTCCCTCATTTTAGTCTGATCTATACAGTTATATATAAAATGCACTTTTTAGCCTAAAGCGGAGTTCCACCCAATTTTTGATGATCACCTTAATAGCACTATCGCATTACATACATTGTCAAATGGAAAAAGAAAAAAAAAATTCTTAAGGGTTACCTGTAAAGCCTTGTTTACTATGGCGTTTCCTGTCTCAGCCACCCGTGGGTATGGTCGTCATATCCGGGGGCGCACTGTCTCCTGGGACTCGGAGCTAGGTGTCATTATTTCCAGGAGTCAGTGTTGCTAGCCGCCGCTAATTCTCGCGTTCTTCCGAAACCGGAAGTGACTCAATGACATGTTTTGTGTTATCTTTGTTGCCATCACAATGGGGCGGGAACTTCCGCCGCCCGCGCCGTACAAACTGAGCATGCGCGGGAACGAGCGGTGCATGCTGGGAGCTAAGCATCACCATATACAGGAAGTTTATGCTTGTGGGCTTCACATGCCCACAAGCAAGATGAAAACTACCATTACGAAATTTTATAACTCCGTTTTTAGTGCGAAACCGGACATTGTGGGAAATATTAGACTAAGCAAGTGAGTGTAACATTGACAGTATATTAACTTAAGAATTGTTTAAAAAAGAAAAAATTTAATTGTGGGTGGAACTCTGCTTTAAATGTAAAAAGCCAATATAAATAAATAGTAGCGGTACAAAAAGCACTTGTGGGTTTAACCAATAATCTTTTTGTATTATTCTCTCTTAAGGGGGAGTGGCAGGGGGTGTCCTATGCCCGCAAACTTTTGCATTTTTGCTAATAGGTGGCCATCATTCCGATCGCAATAAAGTTGCGAGGTATGCTATGGGAATTTTTTTCATTTTTTTCATTTTGGATAGAGTATATTGGTTATAACTCCTGTCAGACTTTTTTCGCCATCTGCGCCCCATTGCAGAGATTTACCTTCACTTCCTGTCTCCTAGCCAAACAGGAAGTGAGAGGAAATTTAGGAGAATTCCTTGGGGATCCCTGGGTCACCGGAACTAGTGTCCTCATTTGAAGATTTTGCCTCTTTTAATTTTTGGGGACAACCCAAAATTTGTGATTTTCTTTTACCGTTACCTTCAATGATAATGGTAAACAGAAAAAATAGAGAGGGTGAATCATCTCAATAGGGGCACAGACAGTAATAAAAACTGACAGTGTTCTAATTCCTCTCCACTCCATCCAAAACTAAAAAAAAAGTTTTGCCTTTAGTTATACTTTTTATTGCTGACTGTGTATACATCGATTTTAATGGTAAAATATTGAAACCATTTTTGCTAGATTCAGCACTGCCCACTGGTGTCTTTGGGGAGAACAATATCCATTGAATTCTACATTGGGCTGCTGAAGCTGAACAGGGGGATACACTGTGCTTTTAGCCATCACTAACCTCCTTCTGAAAATGCTAATTGCCTGGCATTATGCTGTACCTTTGGTTTAATACCTTCTGATTCAATGACCTGGAAAATAATGAAGTTCATTGGGGTCTCACTAAAGTTGAAACACTTTACCTGCAAGCTATATGGGTTAGTGACTTAAAGGGTTCTATTTATAAAAAAAAAAAAAAAATGCAGCTTATTGTATCAGCATCCATACAGCCGTCGTGAATAATCCCCATAATTTGTTAAATTTTTATTTCCTATTATTGCCAGCTCCAACCAGTGCCCATAATGCCGTATTTTCGAAATTGAAGTATTTCAGGAAAATGCCACATTATGGCCACTAGGTGGAGCTGAAAATCATATTAGACAATCCACAAAGAACAAAACACAGGGACTTTAAGCCCCCTTTCACACGGGGGCGGGGGGGCGTTAGCAGTAGTTAGTTGCTAGTTTCAGTGACGCTTTATCGCTGTTTGGCGGCGATATTCGGCCACTAGTGGGGCACTTTCAAAGGGTTAATAGCACCCGAAAAGCACGCCTCCAAGGCACTTTGCAGGCGATTCGGCAGCGGTGCCCATTCATTTAAATGGGCAGGGGTGGTGGAGGAGCGATGTGTACAGTGCTCCCGCACCGCCCCAAAGATGCTGCTTGCAGGACTTTTTTTTCCTGTCCTGCAAGCGCACCGCCCCAGTGGGCTTTCACACTTGGGCTGCAGAGAAGGCAGTTTACAGGCGCTATTTTTAGCGCAAAAACGCCTGTAAAATGCCTCAGTGTGAAAGGGGTCTTAAGGTGCCAGACAGAAGCAATATACTACATCCTGCTTTAAAAATCCATATCAAATTGTATTAGGTACATTAAAATAAAAAAATATTTTATCATAAAAGGTTTGAATATAGATCACGTGCAATCCAGGTATACAGTACAGTGATTTTTGCTCAACATGTTTCGCCATATTTCCACTGTGGGGATGTGGTCCTCCTATGACACACTGATATCCCTATAACAGGAATGTTTGGCTCCTGCACTAATACATACCTACCTGGTTTGACTAGGGTAAGAACAGTCTTTCAGAAGATTTAGTGTAATTCTGATGTATATGAACTGATAATGTATGAATATAGATAATAGGTCTGTATGGCCCCATATGATATTGTCTCTAAATGTATACTCTTTTTGTTTACAGTGAATACCTTAAAAAAGTCATTTAAAAGCCTCCTGAAGAAGCCATCTCTTGGTGAAACATGTTGAGCAAAAATAGCTGTACTGTATACCTAGATCGTATGTGATCTATGTTCAAACCTTTTATGATAAAATACTTTTTTTTGTTTTGTTTTTATGTACCTAATACATTTGATATGGATTTTAAAGCATGATGTAGTATATTGCATTTGTCTGGCACCTTAAAATTCCCTGTGTTTTGTTCTATGTGAATTCTCTAGTTTATGGGATGCAGTGCCTGTGCTCTCCAGATCTCTGTCTGACAAATTCATTTCCACTAATCATATTAGACAGATTACTGGGTTTATGAGTGACAGTAGCGTGGATGTTAAGACATTTGCACAGCAATTTTATTTATTATAATAAATAGACCTCAACTTAAATATAGGGGATCTCTGCATGACAGCTAGCATTTTTTTTTTTTAGAAAGAAAGATCAGCAACTGCCACCTCCATATTTCTCTCACCAAAGCTTTAACTGAAGAAAAGAGCGATTAGTCCAGACAAAGTGGTCGCCTTTCTTGAAAAACTGCATTAAAAAATGTATTGAATAGAAAAGAGATCCCAGAATAGAAATGAGATCTGGAAAACTGTTATGAAGATGAAACTTGTGCGGCCAAAGCAAAGCCGCCTCATTTGGATTTTCATTTGGATTTTCACTGAAAGCCAGCAAATTTGACTAGCAGTTTCATTACGCCGTGGAAATAACGCTGACATTGAAAGTTGAAAGTGTCCTTTCTTTTCATTGTGGAAACATACAGCAGTAAAAGGAAACTTTCTGAATTATGAACCTCACGACATTTTGTGAGGTTCAAGTCATACAGTCTCTACAATGAACAGAAAGGGAAGTAGATGATCGGCCTACAGATGTTATCATATGTTACATCACAGAGTACAGAAAAGATGACTCCAATGCCAAAGTATATATAACATTCATATATAAAGTATATATAAGCTGGTATTATTTTATGCAAAAATTTTATTTTTTATATATTTTTATTTTTTTAAATGATATACTGTAAGCTATTAAGGCAAAAAGCTCTTTGTGAAGTGCAGTAGGAACCATTTTTTTTTATATTCTGGTCTAGGAAGTCGGGCCGGGGGCACGGCCATGGCGGCCGACCACTAGCTGTTGCATTCCGGGAGTTGTAGTCCGCACTCAAGCTTCCGGTGGGTGGAAAACACAGCAGCGCAGAGGAAACTACAACTCCCTGGGACCGGATTCTTGGAAGCAGACAGAGGCAGGGCGTGCCAGGGAGTCAGAACGCAGGGATGCAGGGCTGGGCGCTGGCTGCAACTTGACCCCAAGAGCGTTACCCCCCCAGGAGACCGTGGCATGCAAGGACCTGCTGAGCTGAGATCGCTGAGGTGAGAGACCCTGACACCCCTAGCTGACCCCCCCATCTCCCCCACCATACACCCCATGTAACCTGCCCCAGTGATCAGGCTTCATTGATGGGCACTGGAGTTGGCTGCATTGAAAAACCAGGTGGGCCATGGATGGTGAGCTGATTCGGCGGTTCAGTGGGCCACTTGACTGGACTTGCCCCCCAGGCCTAAGGCTACCAGCCCTCCCCTCTAAGAATGCAACAAACATCTACACATAAGAATACAATTTGTCGTGTTTTCCCGAATATATGTGGTTCCTAGCGCCACCTAGCTGCCATAATGTATTGTATTTATGAAAAAAATAAATCATTAGGCCCCCTTTCACACTGAGGAGTTTTTCAGGCGTTTTACGCTAAAAATAGCGCCTAAATAACGCCTGAAAAACTCCTGCCCTGCAATCTCAATGTGAAAGCCAGAGTGCTTTCACACTGAGGCGATGCGCTGGCAGGACGGTAAAAAAAGTCCTGCTAGCCGCATCTTTGAGGCGCTGAAGGAGCGGTGTGTTTACCACTCCTTTACTGCTGCTGCCCATTAAAATCAATAGGACAGCGCGGCTATACCGCCGGCAAAGCGCCTCTGCAGAGGTGCTTTGCAGTTGTTTTTAACCCCTTCTCGGACGCTAGCGGGGGTTAAAACCACCCCGCTAGCGACGAATAGCGCCGCAAAAACTACGGTAAAGCGCCGCTAAAAATAGCTTTACCGCCGACGTACACACCGCCCCAGTGTGAAAGGGGCCATATGGCCACGTAGTGCAGACAATATGTGAACTACATATATTACAGAAAATATGGCCATTTTCATTCTAAATGTGTGGATGTTTGTCACATCTGCATAATAAATGCCTAATACATAAACCCAAAAGTGTACATCTCTGCAATACATTCACATTTACCCATGTTTTTTGGGGAGAGAGTCTGCATTCTGCGTTTTTACACATGCACAGGTTTACAGAAGTACAGAATTATACCCCCATATAGTCATTTATGTATGGAGTTTTGGCAGTATGCAGCACCTCTGGCCACCAGATGGGGATATCTGTGTGAACTGTACATGATTGGGCCACAGGTGGCTGTGTGCATAGCCCTAAAATTGGCTAAACACATGTAGAGGTCTCTTGTTCAGCCCCCGGGGTGAACCACCTGTTTTAACCTTTGAAAGACCACAGCTGTGTGCATTACACACGGCTGCAGGGCAGTTGTAGTGTGCCCCATTCACTGTGGGGGTGGGGTGACATTTTTCTGTGCCGGCAAAGGATCATGGTCACGGCATGTGTACTATCCCATTTAGTTGGGTTAGGGTGGACAGTTGGGGGGGGGTCAGTAAAACCATAGCTTCCAACTGTCCCTGATTTCAAGAAACTGTCCCTGATTTGGAACAAAGTCCCTCTTTCCTCCTCAATTGTCCCTCATTTTGGTCTGATCTATATAGTTGTATATAAAATGCACTTTTTATCTTTCAAAAGAGTTCCCCAGGGCTAAACCTTTCATCCAATTTCTAAATTGGTGCATTTGTAAATTCCAAAAGCCAATATAAAGGAATAGTAGTGGTAAAAAAGCACTTGTGGATTTAACTATTATTTTTTTGTATATATCTCCTTTAAGGAGGCATGGAAAGGGGTGTATCCTATGCCTACATACTAGTGCTAATAGGTGTTCCTCATTCCCATCTCAAAAAGTTGGGAGGTATGGTGAAACCATGCCTCAGCCGCGTATTTGTACTGCCGAGGCTACAAATATGATGAAGGCCTTAGACGCAACATGTTTAAATCAACTGGAAGCCGATTCTTTCCCTGTTAAGAATCCAACATTAAAGATGGTCACCAAAATATGGCAATCAGCTAAGCTAGTGCTGGGGTATAAGGGGTGTGACAGCAGGAAGGTAAAGTCACCTGGTTGCATCCAGGGGGGTAGATATATTTCGCCCAGATTCAGGCTTTACGCCGACTTATACAACTAGGTGGAGAGTTGTATAAGCCCAGCTGAGGCTAGTGGGCTCATGGATGACTCATACCTCTAGGGAGAGTGTGGGGCGTCGTGCAGACAGGGAGTTGATGAGACCAGCTGAAGCTTGTCAGCTCATTTAGGCCTCTATAAGAACTCCCAGCTTCATTAGATGTTAGCTCATGCCTGGACCCAGACCTGTGTGGACTGTCTAGGGAGAGTGAACCCCTGTGCGGTGAGACAAAGCCTGTGTGGCTATTTGCTTGGACATTTAAAACCAGGGACTTAGGGACTAGGACAGCACTAGGCTGATCCCAGTTGTTAGTTAGGAAACCTGTATGTTTAGTCAGAGGTCAAGTTGACCAGGATTTATTTTGTTTATGTTTCTTTTGCTTTGCTGTGTTTTGTCACTGTAAATAGAAAATAAACCGCACCTTTTTGATTTTGAAAACCACAACCTCCGTTTGCTGGGCCTGTTTTGTGTGGGGAGCCCATCCCGGGGGTCACACACACCCGCTGCCGAGCTAACCCCCTCACAGTTGGTGGAGAATGCAGGCAGTTTTTTTTAAGCCAGCATGGAGGAGATACTGAAACAGCTGGCTCTAGCAAATGCCAATCAACAGCAGACAAATGCAGGTTTGCAAAGGAGCCTTGCAGCCAAGCAGCAAGCTCATCAACAGAGCCTTGCAGCCCAGCAGCAAGCTCACCAACAGAGTCTGGAAGCTCAGCAACAAGCCCAGCAGCAATCTGAGGCCCGCTTCATAGACCTGTTACAGAAGCAAGAGCAGAGACTACAACAAATGGAAGCAGTAATGCAGCAACGTCCGCAGACCAGTGAGGAAAGCCGTCCCACTAATACCGCGTCCTTTGGGGTGAGTCGTTTATTGACAAAAATGACTGGAGAGGATGATCCAGAGGTATTTTTGACCACATTTGAAAGGACCGCTGAAAGAGAAAAGTGGCCTGAGGAGCAGTGGGCTGGACTGGTGGCTCCTCTGTTAACTGGTGAATCGCAGAAAGCTTACTATGACCTAGAGCCTAACCAAGCAAAAGACTATGTGATGCTAAAAGCTGAAATTTTGGCAAGGCTGGGTGTCACCCAGGCTGTCCGGGCTCAGCGTGTGCATAACTGGACTTTCCAGCTTGGAAAACCCCCCAGGTCTCAAATGTATGATCTCATTCACCTGAGCAGAAAGTGGCTACAGCCAGAGACTTTGTCCGCACCAAAGATTGTGGAACGTGTTGTAATGGATCGGTTTTTGAGAGCTCTTCCTACTGCCATCCAAAAGTGGGTAAGCCATGGAGACCCAGAGACGGCCGATGGTCTTGTGGATCGTGTGGAGAAATACTTGGCTACAGAGAACCTGACGGCCTCTTCCAGAGACACTCGGACTTTCCACCCTAAGACCAGACCATCCCCAGGGGCGGATAAGAGGATTCCAAGGGGTGAGGGTGGAGAGAGTGAGAGGGTGGGAGCTCTACCCCAAGTTTGGTGAGAACAGCCTGGGAAATCAGCGGCTCAAGAGGCGGCAAGAAGGATCGTTTGCTACCGCTGCCGGCAAGCGGGACATATTGCAGCCAATTGCCCGGTTGTGGAGGAACCCATGCAGTGTGACTTTCTGACGGGCAGACGTCAGTCGCTGTGTGCGACAGTCGCATGCACTGCCATTCGAGGAACTGAGAAACATTTATGCAAAATGTGTGTTAATGGTAGAAATGTTGTGGTATTGCTGGATTCAGGTAGCCTTGTGACCCTGATAAAGGCTGAATTAGTTAAAACAGAGGTCTCTGGGAATAGCAAGGTAGCTGTTATTTGTGTGCATGGGGACACCCGAGAGTATCCAGTGACTACAGTGTGTTTCGAGACCCCCAAAGGTACCCTCTCTCATCCAGTGGGGTTAGTATCTCAATTACCGCATGATGCCATTGTGGGAAGGGATTTTCCGAAGTTCTGGGAACTGTGGGATGATCCTGAGCCCCCCACTGGTGCCCCTATGTACCAGGAATGTGATAGCCAGAACTCCTCTGAGAGTGGTGAGGACTCTCCAGAATTTCCCTTGTCAGTATTGGCAGGGGAGACTCAAGAAACTGGAGAGGAGCCCACCTCCTCAGACGAAAACCTACCGTCTGTGGAGTTTTCTGATCTGGAGGTTCACAGGGAAAATTTTGCCACAGAACAGTTAAAAGACCCCGCCCTAATAAAGGCACGGGAAAACGTAGTGGAAATAGATGGCGAGTTAGTGAACCCAGATAATACCTGCACTTACCCATACTTCAGCGTAGAGAAGGACCTACTGTATCGGGTGGCAAAAAGGGCAGAAGAAACCGTTGAGCAGCTTGTGGTGCCCAAACCTTACAGGAAGTTGGTGTTGGAGTTGGCCCATGGGCACATTCTTGGAGGTCATCTGGGGACAGAGAAAACCCGAGAGAGGGTATTACAGAGATTCTATTGGCCTGGGGTGATGAAGGACATAGAAAATTATTGTTCCTCCTGCCCTGTGTGTCAGAGGTCGGCCCCGATGCCACATTTCCGTAGCCCGCTGGTCCCTCTACCCATCATTGAGGTCCCGTTTGAGAGAATCGCAATGGATTTGGTAGGTCCTATAATCAAGTCCGATAGGGGGCACCAGTACATATTGGTTATAATGGACTATGCCACCCGTTATCCAGAAGCGATCCCTCTCAGAAATACCTCGGCCAAAACCATAGCCAAAGAGCTATCTCTTGTTTTTAGCCGGGTGGGTATTTGTAAAGAACTGCTTACGGACCAAGGTACACCCTTTATGTCCCGGGTTATGAAAGAGCTGTGTAAATTGTTCAAAGTGACGCAATTGCGTACATCTGTGTATCACCCCCAAACCGATGGGCTGGTTGAAAGATTCAACAAAACCCTAAAACAAATGTTGAAGAAAGTGGTGGATAGAGATGGAAAGGATTGGGACTGTCTACTTCCTTATCTGATGTTTGCTATTAGGGAGGTGCCCCAATCCTCTACGGGATTCTCCCCCTTTGAGTTACTGTATGGGAGACACCCAAGAGGGCTGTTGGATATTGCCAAGGAAACTTGGGAAAGTGAGAGTTCTCCCCACAGGAGTGTGATTGAGCATGTTGCCCTGATGCAAGACCGAATTGCACAGGTAATGCCCATCGTGAAGGAACATTTGGCCCAAGCGCAGTTAGCACAGCAGAGAGTGTACAACCGTGGAGCCAAGACCCGTACCTTTTCCCCGGGGGATAGGATACTGGTACTTGTCCCTACGGTTGAAAGTAAATTCCTTGCCAAATGGCAAGGCCCCTATGAGATAATGGAAAAAGTGAGCGAAGTGAATTACAAGGTCAGACAACCAGGAAGGCGAAAGCCCGAACAGATCTATCACGTTAATCTGTTGAAAGCCTGGAGGGATAGAGAGTCCCTAGTCGCAGACACTTGGTCACCAGCTCAAACTGGTTGCGTGATTCCTGAGGTTGGAATAGCAGCCACCTTGTCACAACCCCAACAACAGGAGGTTAAGGAGTTTGTGCTTCGCAACAAGGAGGTATTCTCTGAGCTGCCGGGACAAACATCTGGGGTAGAGCATGACATCATTACCCCGCCCGGTGAAAGGGTGAAGTTAAAACCCTATCGGATCCCAGAGGCCCGACGGGAGGCAATACGGGAGGAAGTACAGAAAATGCTGAACTTAGGGGTGATAGAGGAGTCCCAAAGTGATTGGTCTAGTCCCATTGTGTTGGTGCCTAAACCGATGGGAGCTGGCGATTTTGTAACGATTTTCGTCAGTTGAACAAAGTTACAAAATTTGACACCTACCCCATGCCACGTATAGATGAGTTGATCGACCGGCTGGGAACAGCCCGATACATGACGACTCTTGACCTCACAAAAGGGTATTGGCAAATCCCCCTGGCCAAGTCGGCCAAAGAGAAAACCGCATTTGTAACCCCAGACGGGGCGTTCCAATATAAAAGCATGCCGTTCGGGTTACAGAATGCGCCGGCCACATTCCAGCGGAAAATGGACCAGATGCTGAGGCCCCATCGGAAGTATGCTGCGGCTTACCTGGATGACGTAATTGTCCATAGCACAGATTGGGCCTCACATCTGCCAAAAGTGCAAGCAGTCCTGGACTCTGTTCGGGAAGCGGGGTTTACGGCTAACCCCAAGAAGTGTACCATTGGGCAGGAGGAGGCCAAATATCTTGGGTACACCATTGGGAGGGGAGTAATAAAACCCCAACTCAACAAAGTCGAGGCCATCCAGAGTTGGCCACGTCCCAACAGCAAGAAGCAGGTACGAGCCTTTCTGGGAATCGCTGGGTATTATCGGTGATTCATTCCCCACTTTGCTTCTAAGGCTGTGCCCCTAACCAACCTGACGAAGGGGAAAGGGTCGGTCATGATTAAATGGACCCCCGAGGCTGAGGCAGCATTCCAATTCTTGAAACAAGCCTTATGTAGCCAGCCAGTGTTGTACTCACCCGACTTCTCTAAAGACTTTGTCGTACAAAGTGATGCGTCAGATGTGGGGTTAGGAGCAGTATTGTCCCAGGTCTGGAACGGGGAAGAGCACCCAGTCATTTACCTCAGCAGGAAGTTGAAGTCCCATGAGGTAAATTACGCCACCGTTGAAAAGGAGTGTTTAGCGGTGAAGTGGGCTCTAGATTCCCTTCGGTACTACCTGCTAGGTAGGCACTTTGACATGGTTACGGATCACGCTCCGTTAAAGTGGATGGCTCAAAACAAGGAAACAAATAGAAGAGTGAATAGGTGGTTCCTGGCCCTCCAGGAATTCAACTTCACAGTAAAGCATCGCCCTGGCGTTCAAATGGGGAATGTGGATGCTTTGTCTCGAGTACATGAATGCCTGATTGCTGGTGTTCCAACCCCGAGGTTAAAACAAGAGGGGGGGGGTATGTGACAGCAGGAAGGTAAAGTCACCTGGTTGCATCCAGGGGGGTAGATATATTTCGTCCAGATTCAGGCTTTACGCCGACTTATACAACTAGGTGGAGAGTTGTATAAGCCCAGCTGAGGCTAGTGGGCTCATGGATGACTCATACCTCTAGGGAGAGTGTGGGGCGTCGTGCAGACAGGGAGTTGATGAGACCAGCTGAAGCTTGTCAGCTCATTTAGGCCTCTATAAGAACTCCCAGCTTCATTAGACGTTAGCTCATGCCTGGACCCAGACCTGTGTGGACTGTCTAGGGAGAGTGAACCCCTGTGCGGTGAGACAAAGCCTGTGTGGCTATTTGCTTGGACATTTAAAACCAGGGACTTAGGGACTAGGACAGCACTAGGCTGATCCCAGTTGTTAGTTAGGAAACCTGTATGTTTAGTCAGAGGTCAAGTTGACCAGGATTTATTTTGTTTATGTTTCTTTTGCTTTGCTGTGTTTTGTCACTGTAAATAGAAAATAAACCGCACCTTTTTGATTTTGAAAACCACAACCTCCGTTTGCTGGGCCTGTTTTGTGTGGGGAGCCCATCCCGGGGGTCACACACACCCGCTGCCGAGCTAACCCCCTCACAGGGGTTAACGGAATACTCCCCCCTTTGGGACAATAAATACCTACAAGAAATCCAAGCTATGGGGAAGATCAAGGAATGGAAAAAGCTGGGTATAAGCAGATTGGCTCAATTATATGAGGGCACTACATTGAAATCTTTTGTAGAATTGAGTAGAGAGTATGGTATACCAAATACTTTATTTTATAGCTACCTACAGGTTAGACATGCCTTGCAAGCCCAATTTCAAATACATCCAGTGGTATGGCAAAAATTCCATCATCTCCAAAGGTTAATTTAGACAGGACCCTCTAAAGGCCTCATCTCAGAATTATACACACAGATTTGTAGTAGAATTATAACTGGGGAGAGGGTAGGGAAACCCAAAGGGAAATAGAAGGATATAGGTGTCATAACAGCGGAGCAATGGACAAGAATACTGGAATTGGGGCCATTAGTGTCACTCTCCCCATCGCAGAAGGTATCTCATTTGTTTTTAGTTCAAAGAGTCTAGTACACCTCAAAGTGATTGCATATGTTAGCTAGGAGATCAGATGATACGTGTCCCAGGTGTCAAGAAACAGGAGACCTTATACAAATGATGTGGAAGTGTCCGAAATTATTTCGTTACTGGGCCGAGATACTTGAAATCATAAACACAACCTTCGGGACCAAACTGGAAATGGAGGCTAGAATATGCTTACTGGGATGTATGGAGGAAACAAGTGAGCAAACAAGCACTATAGAAGTAGTATTGAGGTGTCTGTACCAGGCGAGAAAATTAATAGCACAAAACTGGCAATCACTGAAATCACCGACATCTGAAGAATAGGTCAATGTGATAAATACGACAGTATGAAAGGAAAAGGTAGTCCTTACTAGACGGGGTAATTTTAATAAATTTAAAAGAATGTGGACATCCTGGTTGAGTAGAATGGGTTTCCCGCCTTTAGGATGGGGAGAAAAAGATCAGAGTAGGAGCCGGAAGTCAGCCTTATATGTAATAGGGAAAGGAAGAGAGAGGAAACAGCAGTAAATCAGAAATGGCAACCCCTCTAGAGAATAAGAAAATAGCGATGACTATAGGATATTTGTGTGATTAGTCAAAGTTTAGGGGGGAGGGAATGGGAGGGGAGGGTAAAGGGAGAAGAGGGTACTTTAACCACTTGCCGCCCGCCTAATTACAGATTGACGGCGGCAAAGTAGTTTCAATATCCTGCCTGGACGTCATATGACGTCGGCAGGATAACAAGCCGCTGCGCGCCCCCAGAGGCGCGCATCGCGGCGATCATTGTTGCGGGGTGTCAGTCTGACACCCCACAACACCGATCTAGGTAAAGAGTCTCTGACGGAGACTCTTTACCACGTGATCAGCCGTGTCCAATCACAGCTGATCACGATGTAACCAAGAAGAGCCAGTGATCGGCTTTTCCTCACTTGCGTCTGTCAGACGCGAGTAGAGGAGAGCCGATCGGCTGCTCCTCTGACAGGGGGGGTATGTGCTGATTGATTATCAGCGCAACCCCCCCGAGGATGCCCACACTGGACCACCAGGGATGCCACCAGACCACCAGGGATGCCCACCACCAGGTATGCCACCCTAGACCACCAAGGATGGTAATCAGTGCCCCTAATGGATGCCAATCAGTGCCCACAATGGATGCCAATCAGTGCCCACAATGGGCATCACTGATTGGCAGGCATTATTGTTTGGCACTGATTGGCATCCATCATTACAGTACATCCGTGCCGCCTATCAGTGCCCATCCGTGCCACGTATCAGTGCCCATCCATGCCCATCCGTGTCACCTATCCGTGCCCATCCGTGCTGCCTATCTGTGCCCATTCGTGCCCCCTATCCGTGCTGCCTATCCGTGCCCATCCGTGCCGTCTATCCGTGTCCATCCGTGCCGCCTATCCGTGCCCATCTATGCCGCCTATCCGTGCCCATCCATGCTGCATATCAGTGCCACCTATCAGTGCCCATCAGTGCCGCATATTAGTGCCCATCATCAGTGCCCATCAATGCCAACTCATCGGTGCCACCTCATCGGTGCCCGTCAGTGCAGCCCCATTAGTGAAGGAGAAAACTTACTTATTTACAAAGTTTTGTAACTGAAACAAAAAAAAAATATTTTTTTTAAAAATTTTCCTTATTTTTTTAATTTTTTTAGCAGAAAATAAAAATCCCAGAGGTGATCAAATACCACCAAAAGAAAGTTATATTTGTGGGAACAAAATGCTAAAAATGTAGTTTGGGTACAGTGTAGCATGACCGCGAAATTGTCATTTAAAGTGCAACAGCGCTGAAAGCTGAAAATTGGTCTGGGCAGGAAGGTGTATAAGTGCCCTGTATGGAAATGGTTAAGGCTAATACAATGTGCTGTAGGTATTATACTGGTGTTGTATTTTAATGTTTTGTATTGGAGAAAATAATAAAGAATATTGAAAATTAAAAAAAAAACAAATATGATGAAGGCCTTAGACGCAACATGTTTAATCCAACAAACAATCGTACATTATCAATAAAAGTAGTGCTTTGAGTTGACAGCTAGAAAACGTCTACAGAGTATGATCCTTTTCCATCATGGTCCATCTCAGCTCAGACCATAAACAGAAGTGGAATGACCCGTTTTTTTTGTGTTACTTCACATTCATAGTTCCGGTTTCCTTTCACCATGGGAAACCCCTATAAACATCAGTGTAAAATGTTAGGTGAAGTTTTGTTCATGATTCAGTAGACAGAAAGTCTGGTTGGACAAGTACCCGAAATCTTTTTGCATATCCTTGAAAAAAATATGTCTTCTATGAATAAAACAAATGCAATTTCAGCTTAACAATGACTTTCTTCTTTACTGAAGTCCAGTGAAAGATAAGAACATTTCAGAGAGAGGAGTATAGGGCTCTCTGCTTGGACTTCAGTGTGAACTTTCGGGCCCCTGAAGGGAAAGTTTCGCAAAATAGGCCGGCGTGTGCAGATAAGGTCACAGACATCGGGCACACTGATGGGGGAAGTGGGATTAATGGGCTTTTCCATGTTCAGCAATAGCGTTATCTTCGATGAATTATAACGCACATACAGTTTTTACAATTTTTTTTATTTTATACTGTAATGTCCACATCTCCCCCATACTGTAATGTCCACATCTCCCCCATACTGTAAAATCCACATCTCCCCCCATACTGTAATATCCACATCTCCCCCCATACTGTTATATCCACATCTCCCCCATACTGTAATATCCACATCGCCCCCCCATACTGTAATATCCACATCTCCCCCCATACTGTAATATCCACATCTCCCCCCCCATACTGTAATGTCCACACCTCCCCCCATACTGTAATGTCCACATCTCCCCCATACTGTAATGTCCACATCTCCCCCATACCGTAATGTCCACATCTCCCCCATACTGTAAAATCCACATCTCCCCCCATACTGTAATATCCACATCTCCCCCCATACTGTAATATCCACATCTCCCCCATACTGTAATATCCACATCTCCCCCATACTGTAATATTCACATCTCCCCCATACTGTAATATCCACATCTCCCCCCATACTGTAATATCCACATCTCCCCACATCTCCCTGCTCTTACCGGAATAGACAGCAGGCAGACCCGTCCGCAGACGACACAAGCAGGCGGGTGATGATGACATCAATGCGCCGCTACTAGGCCGCCGCTGGGTGTACCAAGATGGCCGCTGCTCCGGAGCTAGGCCGAAGCCGCGGTCTTTCCTATGGGCGAGACCACGGAGCTCAATTCGTGGATCGTCCCGATCAAAATTATTTTGATCGATCAAAGAAATTAACGATTAATCGAGCAATTAATCGTTAATTTCTGCAGCCCTATTTTTTTTTTGGATGGTGTGGGGACAAATTTACTGTCTGTGTCCTCCATTGGGGAGATTCACTCCTCTATTTATCCTGGTAATCATTGCCATTGAGACATCAAGCGAAGGGAAGCTTCCTGATGACGATGGTTATGCGAAATGCATTGAGCTTGCGCGTCCGCCATAGTTGGCGTAATTTCCTGTTGGGTCTCGGGTAGGACTTACGTTTGTTGTAATGCACGTCGGCTTGCACCGAGCGGCCTGCAGCACACACTAGACTGTTTATGTTGGTGCTAACGGCAGCACCCTACAATGTAAGTGAAAAATCTTTTTTTATATTAATTTAACTGTTAATAAACAATATTACACTATCTTGGAATATTATACTTCCCGTGGTTTTTAATGAGAGAAGGAGATTTGGAGGGCCAGTTGTTGGTGCAATTGTATATAGCAGTATATACAGTATCTCACAAAAGTGAGTACACCCCTCACATTTTTGTAAATATTTTATTATAACTTTTCATGTGACAACACTGAAGAAATGACACTTTGCTACAATGTAAAGTAGTGAGTGTACAGCTTGAATAACAGTGTAAATTTTCTGTCCCCTTAAAATAACTCAACACACAGCCAATAATGTCTAAACCGCAGACAACAAAAGAGAGTACACCCCTAAGTGAAAATGTCCAAATTGGGCCCAATTAGCCATTTTCCCTCCCCGGTGTCATGTGACTCCTAAGTGTTACAAGGTCTCAGGTGTGAATGGGGAGCAGGTGTGTTATATTTGGTGTTATCGCTCTCACTCTCTCATACTGGTCACTGGAAGTTCAACATGGCACCTCATGGTAAAGAACTCTGAGGATCTGAAAAAATAATTGTTGCTCTACATAAAGATGGCCTAGGGTATAAGAAGATTGCCAAGACCCTGAAACTGAGCTGCAGCACGGTGTCCAAGACCATACAGCGGTTTAACAGGACAGGTTCCACTCAGAACAGCCCTCGCCATGGTCGATCAAAGAAGTTGAGTGCACGTGCTCAGCGTCATATCCAGAGGTTGCCTTTGGGAAATAGACCTATGAGTTCTGCCAGCATTGCTGAAGAGCTTGAAGGGGTGGGGGGGGGGGGTCAGCCTGTCAGTGCTCAGACCATACGCTGCACACTGCATCAAATTGGTCTGCATGGTTGTCGTCCCAGAAGGAAGCCTCTTCTAAAGATGATGCACAAGAAAGCCTGCAAACAGTTTGCTGAAGACAAGCAGACTAAGGACATGGATTACTGGAACCATGTCCTGTGGTCTGATGAGAGCAAGATAAACTAATTTGGTTCAGATGGTGTCAAGCATGTGTGGCGGCAACCAGGTGAGGAGTACAAAGACAAGTGTGTCTTGCCTACAGTCAAGCATGGTGATGGGAGTGTCATGGTCTGGGACTGCATGAGTGCTGCCGACACTGGGGAGCTACAGAGCATTGAGGGAACCATGAATGCCAACATGTACTGTGACATACTGAAGCAGAGCATGATCCCCTACCTTGGGAGACTGGGCCGCAGGGCAGTATTCCAACATAGCGACCCCATACACACCTCCAAGACGACCACTGCCTTTCTAAAGAAGCTGAGGGTAAAGGTGATGGACTGAAAAAGCATGTCTCCAGACCTAAACCCTATTGAGCATCTGTGGGGCATCTTCAAACGGAAAGTGGAGGAGCGCAAGGTCTCTAACATCCACCAGCTCCGTGATGTTGTCATGGAGGAGTGGAAGAGGACTCCAGTGGCAACCTGTGAAACTCTGGTGAACTTCATGCCCAAGAGGGATATGGCAGTGCTGGAAATAATGGTGGCCACACAAAATATGGACAATTTGGGCCCAATTTGGACATTTTCACTTAGGGGTGTACTCACTTTTGTTGCCAGCAGTTTATACATTATTGGCTGTGTGTTGAGTTATTTTGAGGGGACAGCAAATGTACACTGTTAGAGCCGGTTCACACTGGGGCGACTCGTCAGGCGACTCAGCCGCCTGACAAGTCGCGCTCCGCTCTCTTCAATGGAACCATTCTAATAGGAGCGACGCAAGTCGCTCTGACTTAGAAAAAGGTTCTTGTACGACTTTGGGGGCGACTTGCATTGACTTCAATACAGAAGTCATTTTGCAAGTCGCCTCTGAAGTCATCTTCAGATCGCCTTGCCGAGTCGCCCCCAAAGTCGTGCCGCCTGTGTGTGAACCGGCTCTTGTACAAGCTGTACACTCACTACTTTACATTGTAGCAAAGTGTCATTTCTTCAGTGTTGTCACATGAAAAGAATAATAAAATATTTACAAAAATGTGAGGGGTGTTTAACAGTTGCGGCACAAACTAATACTTCCCCCCCTGCAGTGGCGATCATCCCCCCACCTAAACGATCCCACCCCCTGGGAGACGGACAGCGGCAATCACAAAACTCCCTGGCCAATAGGGGCTTCTGATTGGCCAGGAGGAGAATGAGGAAGAAAATTGTGAATATTCATTCGCTATTGTCACACAAGTGCGAAGCCTATTAGGGCCTCTTAGGGGACCGGACGCATGGATGGGGGCGGCCCTGCGCCCCTAGAGGTCGGACCGCCACTGGTGTTTAACATTTATGGTTGGTGAGTGTGCATTTTATAGCACTAATAGAAGGAGATGTAAGCATTTTATATTTCTAAAGCACGGTGGTTGGAGGATTTTAAAAAGGGCTATTCACACTTTCATATGGATTTTCAAGATTTACAGCTTTTTATGAATTGCTCTTCATGGACCTACTTCAATTATATTGATTTTTTAAGTTTTATTTGCCTTGAGAAGCTGAAGGGGTTTAGTAGCGCCTGACTTTTTATTCACTATAGTTTAAAGGTGGGTTACCCACTTAAAGAGACAGCTGCACACGTTTAATCACATTTAAAGCGGAGTTCCACCCGCAATTTTTTATTTTTTTTTTAAAAGTCAGCAGCTACAAACACTGTAGCTGCTGACTTTTAATAAGGACACTTACCTGTCCTATGCGCCCGCGAAGTCGCCCCCGAGGCCGATCGCTCGATCGCGGCAGGTCCCCGCGCCGCCATCCTCACTAAGGGAAATGGGCCAGCTGCCTTCTGGGATACACACAGTTTCCAGAAGGCAGCGCGCCCCATTCACCAGAAGACACCGCGAGTAGGACGAGGAAGAAGACCAGCCACGGAGGATGAAGAGGCAGATCAAAAACTTCTGCATAGCAACTGCTATTTCTGGTAAGTAAAATGTTTAATTTTTTTTCAATTTTTTTTTCAATTTTTGGTAAAAAAAAAAATTCAGGGTGGAACTCCACTTTAAACACATTTTTTTTTTATTAATTTCACTAGGTTATTATAGTTATACTATTATTTTTGATCAGGGAAGTGAAGGGAAGCCCAAAATTTTAGAGTAGTCCTTAGGACTCTTCTGGATTTCCCTACTGGCACTGTCTGCTCTTCCCCAAGGCATGCACTCCCAAGGCAGGCTGTGTACATCCATAAACACACACGGTGCAGCTCGGAAATGCTGCCCCCTCTCCCTCCTCACAGGATTTGACTGACAGCAGTGGGAGCCTATGGCTTTTTTTAACATACTGTGACCAGAGCAATACAGTGTTACCATAGTAACACTATACTGCACTGGGAAAGTGATCAGGATTTTTTATTTATTTTTTTATACACATTATGATTGTTTATACTAGTCAATTTCATTGGTATAAGCAAGCATTTTTACTGAATGAAACAAATTCATTGGCATGTATTGTGATTAGCTGTGATTGGCCACAGCTAATCACATGGTACAGATGGGCTGTGATTGGCCCTCTCTGTACCATGTGATCACTGCGACCAATCACAGCTAGCAACACAATTGTACACAATGGATAGCATGAAAGGAAGCCATCCATTGCTTACAATTGTCATGTGACCTTCTTTGATTGGTTGCAGCACATCAATCAGGTTATCGAGAACCGGGCCTCCCAGTTCCCATTCGTAATTATGAGACCCAGAGCCAGTGGTGGGACAAGGCCATCTAGAGCCCAGGGTGAACATGCCAAACCGCGCCCCTCCCCCAAGATGTATGAGCATTATGTGTTAGCAGTGGCGGCTGGTGCTCAATTTTCTTGGGTGGCCACTGCCCCCCTAGCCACCCCTCCCCCCAGCCAGCCAACCACATAACCCATCCCCCAGGTACTCACTCGATTGCCGCTCCCCCCGTTGCTTGATCGATCGTCCGTCACTTGCCAGGCCCCCCTCCAGCCCCTGCACTTTCCCCATCCAGGTGGCGGCTTCTCCCCCGGAGTCTCCTCCCATGTCCCGGCGGTCGCTTCTCCTCCTGGCCAGTCAGGAGTTAGGACTCAAGGCCAATCGGGTCTTAGGACTCCCAGTTAATCGGGACTCAGGACCCATTTCCTGGTTGGCCGGGAGGAGAAACAGGAAGATATTAACTCTGCGCCCCGAGCCGACCCTTTTTTAAGCCAATAAGAGCCTCTGAAACCATGGAATCCATTGAACCCATTGGAATCCATGCGCCCTGCATTTAGATTAGGAACCGGGCGCATGGATTATGGGAGCAGCACTCCTGCGCCCCTAATTCGCCCCTAGCACAGAACCCTCCCCCCAAATCTTCCCACCTAGCACACATACCCCCCACTTATCTTTACTGGTACAAGTCCTCCCCCCCAAAAAAAATCCCCTCCTAGGATAAACCCCCTCTACCATATTATCTCTTCTAGCACAAACACCCCAAATCCCCCCGCCTAGCTCAAATCCTCTTCCCCCATCCTTCTCCCAACACAAATCCCCCAAATCCCCTTTCCTAGCACGCCCATCCCAAAGTTCCCCTCCTAGAACAATTCTTACCCCCTGCTGTCCCCCAAATTCCCCCACCCAACACAAATCCCCCCCCACCCAACTCCTTGTGGCTGACCCCCATCTCACATGATACCACAGTGCCCAGGGCAGCTACCCCTCCTGCCAACAGCCCTTGGTCACAGCTCAGTCTCTGTGGTGGGAGCATGTTTTGAAAGTCGGTCTTAGCACAAACACAGCGGCACATATATGCAGCCCCATGGATAAAGACCCACTTCCCTCAGTCCACATATATATGATCAGAAAGGTTCTAATAACCTTTAACAATGCAAAAATGTTGGATTTCCCCTCTCTTTCCCTTCACACAGACATCTAAAAACGAATAGAGGTCTAACCTTTCTACATTCTGTTCACTTACTCTATTTACTTTCACCTAAATTATAATGATGGGCCAATAGAGATGTAGGGTTTTATAGTAAAAGCAGTCAGTTTAGAAAACCAAGGATGTTTCAAGGGACCAACATCTGCAGGGGCAAAGTTTCTAAACCTGGGTGCAAACCGGACATCACACAGGTCAAGCCAGGCTGTCTGCTGCAGCTATAACTTCAGTCTTCAAAAAAACATTATGAGAACAATACAGAGCTCAATGAAACTTCCCACATACACAAAGCCTTCCGCGTAGTAGTAAGTCTCTCAGTGAAAAAAAATACATCAACCAGCGGCTTTTGTTAATAATGAACTATTTTTAGCAGCCCTTAGTTGCTCTTCTATACTTAGTCACCTAAAACAAGCTCTGAGGATGTCACTACACCACACTCTTCTGTACTATGGGGTTTTCCCCTTTAATTCGTTTTTCTTTCCATTTGATGAGCTGAAAAAAACTAAATCATTTCAAATGTAACCTGACAGAAATCTGTTTTAAAGTTTTGCTTAGACAAAGAACACATTAGTTTTTTTTTTTTTAAACAGTGAAGATATTTTTTTTAGGTCTGAAAGGAAGCATGTGACACCACAATTATAAATGGTGTGGATGGACAAATTCCCCCCTGCCAGAATAATGTATTTTGGAATCAAAAGACAGAGCACCAAGCAATAATTTCAAAAGTCCATAGTCTTTTATTGTTGCTGGTGGTATAACAACAGGATGAACAGTGGTAGCCAACATGTTTTGGGAGCAAGGCCTCCCCCTTCATCAGTGCTTGGGCGTAAAAATAAAATTTCTCAAATGGCTGAAAACACTATATTGAATATGATTTAGATGACAAGGCTGTTTCGTCAGAGAGAGATTGTCCTCTGGGAGACTCTATAAAAATTATTTTGAGAAACTGGATTTTTATTCCCAAGCCCTGATGAAGGAGGAGGTCTTGCCCTGAAATGTGTTGGCTACCACTGCTCCTTTTTAACAATAAACGGTTAAAGACTTTTGAGATCATTGTTTTGCACCCTGTCTTTTGATTGCATTGTGCATGTCTTTATTTGCATGACCTCTACCTTTTGGGATACTTCACATTGTATGTGTCTGAGCAGCTGAAGTCAAGTGAGAAAGTTTCTCTACCAATCTCTACCTGAGAGGAGTTAGATTTGAGTTCAGCACCTCACAAACATTTTTTTCTTGAGCTTTTATATTCCCACACCTGATATCACTGGCTTGCAGAATACCCAAATTGTACCTGCAACAGATTGGCCGATAACACTGTTTGGCCTACAAAATTCAGCCTGGCTCTGTCAAAGAAAATATGATTGAGCAATTAACTTTTGTGAAGTTGGCAGGGCCATCACTGTTACCATTTTGTTGGATCCTCTGAATCAGCCAAAATTCCAATGAATATATGGCAGCTGAAAAGGCTGAAAGTTTGACTTTCCCCTCTTTCTCATTGTCTGACTATTGTCCCATCACTTTGACAGGGGGCCCGGCCTAAATAGCCAACAGTGATGTACAGGGGATGGGAGATATGGGTCAAACCTTTAACCATACCTACCAGCTTTCTGAGATGAGAGAGCGGGATTCCCTTTATAGCAAAGTATGTAGTCAGAGGACATGTCCCTAACACCCCCCCCCCCCCTTGTGTGGACCATGAACGATTATTATGCCAAAAAAGGAAGGCTGAACCCACAAGTACATTTTTCACCACTACTTTTTCTTTACATTGACTTTCAAAAATTATGGAAAAGCCACAACACACATTGGAGTCTGTTTTATTTGTTGTTACATAAATTTCCTCCAATCACTGTCCAAATCTTGCAGCCTCAACCTCTGCAACATCTCCAAAATGTGCCCCTTTCTAACCAATGACACAACAAAGCTCTTAATTCACTCCCTGGTCATCTCTCATCTCAACTACTGCAACTCCCTACTCGTTGGCTTACCTCTACATTGTCTATCCCCCCTTCAATCTATCATGAATGCTGCTGCCAGACTCATCCACCTTACCAATCGCTCTGTGTCTGCTACTCCTCTCTGACAATCCCTCCACTGGCTCCCGCTCACCCAACAAATTCAATTCAAAATACTGACAACAACTTTCAAAGCCATTCACAATTTAGCCCCCAGCCACATCACTAGCCTAGTCTCAAAATACCAACCTAATCGTTCTCTTCGTTCCTCTCAAGACCTCCAGCTCTCTAGCTCCCTCAACATCTCCTCCTTTGCTCACCTCCAGGACTTTTCCAGAGCCTCTCCAATCCTATGGAACTCCTTACCCCAACCTGTCCAATTATCTACTACTCTATTAGCTTTTAGACGATTCCTTAAAACCCTCCTCTTTAAAAAAGCCTATCCTACCCACACCTAACAACTTTATTTTTATTTTTCCATCAGTTCATCCCCCACAGTTATTACCTTTTGTTTCAAACTGTTGGCGTTATATAAATCCTGTATAATAATAAAATAATAATAATAATTTTCACCCAAGTTTCACACAAATTCAGTTGCATGAACACATTTATAAATAGATCCAAGTTTGGAAGTGTGTATTCAAACACTATTTTTAATTTGCAATTTCAGGGTGTCTACATTAAAAATAAAAAATTAAATTCTGCTTTCAATAGATAAAAACACTCTAAATTTTTACCTGGTGTACCACACTATAGTCTTGCCTCATTCATGACAGAACAGTTTTAAAAAGATATATTTAAGTGCTGCCGCACCTACTGAATGCAGCTAAGCGATTGCTTCCCGTGTACTGGAAGCGCCCGCAAATCCCGGGTAGGGAGGAGTGGCGCCGCAGGGTGGGTGACATACGGGAGGCAGAGGACTGGATTGCCACTGGCAGGGGTGCTCGTGACCGATTCTCTGACACGTGGTCGACCTGGAACGCGTATGTTTCAGACCCGGGCCATGTGTCCTCCAGCTTAGACGTAGCCCTGCTGGAGCTGGCAGAGCCATCCCTCAAGGGACGACCTCGGGGCTCACAAATGAGAACGGAGGGCTGAGCGAGCCACCATAACGCCATTCCACTGATTGCAAGTTACGGGACAAGACGCGTGTTTTTTCCTTCTAGCTGTCCAACAGGTGTGGCTGTGCTGGCGGGGTGTGGCGGGGAGGCGGAGTAGGATGTGATATTCCAGGTACGTCTCAGCTTACCTTCTTTTATTTCTTTCTCTATTCTTTTATTTTCACCATTTCTTTCTATCCTTGTTTGAACTTACTTTGACCGCTAGTCCCAGGATATTTATCCTGCGGAGCCACCTAGTGGTGGCTGCGGTGTGGTCGGGCTGACTGGTCCGAAGGACTCACGCAGTCTGCTGCCGTGGGATTCCCCGACCTTTTTTCGGGGATTGGCAAATAGGTGCAACCATGGTGCAGATGCTTTGCCTTGGGGGGACCTGGACGGGGGTGCGGTGCGCGGGGAGGTTAGCTGGAGGCACATGTGAGCCCCCCTCCCCGCGCGGGCACCTGTTCAGTCCACCTGATAATCTAGACACTACGTGATAACTTACTTATTGTCCGGAAAGCTGGTCGGCCAGGCCATGCGCGGCAACTCTCCTTTGGGAGATGCCTCCATTTTACAGTCAAACCACCAAGCGTTCGGGTCTTGCCCCACTCATGGAGTGGGGGGAGACCTGGGCGTTGACCTACTACCTGAGTATTAAACCTTTTGCACTTTTAGTTGAAATAATTATTTCACTGGTATTATCTGTTGTGTATGTGTATGTTTATTTCGTCTTATTTTTTATACCCTCTCCCTTTTGTTTTGAAAATTGGAGTAGGGCAGTACTGGATGTATTTTCCTTTGGCTACGTTTGTTGAGATTTACTGCCTTTCCTCTTACAAATAAAGATTATACAAAAAAAAAGATATATTTAAAAGCCAAGATGAAAAAAGGAACTACTTTAGGATATAAATGTTATACACATTTAGATGTTAAAATTAACATCATTGTGTAAGTTCCTGTGTGTGGTCACCTCCTTAAGAACTCAGACTAAATACAAAATTCTGATGAAATCATGCAGTATTACTTTTCTACTCTGTTTTTAGACAGGGGATTGTGTGCGGAGTGGGGATGGGGGAGCTTAGTATACCATTTTCTAGGTTCTGTTGCAGGCTTGTAAAGTGTATCTAAAACAAAACTTTTTTTCTCGCTTTCAATAGCAAGAGAAAGCTTTATCTTGTATCTAAATAGAACTATTTCAGTTTTCGGTTGATGCTGGAGACCTAAACCACCGGACATATTTTTATCATTATAAGAAAAAAGTGTTGCACTATAATAAACATAAAACTGATAGAAGTGATCAAAAAATAAAAGTAAAAAAACATGAACAGTTCAAAATATTCCACAGTAAATAAGTGATCAGTCCCCTTTAAGAAGAGCATAACTAAATCTTCTCTCCTCATCCAGTATTACCAAATGAAAATGCCACCTTATTCAGAGTGGTCTAAAAGCATTTAAAATGCTTGACCAAAGCGGCAGCTTTCCACTCAGATCACAATGCTGTTCCTCTCCACCGCTCATCAGACAGATGGTAAAAGCAGCACAGGCGAGAAAAGACATGTGAAGGCAAGCAAACAAGCATACCTCATAGGGTAGATATCTTCAGAACCGCACTTCCAAGTATAAAAATAACATGCGCATATCAATATATTCCCACAGCCAGCAACAATTACAGCAACTTTCAGTTACTGTACACGATGACATCATGGGGAGGCTCCACCCTACGAGTTTTGTCATAAACAAACGTCTTCCAGGTCACTGGTTGCCTATACTTTATTCACTGTGGAATATTTTGAACTGCTCACATTTTTTTATTTAATTTTTATTGGTCACTTCTATCAGTTTTATGTTTATTATACAGCAACTTTTTTCTTATTGTGATACATTGGAGAGGATATCCTCTTTTGTGTTTGCTGCTCTCCCGCCCTTAGGGGAGATGGTGTACACATCCATAGGTAATATAGGGTCTCTGTCCCATGGGGAGATGGGGTCTCTTTCCCTAGGGGAGATGGGGTCCCTGTCCTCAAGGGACATGGGGTCCCTGTTCATAGGAAAGATGGGGTTCCTTTCCCCAGGGGAGATAGGGACCTTGTCCACAGGGGAGATGAGGGTTTTTTTCCCCAGGTGAGAAGGTGTCCCTGCCCTAGGGGAAAAGGGAAGATGGAGTGGGATATGGAATGGTGTATGGAGGATATGTGGTCGTCTCACTCACCATTGCCAAGCTGCAGGGTGCTCATCCATGATCGCCTGGGCTTCCTCCAACAGCAGCACAGGCAGGGCGATCAGCATGCAAGGGAGATCTGTGTATGACAGGGGAGGAGGGGGGGGTTCAGAGGCAAGCCTGCGTTGTCCTCCGGGAAGCTGGCTCTCATAGGGCTGTAACTGTGTGCTGGAAGTTTGTTTGCTTGGGAGCAGGGATGAGCCGAACACTCCCCTGTTCGGTTCGCACCAGAACCTGCGAACAGACAAAATGTTCGTGTGAACTTTAGAACCCTATTAAATACAATGGACTCGAACGTTCGAAATCTAAAGTGCTAATTATAAAGGCTTATATGCAAGTTATTGTCCTAAAAAGTGTTTGGGGACCCGGGTCCTGCCCCAGGGGACATGTATCAATGCAAAAAGAAGTTTTAAAAACGGCCGTTTTTTCGGGAGCAGTGATTTTAATAATGCTTAAAATTAAAAAATAAAAGTGAAATATTCCTTTAAATTTTGTACCTGGGGGGTGTGTATGATATGCATGTAAAGTGGCGCATGTTTCCCGTGCTTAGAACTGTCCCTGCACAAAGTGTAATTTTTGAAGGAAAAAAAGTCATTTAAAACTCACTCGCGGCTAATAATGAATTGTCGGCTTTTATCAATACATACAAAAGGCATTGATAAAAAAAAAAAAAAAAGCGTGGGGGTTCCCCAGAATTCAATTACCAGGCCCTTCAGGTCTGGAATGGATATTAAATGGAACCCCGCCGCAAGTTAAAAAAAAATGGCGTGGGGTTCCCCCTAAATATCCATAACAGGCCCTTCAGATCTGGCATGGATTTTAAGGGGAACTCCACCCCAAATTTAAAAAAAAATGGCGTGGAGTCCCCCAAAAATCCATACCAGACCCTTATCCGAACCTGGCCGGCCGCAGGGGAAAAGGGGGGACGAGAGCGGCCCCCCTTCCTCCTGAACCGTACCAGGCCACATGCCCTCAACATGGGGAGGATGTCCCCATGTTGATGGGGACAAGGGCCTCATCCCCACAACCCTTGCCCGGTGGTTGTGGGGGTCTGCAGGCGGGGGGCTTATCGGAATCTGAAAGACCCCTTTAACAAAGGGGACGCCCAGATCCCGGCCCCCCCTTATGTGAATTGGTAAGGGGTACATTGTACCCCTACCATTTCACGAAGAAAGCGTAAAAAAATGTTAAAAAAAACACACAAACACCTTGAAAAAGTCCTTTATAAAAAAAAAAAAATAATAAAAAAAAAACATTCCAGCAGTGAAATCCAGTGTCCCGCGGCGATCCGATGTCCAGCGCTGTCCGTCATTGGTTTTGCCTGAGCGGACCTGATGGGGAACTTCCTCCTTAGTGTTTTAAATGTATAGACCCGCCCCTTCTAAAGTTCCCCATCAGGTCCGCTCAGCGGACCAGATGCGGAACATGACAAGGGGTGGGTCTATACATGTATTACCACAGTGAGAGAAGTTCCCCATCAGGTCCGCCCCCTCGGTATGTCGGATCCGCCTACGTCATTGGCCTGAGTGGGGAACTTCCTTCACTGTGTAATTTAAATTTACACAGTGAAGGAAGTTTCCCGCTCAGGCCAATGACGTAGGAGGGGTCCGACATACCGAGGGGGCGGACCTGATGGGGAACTTCTCTCACTTTGTAATACATGTATAGACCCGCCCCTTGTCATGTTCCGTATCTGGTCCGCTGAGCGGACCTGATGGGGTACTTTAGAAGGGGCGGGTCTATACATTTAAAACACTGAGGAGGAAGTTCCCCATCAGGTCCGCTCAGGCAAAACCAATGACGGACAGCGCTGGACATCGGATCGCCGCGGGACACTGGATTTCACCGCTGGAATGTTTTTTTGTTTTTTTTTTAATAAAGGACTTTTTCAAGGTGTTTGTGTGTTTTTTTACATTTTTTTACGCTTTCTTCGTGAAATGGTAGGGGTACAATGTACCCCTTACCAATTCACATAAGGGGGGGCCGGGATCTGGGGGTCCCCTTTGTTAAAGGGGTCTTCGAGATTCCGATAAGCCCCCCGCCCGCAGACCCACACAACCACCGGGCAAGGGTTGTGGGGATGAGGCCCTTGTCCCCATCAACATGGGGACATCCTCCCCATGTTGAGGGCATGTGGCCTGGTACGGTTCAGGAGGGAGGGGGGGCAGTTCTCTCGTCCTCCCCTCTTCCCCTGCGGCCGGCCAGGTTGTGTGCTCGGATAAGGGTCTGGTATGGATATTTGGGGGAACCCCACGCCATTTTTTTTTAAATTTGCGGCGGGGTTCCCCTTAATATCCATTCCAGACCTGAAGGGCCTGGTAATTGAATTCTGGGGGACCCCCACGCTTTTTTTTTTTTTTTTATCAATGACTTTTGTATGTATTGATAAAAGCCGACAATTCATTATTAGCCGCGAGTGAGTTTTTAATGACTTTTTTTCCTTCAAAAATGACATTTTTTGCAGGGACAGTTCTAAGCACGGGAAACATGCGCCACTTTACATGCATATCATACACACCCCCTAGGTACGAAATTTAAAGGAATATTTCACTTTTATTGTTTCACTTTAAGCATTATTAAAATCACTGCTCCCGAAAAAACTGCCGTTTTGAATTTTTTTTTTTGCATTAATACATGTCCCCTGGGGCAGGACCCCGGTCCCCAAACACTTTTTAGGACAATAACTTGCATATAAGCCTTTATAATTAGCACTTTAGATTTCTCCCATAGACTTTTCGAATTTGCCGGGAACACCCCAATTTGTTCGCTGTTCGGCGAACGGTGCGAACAAGCAATGTTCGAGTCGAACATGAGTTCGACTCGAACTCGAAGCTCATCCCTACTTGGGAGAAGTGTGCACCGGAAAGCTCTGCAAAAGAATGGATGGAGGTGACTCGGGGGGGGGGGACTCTGGCTGGGATGGACACTGGACTGAGCAGCGCTGTATGGGGCAGGAGAGAGGGACCTGGATGAGCCGGTGACCTGCCAAGAATTGCCCCTCAGCGGATTCTGCCAGCTCTGTTCTGCACATGCGCAACACTTCAGCGGATTTCGCCCGCTCTGTCCTGCGCATGCGCAACACTTGCGTGTCCGCTCACGGCAGACCTCCGAAAATAGCCGAATGGATTATAACCCATATTCGGCGCATGCGCTTTGAGCACAATATTGTGCCACACGCTCCCGATGCTCGCTCCACTCTGCAAGGGGGGCGGGTGTATTACTATTATAATGGGCGGATGCATGTTTAAATAAATGAATTGATGGACAGAGAGGGCGGGTAGTTCAATGTGGATGGCCGATTTGAATACTTGTCAGAGAATTGTTAAAAAAAAAAAAAACATAAGCTTTTTTTTAACAATTCTCTGACAAGTATTCAATTCGGCCATCCACATTAAACTACCCACCCTCTCTGTCCATCAATTCATTTATTTAAACATGCATCCGCCCATTACAATAGTAATACACCCGCCCCCCTTGCAGAGTGGTGCGAGCATCGGGAGCGTGCGGCAACTTCTGTCACAATACCCTGTTGATTGCGCAGTCGCAGTCTACAGCTCTTAATGTTCGGCAATTTTCAGAGCTAGAGCGCTGCGCCTGCGCAGTCCAGGGCTGGCAGAATCCGCAGGGGGGGGGCAGATCTCGGCAGATCACCGGCTAAGGACACAGGTGGACAATGTGAGACTAAATAAAAGCCAGTACGGAAGAGCAAGGAGCTCTGTTATCTTCCCCATCCTCCAGCCACCCGGGCGCTGGTACTGCTACCTACCCAGCTGCTTATGCCGCTGGCCCTACATACAGGGGGACGTATGGGCCCCCTGCAGCATGGGGCCAGGTTGCAATTGCGAACCCCTGTAGCTACTCCCCTGGTGTGAGAGCTAAGGTATTGCTGCCTGACTAGCTGACTGCTAGTCTTAGGAAATTTGGAGTTATGCTTGGTGATGTCACTACTGTGCTGCTCACTGTTCTCCTTGCTGGAGGCTTTGACATGAAGAAGCAAAGCTCTTTCTCCACCAGGATGGCCACCTCCCATATAGAGACAGAACAATGCAGTTCCTCATTATAGCAGGAAAAGCCTGTTGTATCCAAGGCATTTTAAAAGTCAGGGACTGACTCCACCTATCATTCTCCCCCTATAACTAAAATATCCATTTTGGAAGGACTAGCCTTTTAATAAGTTTGTTTTACATTTTTGTCTTGACCAGATAAGCTTTAAGGAGAGTTTTTCCATACACATGTTCTTTTGTTAATGAAATGTGTTTAGACCTAATATAAGTTGAATATGTAAACCCAGTTGCTAAAATCACAAAACTGTATATGGTTGTACAAAATAGTTTTGTTTTTTTACAAGCTTTTTCTGAAGCTTTTATTAAAACTGAAATCCTGGTGATCCTGCATTAAGGTCCTTGTCCAGGCACTTTCTGTTATAGGGTAACCGTGCTTTGTCCCTGTCATGCTGGCTTCTGATGGAGACTACAAGAGGCCATTTCAACACACACCACACAGGCATGGTCCACTGTTATCACCATTGGGAAACCCACACTGAGAAATGCTAGGCAGTCATTATTGGAGTGTGTGTAGACAGGAAGCAGCGAAAAAGAGGCTGCAGGAGATCAGCATGGCTGAGATACAACAAAGGATAAAAAGGTGAAAACAGTATGTCATAAAATAAATGGCAACTGCTTAAGGCATACAATGCTTTAATAAACTGAACATCATTGGATTAGGGTTTACATCTACTTTAAGCTAATATTTTCTAACTAATAAACAAGATATCCAAAGAATATTGCATGAAGCAGCCTAGTTTACTAAACATGGGAGCACTCTGCGTAAACACATGAAAGAAAGCTTGAAAAAAATGCCATATTTGGGAATAAGTAACTAATTTCATCACTCATATCTAGAGTCCAAAATCAGTCAACTCACATGTCTAAACTAAAAGTTCTCTGATGGAATGCATGACTAGGTCTGACATGAATACATGTCTGGATATGAACATTGCCTCCCGCTATTTGCTTTGATTATAAAATAGCAAATAAGAAAAAAGTAAATATTATTTTATAATATATTAGGATTCTCCAGATCCTTGTGAAAAAAGCTCAATATGAACTTTAAAGAAAAACTATTGGGGGGGGGGTGTCAACTTCAACATTTTTGTTCCAAGGCAGTTGCGATGACTGAGGAACTCAAGAGCAGAAAACTCATCAAGAGTGGAAGCTCTGCTTATCTGCCTTCTCCCCCCCACCTCCGGTGCCACATTTGGCACCTTTCAATGGTGAACAGGTACCGGTTTTTGACAGGTACCCATCCCCACTTCCGGGAGACCTCGCCGCAGACCTCGCTGCAGGAAGTTCGGCCCCCTCCTCCTTCTCCCTCCGCCAGGCCATTCAAAAAGTGTAGCGCGTTTGGCGCATGTGCAGTAGGTAACTGGCTGTGAAGCCAAAAGGGTTCACTGACGGTTTCCCTTACAAGGAATGGTGTCGGCAGCACCCGAGAGCTGATGGACGGATTGTCTTGGGGTGTCGACATCGTGGGCTCCCTGGACAGGTAAGTGTCCTAATATTAAAAGTCAACAGCTACAGTATTTGTATCTGCTGGCTTTTAATTTTTGGAGGGGGGGGGTGCTGTAGCTCCGCTTCATGAAGCCATTAAAGGGATAACTCCCTAGGATCTCCCAGAAACTGAAATATTGGCCAAAGCATTTGTGTAAAAGTAGTAAAGTTTATCTTAAGTCAAATGTCTGTATGCTATTTTTTAGTATTGAGTATGGATTGAAAATCACTGAGTGTATTTATATACTGTATATATACGGTATAAAATGAAAGATTCACCACTAGTCCAGTTAAAGCGGAGGTTCCGCGGTCCATCTGTTTTTTTTTTTTTTTTAGTCCATTCAATTTGGATAGAGATTACAATGTAGTACTCACTCGTCTGGCGTTTTTATTCATCCCCCGCCCGTTTTCTTTAAGAATAAATACTTTAATACAGTGATCCATAGCTTTTCCATTTTGCTTGTGGGCATCCTGAAGCCCACAAGCACGGACTTCCGGGCAGCGGTGAATGCGCGCCTCCCCGCATTCACCGCTCTATCTCGCGCACGAGCAGCGCCGTCAACATTTCCTGTCCTAGCCAATCAGCTGTGCAGGTAATGTCCGCCCTCGTCACGTGACCGGGTAGTTGAGTCACGTGACGAGTGAAATCTCGAGAGATTTCGCTGGAACGCATCTCCTGGGAAGCATGACAGATTGCTCCCAGGAGACATTGCGCAGACCTCCCATGACACACAGCGCGGCCGGGGAAACTTAATACACGCCTACTCCCGCGGGAGGAAAAGACGGAAGTGCCAAATCGTACAGCTGATTCACCTTTATTAGAGCCGAACGAAAAAAAAAGGTAAGTGAAATGTGTATGTAAATTATGTTATTTTTTTTATGTGATCCTCACAGACTCCCAGAAACACATTCATGGACCACTTAGGGATACTTAGACCCCAAATTAAGAACCTCTAATTTAAGCAGATTAATTTTGTTCACTAGAAAGTGAGATGACATCTCATTCATCTCTGCCTCATTTATTATGACGATTAAAGCGGTTGTATACACCTTTTTAAAAATGTTACCTACAGGTAAGCCTATAATAAGGCTTACCTGTAGGTAAAATGAATATCTCCTAAACCTACAGGGTTTAGGATATATTCACCCTGCATGCAGCCACTGATGTCAGCGGCGCTTGAAGGTCGCATGAAGGTCGGGCGAAGGTCCGGCGTACCGTGCCGGAACATGCCGGAATGGAGGACTCCTGCGCTCATGCACAGGAGTGACGTCATCACGGCTCCGGCCACTCACAGCGTCCAGGAGAGATGAAAGGAGCTTCCATAACCCTCAGGAGCCATTTAAAGCCCATTGCATTCTTAAAAGCCACCCATAACCACATGCTTTTTATCTTCCACATTGACTCAAATGTATTTTTGTCCAGATTTTACCAATGGAAATGGAAACTCTATTTTCTCTCATTCCTAACTGTGAGAAACGTGCCCCTTGGTGTGTACTGAGAGGCTCATGGGCTACTCCTGCCTGTCAAATCTAATCTAAAATAGTGACTTCATGAGACTCTATTAAAAAGTTTTAAAGAAGGATTATTTAAAAAAAAAAGATATTATACTTTACCTTTCCCACTGCCCAAGATGTGGATCTTCTCTCTCTTCAGCAGTTATGGTGCAAAGAGAATCCTTTGTATACACACACACTTAGAAGAGCATTGGAGCACTGGTCCCCCACTGGGCACTGTGGTTCCTTCTGTTGGCCAACATGTCACTACTGTTTCCTGCAGTTTCGCTCCTCACCATACTGGAATCAACCATATGGTTGAGAGAGGGTGCTGCAAGGTCTCCCAACTGGTCATGGTGTATAACATCAAAAGGATAAGTCCACGACACACCAACAAGCTTGTTTCCTAGTGCAAAGTTTATTGCAAGATCACATGAAAAACAACGTTTTGGGACAGCGCAAAGGACCCTTCCTCAGACCTGTGCTAGATTTATTACATACTTGATGAAGGGTTCCTGCATAGTTCCGAAACCATGCCTCTCTATGTGATCATAAAGAAGAGCTTTGCATTTTGAGTCAAGATTGCGTGTGTCCCGTGGTGATGTAGGGGCTGGTGGAAGGAATCACAGCATCTAGGGGGGACCAAAAATCTGAAGCTCTCAGAAGTGTGTTGGGTGGAACAAAACTAATAGGAAGCTGCTCTAGATCAGCTCAGAGTTGCCCCAATTAAAAAACCAAAGTCCCGAGGGCTGCACTTCTCAGATCCTTCTGAAAAATAGCTTTAATAAATTGTGAATCTATAAAAGCAGGAAGAAGTTACAGGAAGTGACAAAACACACCAGGGCGGAGCTTAATGATGTCAACGCGCCCCCAGGAAGATGCGTCCTTTATCAGACCACGGTTTGGAATTCATGAAATGTGCATTTGATTTGCAGTGTCACAGTGGTGGTGGAACCCTCTCACTTACACATTGGACTTTTTTATTTTAAATAACTTCTTTTGGATATTATACACATTTATTAATAGTTTTTATGTATATATTATAAGATATTGTTATTATGTCCACTGCATGTAATGCAATTTTGTTTATTATTATGGGATTAATGACCTAATGTAGTGCAGCACTCTATAATTATTCATTTCAAGTTGCAGGTGGGAACACATTTTAGTGCTTTGCAGCAACGCATAGTGAATAGGGAGAATTTTTTGGGGTTGTTTAACCACTTCAGCCCCGGAAGGATTTACCCACTCTTCCTGACCAGGCTATGTTTTGCGATACGGCATTGCGTCAATTTAACTGACAATTGCGCGGTTGTGCGACGCTGTACCGAAACAAAATTGAGGTCCTTTTTTCCCCACAAATAGTTCTTTCTTTTGGTGGTATTTGATCACCTCTGTGGTTTTTATTTTTTGCACTATAAACAAAAAAACAGTGACAATTTTGAAAAAAAATTATGTTTTTTTACTTTCTGCTATAATAAATATCCCCAATAAAATATAAAAAAAAATGTATTCATCAGTTTAGCACGATACATATTCTTCTACATTTCTGTGCTAAAAAAATCGCAATAGGAGTATATTGATTGGTTTGCCCAAAAGTTATCACGTCTGGGATAGATTTAGGGACTTTAATTTTTTTTAATTGTTTTTACTGCTAATGACGGTGATCTGTGATTTTTAGTGGGACTGCAACATTGTGGCAGACAAATCTGACCCCAAATGACACTTTTTGGGTACCAGTGACATTATTACACTGATCAGTGTTATAAAAATGCACTGATCAATGTATAAATGACACTGGCAGGGAAGGGGTTAACACTAGGGGGCGATCAAGGAGTTAACTGTGTTGCCTGGGTGTGTTCTAACTGTAGGGGGGGATGGGCTGCTTGAAACACCACAGAGATCGCTGTTTCTGATGACTGGGAACAGCAGATCTCTGAGATGTACCCTAACAGAACGGGGATACGCCTTGTTTACATAGGCAGATCCCCGCTCTGCCCCTGTATACCGCGATCAGTATAACTGCGGCAGGTGGTCGGGAAGTGGTTAAAAAAGGTGTGATATATTGAAGGTGGCGCAGAGATCTTCACTTTCATAAAAATAGTACAATCACAGTGTGGGGGTAAGAGACACCGTTGACGCGTTTCACACTTTCGCGAGCAAAGTCCTTTCTTGTATTAGGAGAGGTATGGACTCCAGAGAGAGAGATATAATTTTGCCCCTGTACAAATCATTAGTAAGACCTCATCTGGAATATGCAGTTCAGTTTTGGGCCCCAGTTCTCAAAAAGGATATCGGGGAACTGGAGAAAGTGCAGAGAAGGGCAACCAAACTGATAAGAGGCATGGAGGAGCTCAGCTATGAAGAAAGATTAGAGGAGCTGAATTTATTCACTCTTGAGAAGAGGAGAATAAGGGGGGATATGATTAACATGTACAAATATATAAGGGGTCCAAATAGTGAACTTGGTGTTGAGTTATTCACTTTATGGTCCACACAGAGGACAAGTGGGCTCTGTTTACGTCTAGAGGAAAAAAGATTTCATCTCCAAATACGGAAAGGTTTCTTCACAGTAAGAGCTGTGAAAATGTGGAATAGACTCCCTCCAGAGGTGGTTCTGGCCAGCTCAGTAGATTTCTTTAAGAAAGGCCTGGATTCTTTCTTAAATGTACATAATATAACTGGGTACTAACATTTATAGGTAAAGTTGATCCGGGGAATATCCGATTGCCTCTCGGGGGATCAGGAAGGAATTTTTTCCCCTGCTGTAGCAAATTGGATCATGCTCTGCTGGAGTTTTTTGCCTTCCTCTGGATCAACTGTGGGTATAGAATTGGGTATATGGGATTGTACGATATTTTTTTTTTTTTTTTTGGACTTTGTGTCTTTTTTCAACCTGACTAATTATGTAACTTAGTACTTACTCATAAGCACCAATACAGTATGAAACGTGTCAGTGTGTCTCTCCCCCCCACTGTCATGGTACTGCTTTTATGGATTCACACATTTAATAAAGCTGATTTTCAAGAGGATCTGAGGAGTGCAGCCACCCTAACTTCTGTTTTCTAAGTGTGATGGTTGGAAAGGATTCTCCAGTACCATAAGGCCCCTTTCACATTGGGGCGGGCAGGAGCGGTGGCGGTATAGCAGCGCGATTTTCAGCGCTGCTATACCGTCGTTATTACCGCGGTATGCGGTCGCTAGGGGGGTTAATTTAACCCCCGCTAGCGGCCGAAAAAGGGTTAATACCGCCCGCAAACCGCGGCTATTGCCGCGGTTTGCGGCCGGTATTACCGCACTGTCCCATTGATTTCAATGGGAGACCGCGGTAAAGGAGCGGTGAACACACCGCTCCTTTACCGCTGTAAAGAAGCGGCTAGCAGGACTTTTGGAGCGGTCCTGCTAGCGCACCGCTTCAGTGTGAAAGCCTTCGGGCTTTCACATTGAAGGCACAGGGCAGGATTTTTTCATGCGGTATAACAGCGCTATTATTAGCGCTAAACCGCATGAAAAACGCCCCAGTGTGAAAGGGGCCTAACAGTTGAAAAGAGCAAAGAATTGCGGTGCAGGTGCCATGACAGATAAAGTAATAATATTTCTTATATATATTATACAATAATGCTTCATTATAATAACATGCTACATTTTATAACTGATTTTAGTGATTGAGGTTTAGAATGACCTTAAATCTTTATCAGTATCAAAATAAGTGATTTTTAAGAAACTTGCCTCTATTAGGATCCATTCATACTGCAATGTGTGCACTGAGCACACATAAACGCACATGCATTGGCATGCTGCATTGCTGTGCATTTAAACATGTGTTGTGCTGCAATACTTTTTTTTCATTTCAGTAAGTTTTGTTATAAAAAAAAAAACAGCCAATTTTTAACTTGCGTTTAATCGCTTTGTGGTGCACTTACATGCATTGTGTGGCACAATCCTTTTTTTACATTTTTTTTTGCTGTGCGATTTAACATTTGTTGTGCTGCAATACTTTTTTTATTTTATTTCAGTAAGTTTTGTTATATAAAAAAAAAAAACAGCCAATTTTCAACTTGCGTTTAATCGCTTTGTGGTGCACTTACATGCATTGTGTGGCACAATACTTTTTTTACTTTTTTTTTTTTGCTGTGCGATTTAACATGTGTTGTGCTGCAATACTTTTTTATTTTATTTCAGTAAGTTTTGTTATAAAAAAACAGACAATTTTTAACTTGCGTTTAAGCGCTTTGTGGTGCACTTACATGCATTGTGTGGCACAATACTTTTTTTTTGCTGTGCGATTTAACATGTGTTGTGCTGCAATACTTTTTATTTTATTTCAGTTAATTTCGTTATAAGAAAAAAAAAAACTGACAATTTTTAACTTGCGTTTAAGCACTTTGTGGTGCATTTACTTGCATTATGTGGCACAATACATTTTTACTTTTTTATTCTTTTTATCAGTGTGAACTGCTTTTATTTAAATACATTGTATATACGCTGGCATGCATTGATCAACGCATGTCAGTGCATCTGGTATGAATGAACCCTAAAACGCACAGACTTTCAATAAAATTGGAGATAAAATGACAATCAGAAGGCTGAGATAATAATAGGTGTCTCACCTGCACCACAGTAGTCACAGCAAAGGTCCTTCCCATTGGCATAGAATGCATATTGGTTATCCCGGCATCCTTCAGTGACAGCGAATACAAGAGAATGAAATGCTACAACTGGAAGCCACAGACGGTTCATGTTCACTGCTGGGGACTGACTGCTGCCTGCTTCCTCTTCTACACCACTACAAGTACAAGAGGAGGAAATATGTAAATGAAATCACAGGGCGGGGAAATCCTGAGAAAAAATTACAAAAAATAAAATAAAAAAAACAAATATATTTACTCTAATGGCCAAAGCAAAGTTTGCAATTTCACCATGTGTTGATTACCACTGCTTAGATGTTTGGAACCACTTTGTGTATGAGCACTAAAAAAACACTTAATTTCTGAAGATCTAGACTCTGTTTTGCTAGAATTCTTTAAAAAAAAAAAAAAATTCAAAGCTGACCCCTGGGGCACAAAAACCTTCATTTAAATATATTCTTCAACAGCAACTAAGGAAATAAATTTACTTTGTGTGCTTCAAATGCCTTTGCGAACCCAGATATTACCTTGTAAAACTAGCAGTTATATCATCAGTGTGTTGTACATTGTCAATGCAGAGAGCAGAGGTGTGTGTGTGTGTGTGGGGGGGGGGGGGGGGCTAGAAGGCTCCATCCAGGGCTGTAGATAACAGGGTACCACCAGTCCTCCTGTACGGGGCCTGGGCCAGCAGGGGGGCCTAGGCAACAGGGTGAATTGGATGTGGACAGGGAAGGTGATCGGTGCGGCATAGGGGGCAAATATTGGAACCGATCCCCTGTATGGCTCTCTCTGCAGCAGCTGAAAGGTGGCTTCTTCTTCTCACCGCCCCATTGGCTTTCAGCAGCTGCAGAGAAAGTACGGTTGCCACCTCATCCCTTTTAAAACGAACACATATTAATTACACAGGTTCTGGGGCTAATCTAATGCAGGTAAGGCACTTAGTGAATTTAATTACCACCTCAATCAGCCACAGAACCCGTGTAATGAATTTGTGTTTGGTTTTAAAGGGATGAGGTGGCAACCCTAAGAGAGAGCCATACAAAGGATCAGTTCCAGTAATTGAGCCCCCCCCCCCCAAGCCACATTGATCACCCTCCCTGTGCACCATATGTTTCTCTTTGCTGCCCAGGCCCCCCTGTGTGCTACAACGCTGCTGGCTTCCCTCCTCTTCTTCCTGCTGGCAGGTGCAAGCACACAATAGGATCCTTTAAAGCGGAAGTAAACCCATCGATTTAACAATTTCAAAAAAACAGTTACATTCCCGGCATGCCGGAAATGCTAACTGACACATTGGTTGTGTCCTCAACCTAACTGTCAAACCATCCAATGGCTGGTGCCATAACTGATCACATGTGCAGCATCATGGCAGTTTAAAGATTAAACAGAGGCCAAGATGGCAGCTTCCTTGGCTGAAAACGATAGGAGGGTTTACTTCCACTTTAAGATTGAGAGTGGGGGAAGGGTTAGGTGAATATGTCATATTTACCAGCCCCTTTCATCCCTGAATGAACATAATGGTTGATCGGTAGTGATCACTCGCTGTGTTCATTCATAACTGAAGCGTTGGGTGTATGGGGCCCCATATCAGGTTGTCTGTATGGGGCCCCATGGTTTCTAACAGAAACCCTGGCTCCATCCAGTATAGGTGCCTGCAGAAAGCTACAGAAGGTGGTGGATACAAGACCAGTCACCCTGAACCAGGAGAGAAAGCAGCAGTGACCGGTCTTTATTACAGGAAGATCCTGAACAGAGGGAAAGTCTCTCACTCGATTACTGCACAGATCTGGAAGAAATACATAGAGCACACCAAGGTTCAAGAAAGAATACACATGACTTGTATTTGGACAAAACTCCCAGAGTTCAGGTTTAAGTTTAGCCAAAAAACGTTGTTTTCGTTTTGTATATAGTGTGAAAGGATTAGAACCTTTGTCTGGTCTTTTCTCCTATTTATTAGTCCATTAGAGACATTTTCTACTCGGCTCCTGTTTGGTGAAACCGTTGTCTCTGTTACAGGAATTGAGGGGAAATCTCTCTAATGCCGCATACACACGATCGTTTTTAATGTCATTTTCAAAAACAAAGTTTTTCTCGACGTGATTTTTCTTGTTTCCTCTCAAGCCTGTCTTGCATACACACGTTCATTAAAAAAAACGCTTGAGCAAAGCGCGGTGACGTACAACATTTACGACGGCACTATAAAGGGGAAGTTCCGTTCGAATGGCGCCACCCTTCATGTTAGTAAAGTTTGTTGAGAGACGATTCGCGCTTTTTAGCCTCGTGCTTTTCAGTCCGTTACAGCGTGACGAATGTGCTATCTCCATTACAAACTCTAGTTTTACCAGAACGAGCGCTCCCGTCCCATACTTGATTCTGAGCATGCGCGTTTTTTTTCCCCTCGTAAAAGCATACACACTACCGTTTTTCACGTCGTTAAAAAAAACGATGTGAAAAACGACATGAAAAAATAGAGCAGGTTCTAATTTTTTTAGGCCATTTTTCACGTCGTTAAAAATGCTCTGGAGCCTACACACGATCGTTTTTAATGCCCAATTTAAAAAATGGCATTTTTAACGACGTGAAAAACGATCGTGTGTACGCTGCATAAGACCCAGATAGTGGTAAAAACCTGACAGGGATTCTAAAAAAAAAAAAAAAAACTTTGGCTGGACATACAGTAGATGTTAATTCTTATTATTGTTATTATTAGGAAAGAAACAACGCATGGGAGAAAAACACTAACTAACTTTGCACATACAGACTTTGCAATATTTGCCCACTCCTCTTTGCAGGACTACTCAAGTTCAGTTACATTTGATGGTGAACGTTTGTGGACTGCAGTCTTCAAGTCATTCCACAGATTTTCAATGGGGTTTGAGTCTGGGTTCTGGCTAAGCCATGCAAGAACATTCACCTTTTTCTCCTTCAGGCCGGGTTCACACTTGTGCGACACGACAGCCGTCCTTCTTTGGATCCGACTTTGCCCTGCGACATGAAGCCGACATATGTCCGACTTTCAATGAACAGGGATCCAACTTGGATCCCCGCCAATACCAGGCACTGTGTTTGGTATGAATCTTGAGGGGGAACTCCACGCCAAATTTAAAAAACAAAAAACGGCATGGGTTCCCCCTTCAGGAGCATACCAGGCCCCTGGGTCTGGTCTGGATTTTAAGGGGAACCCCTACGCCGAAAAAACGGCGTGGGGGTCCCCCCAAAATCCAAACCAGACCCTTAACCGAGCACGCAACCTGGCAGGCCGCAGGGGAAGAGGGGGGGGATGAGAGAGCGCCCCCCCTCCCTCCTGAACCGTACCAGGCCGCATGCCCTCAACATGGGGGGTTTGGTGCTTTGAGGCAGGGGGGCAACCTGCGGCCCCCCAAAGCACCCTGTCCCCATGTTGATGAGGACAGGGCCTCTTCCCGACAACCCTGGCCGTTGGTTGTTGGGGTCTGCGGGCAGGGGGCTTATCGGAATCCGGGAGCCCCCTTTAATAGGAGGCCCCCAGATCCTGGCCCCCCACCCTATGTGAATGAGTATGGGGTACATTGTACCCCTACCCATTCACCTGGTGGAAAAAAATGTCAAGAAAAAAAACACAACACAGCTTTTTAAAGTAATTTATTGCACAGCTCCGGGGGTCTCCGGTGTCGTCTCCGCGCTCTCCGGTTCTTTCTTCCTTCCGCCGGGCCTCCGCTATCTTCTTCCAGCTCTTTTGCTAGCGGGGCCCGGTCTTCTCCGTCGCCTTCTTCTTCTCCCGCTCTCCGGTGTCGTCTCCGCGCTCTCCGGTTCTTTCTTCCGCCGGGCCTCCGCTACCTTCTTCCAGCTCTTTTGCTAGCGGAGAGGCCCGGTCTTCCCGTCGTCTCGTCCGGCTCTCTGATGTCCTTCTGCCGGCCCCTCCACTATCTTCTTCCGCTCTTTTGCTAGTGGACGGGCCAGTCTTCCCATCGTCACCATCGGCATCTTCTTCCCTCTTCTCCTCCTCGATGTTGACTCGTCGCTTCCTCCCGCTGTAATGTTGGGTGTTGCGGTGCGCGCCGATTTATATAGGCTTCTCATGACGTCACAGTCACAAGCTCCGGGTGGCCCCGGAGCATGTGACTGTGACGTCATGGGAGCATGTGACTGTGACATCATGAGAAGCCTATAATAAATTGACGCGCACCGCAACACCCAGCATTACAGCGGGAGGAAGCGACGAGTCAACATCGAGAAGGAGAAGAGGGAAGAAGACGCCGGCGGCGACGACGGGAAGACCGGCCCCTCCACTAGCAAAAGAGCTGGAAGAAGATAGTGGAGGGGCCGGCAGAAGGACAATGGAGAGCCGGACGAGACGACGGGAAGACCGGGCCTCCGCTAGCAAAAGAGCTGGAAGAAGATAGCGGAGGCCCGGCGGAAGAAAGAACCGGAGAGCGCGGAGACGACATCGGAGACCCCCGGAGCTGTGCAATAAATTACTTTAAAAAGCTGTGTTGTGTTTTTTTTCTTGACATTTTTTTCCACCAGGTGAATGGGTAGGGGTACAATGTACCCCATACTCATTCACATAGGGTGGGGGGCTGGGATCTGGGGGCACCCTTATTAAAGGGGGCTCCCAGATTCCAATAAGCCCCCCGTCCGCAGATCCCGACCACCAACGGCCAGGGTTGTCGGGAAGAGGCCCTGTCCTCATCAACATGGGGACAGGGTGCTTTGGGGTGGGGGGGCCGTAGGTCGCCCCCCTGCCCCAGAGCACCAAACCCCCCATGTTGAGGGCATGCGGCCCGGTACGGTTCAGGAGGGAGGGGGGCCGCTCTCTCGGCCCCCCCTCTTCCCCTGCGGCCTGCCAGGTTGCGTGCTCGGATAAGGGTCTGGTTTGGATTTTGGGGGGACCCCCACGCCGTTTTTTCGGCGTAAGGGTTCCCCTTAAAATCCAGACCAGACCGAAGGGCCTGGTATGCTCCTAAAGGGGGAACCCACGCCGTTTTTTTATTTAAAATTTGGCGTGGAGTTCCCCCTCAAGATCAGCAGAGTAGAAGTCACATGCCAAAGTCGGATCATGCAAGACTGCGGTCCGACTTTGATCCGACTTCAATGATAGTCAATGGGCTGAAGTCGGATCAAAGTCGGACAGAAGTAGTACAGGGAGCATTTTCAAAGTCGGACCGACATGTGTCGGACCAGTTAGGACGGCTCCCATAGGGAAACATTGATTTTCACACGTCATGCGACATGAGCTCCCAATGTCGGAGCGTTTGTCGCCCCAGTGTGAACCCGGCCTCAACCATTGTGTATATACACTTATCGGCCACTTTATTAGGTACACCTGTTCAATTGCTTGGTAACACAAATTGCTAATTAGCCAACAATCACATGGCAGCAACTCAATGTATTTAGACATCTAGACGCGGTGAAGACCAAGTTCAAACTGACCATCAGGAGACTTAAGTGACTTCTGATCTGCTGGGGTTTTCACGCACAACCAATCTCTAGGAGATTGGTCCGAAAAAAAGAAAATATCCACTGAGCGGCAGTTGTGTGGATGAAAATGCCTTATTGATGTTAGAGGTCAGAGGAGAATGGGCAGACTGGTTTGAGATGATAGAAAGGCAACAGTAACTCCAATAACCACTCGTTACAACCAAGGTATGCAGAATACCATCTCTGAAAGCACAACACATGGAACCTTGAAGCTGATGGGCTACAGCAGCATACAACCAAACCTGGTGCTACTCCTGTCAGCTAAGAACATGAAACTGAGGCTACAATTCGCACAGGCTCACCAAAATTGAATAATAGAAAATAGGAAAAACATTGTCTGGTCTGACGAGTCTCGATTTCAGCTGTGACATTCAGATGGTTGGGTCAGATTTTGGTGTAAACAATATGAAAGCATGGATCCATCCTGCCTTGTATCAACGGTTCAGGCTGGTGCTGGTGGTGTAATAGTGTGTGGGATAGTTTCTTGGCACACTTTGGGCCCCTTAGTACCAATTGAGCATCATTTAAACCCCACGGCCTACCTGAGTATTGTTGCTGACCATGTCCATCCCTTTATGACCACAGTGTCCCATCTTCTGATGGCTCCTTCCAGCAGGATAATGCACCATGTCACAAAGCTCAAATCATCTCACCATTGGATTCCTGCAGGGATGTGCGATGAGGTCAGTGGCTGGTGAGGCACTGGCTAGTATCAGAGCCAGATACACACAGGTTACATACGCCGCAAATGTTAGAGCGAGAGCAATAATTCTAGCACTAGATCTCCTCTGTAACTTTAAACATGTAAATCGGGCAAACTTTAGTGTTTTTTTTTTTTTTTTTTTTCATGAAACAGTTTCTTTCCAAAAGAAAAAATGTGTTTGAAAAATTGCTGCGCAAATACCGTGTGACATAAGAAGTTGCAATGACCACCATTTTATTCCCTAGGGTGTCTGCTAAAACAATATATATAATGTTTGGGGGTTCTGAGTGATTTTCTAGCATATAAATGATGATTTTTACTTGTAGGAGAGAAGTGTCAGAATTGGCTTGGGTGGCAAGGGGTTAATTACCATAAGTAAGTGTAGTGGGGCTTTTAAATCTAGGGGAATGTTTGAGTGGTAGTTGTGCTCAAACACACTATTTGATAGGGTTCTGTAAAAACCATTCTTTATACTACAGGTGGGATGCTGGTGTATAGTTCCCTGTGGCCTGTTTTTTGGCGCTGTCATCGGAGGCTAGGGTTGAACCGCTGGTACAGTGCTGTGCCTTGGATGTCCCCTCTCGGCGGTGGTGTGGTGGGCGTGTCGGCCTGCTGTGCATCCCGGGAGAGGATATAAAAGGGGCAGACCCTGTCTGTAGGGGGTGAGTTCCTGGGGGTCTGACCCCGGGAGCGTGTGATTCTGTTTGTGGCCACCCCAGGCACCTTTAGCCCTGGGGTGGGGTTCCTGGCCCGGTACACTGGCGGATCAGTCCCAGGCACCTTTAGCCCTGGGGCTGCTACTAAAGGCCTTGGGTCCAGCACCTTCGGCTGGAACCCACAGAGGGAGGAGGAATCCCAGGGGTGCTGCCTTGCGAGGAGACCCGTATCTAGACGAGGAGGCCGGGGGAGGACCGTTCAGAGTGACTGGTGAGAGATCACAGTGAAGGAAGGGGCCCGGTAACTCTCTGGAGGGATGTCATCTTCCTGTTAGAGGCCTAATACCAGAACCATCGTTCACCAGGTCTGTGGCAGAGACCTAACGTTCATCAGATCTGTGGCAGAGTTTGTGCAGAGACTGTGTGTAATCTAATTCGAGCATCACTCCGGCTGCTAGGATCCACTCTAATGGGAGACTATCCGAATGAGCTGAGACTACCTGAAGATATGGGTAGTGAATAATTATTCATTTGTGCCTGGACCTACTCCAACACCTCTTGCTGTCCTGATCTTCCTCCAACTTTTTCTATCTAAATGACTGTGCATAAGAGAAAAATAAACTCTTTCAAAACAATGAAATCAATGCGTCCAGCACCCTGCATGTAGATTAGGGGCCGGGCACATGAATTAGGGGGGAAGCTCCCCTGTGCCCCCAATGGAGCGGCCGTTACTGCCACATAGGTCCACATCCACAAGCTGGGGGGATCAGTATGCAAATATTGACCTCCAGAAAAGCTGATGGGATCTTTGCAGGGGTCCCAACATGGAACAAGAAATTATACTTCATAGTTATAGTGTGCATGTTTTGTTCTTAGGGATTCATTTTATATTTGATTTGTTGTATGCTTTAACATTGATATTTGACATTTACATTAATCTGACCACATTCACACATATATATATGTATATATATATATATATATATATCTTTAAAAAAGGCGATGGTTTCTTTCAACTAAGGTAGGCAAGAGACTCAGCACCTGGATGCTGTTCAGGGACCTTTAAATTCATTCTCATATTGATGTGGCTTATGTGTGAGGTGTTCCGGAAAGAGGGCGACTGTAGTGGCAAATGTCTGCTGCTCGAAAAACTTGTGTGATGAATTAGCCAGATTTTTAATTATAGCATCTATAGTTAGAGACCCCTTTTTCATGTATACCTATATAGCACTGGGTAAGTGGGTATACAGTAAGTCCCTATTACCTTCATAATAGCTTGAATTCTTCTCGGGGTAGATTCAAGGTTCTGGAAATGTCTTTTATAGATTCTGATCCATGCTGACACCATAGCACCAAATGGCTTCTGCAGATTTGTGCAAATCGCCATGATGCCAACCTCATCCCACTGGATTCATACTGCACGTGTTAAATTCTGACCCAATTCCCCATGTCAAAGTAGAAATGTAAAAAAAATTGCAGCTGATCTTTTCCTCAATATCGACTTCCTATGCCTTGTTCTATAATGTGCCTCTGTCTGGAGGTGGCCAATCCATCTTGGTAGAGGCAAGGCTTTGCATCCTCATAAGTACAAAGTAAAAACATCTCCTACACATGAGTATGATGGACTAGGGACAAACCGTAATCGGATTGCCTTTGAGTTAACACCCGAGGATAAATCAGACCTTGCTGCCCTCTGACGACTGAACTGGTCCAAGCGTCCAATCGTAAAAACACAAACAAAAGACGGTGCACTGGCCTAGTGCATTATACCATGGGAACTTTATTACAAATTGATAAAATACATACTCACAAACGGTATATGTTCACAGCATGTCAAGCCACTAGTTCCTGGCACAGTAGTAGGTCGGATCTAGAGTTTTCCAACACCAGAGAGCTGCCGTCCGGGGTCTGACTCTGGATGGCGGCTCTCTGGCATTGGAACACTCTGGGTCTGACTAACCACTAGAGACAAACCGTAATTGGATTGCCTTTGAGTTAACACCCGAGGATAAATCAGACCTTGCTGCCCTCTGACGACTGGGCTGGTCCAAGCGTCCAATCGTAAAAACACAAACAAAAGACGGTGCACTGGCCTAGTGCATTATACCATGGGAACTTTATTACAAATTGATAAAATACATACTCACAAACGTTATATGTTCACAGCATGTCAAGCCACTAGTTCCTGGCACAGTAGTAGGTCGCACCCAGAGTTTTCCAACACCAGAGAGCCGCCGTCCAGGGTCTGACACTGGACGGCGGCTCTCTGGCATTGGAACACTCTGGGTCTGACTAACCACTTTGCATCCTCATGTCAGAGCCTCAAGCAAGAGTAGCACAGTAAAGACATTTTCATCTCTTACTTTAAATCTCCTGAAAATAGCAGTCAGAGGCAACAGTGCCTTAGATTTCACATTGCAGATATCCAGCTATGAGGCTATAGGTACAGGCGTGCAGGAAGAATTTAAAGGAAAATGTGCATTTTCTAGGTACCTCTAGGCACAGTTAAAAGAGAAGTATGGGTTTTCTTTTTATTTTTGTGTAGCACTACCCCCGTAGGAGCTGCTGGTTTGTTTTTTTGGGTTTGCACGTTACCTCTTTAGCTTCGTTGTCAGGGTAGGAAAGTCTATATTAATTGCAATGTCCACACAAAAGTAAAACCTTCAACAGTCAAGCCTCGTACACACGACCGAGTTTCTCGGCAAAAACCAGCAAGAAACTTGCTGGCAGAGATTTCTTGCCGAGAAACTCGTTCGTGTGTATGGTTTCTCGTCAAGAAAAGCGACAAGAATCTCGATGAGAAAATAGAGAACCTGCTCTCTATTTTCTCATCGAGATTCTCGTCAGCCTGTTTCTCGACGAGAAAATTGTGTGTGTGTTCGCCGGGAAGCCCGCGCATGCTCGAAATGACTTCGACGCATGCGCGGTAGCTTCCTAGGCATAGGTAGGGTGAACCAAGATGGCGGCGACGGCATCGAATGTGATGAGCGCATGCTCGTCGTATTCAATGACGTCACCGTGTACGCTCCATTCAAAGAACCGCGGGTTCTTTGAAATGAGCGTGTGTACACTCGGCCGGGACAAGTTTCTTGTCCAAGGATCTCGTCGTAAAAAACGACACGTTTTTAACGACGAGATTCTCGGCGGTGTGTACGAGGCTTCAGGCTTTATTCTTTTCTTCTGCAGTAAAACTTGAAAGAAAGTAGAAGGTAGGAGAAGAGTAGGGGAAGGTTCAGGCACACGGTACAGAATACACAAATCAGTTCAAAGTTCTTATCAATCATTCACCGCTCTTTCAGTAGAGTGGGTATTGCTCACCCGGATAGTCCCCTCTCACATGGCCTAGCAGCTGGTATGATGCACGAACCAGTAACCAGACAGCCTCTGCCACAGACTGCTCAAGATGGAGTCGGTCTCTGCCACAGACCTTCTATAGAGATAGTTAAATGGATAGTCCAGGAATCCTCTGCCACAGGATTTTAAAGTCCCAAACTTCCAGACATACAGTAAGAGAGCCTTTAAGCTGATCCGGCAAACTGCAGAGCTTTTAGTAGATTGGATTCCTCCTCAACAAGGTCACCAGGCCTCACCCAAGACATCAGCGTTTTGCCAGTCTCCTCCAGGGCAGGTCCTCCCCCGGTTTCCTTCATCAAGGCAGATTCCTCCCCTTTGTGGACGGACAGCTTGGGATCCCCTCTTAAGAAGTAGGCCCCATCCAGCATAGCCGGGCCTACTCGAAAGCGATGTAGCCTCGGGCCAACGTGGCCCCGAGACCAGAATCACACACACATATCTCGCACCAGGAGGGCCACGAGGTGAACAAACCCCGGACAATGGCGTCTTAAGTTTCCCCTTTCCAGCAGGCACAGCGGGTCGACCACTCCCGCTGCACCGCTGCCGAGAAGGGTCACTCAATGCACCATGGTTTGCCTGTGTTCCAACAGGTGCCCGAGGTGGTAACGCCATCTACAGACAATAAGGGACACTGCTATCAGGCAAACCACAACCAGAACAGAGGCAATATTTGTACAAATTGACAGTCTGAGCCCAACTATTGGCTCAGACACCCTTAAATTTTAGAATAGCGTCCCCACCATTGGGGTAGGGTGCTACATATGATTCATACTTACCTCGGTGGATGGAGCATCAGACTGATGCTGCATCTGTCCCCCGCCGTCTCTGCACTGAGAACCGAGCCACCGAACATCGCCGATGGCTCGGTTCTCACAGATCTCTAAGAGGAAAGCCGCTGACTGTCAGTCAGCGTCTTTCCTCTCTGCTTCTCCACGCTCATTGGAGCGATGAGCTGTGGAAGGGCGGGGAGAGGCAGTCTCAGCGGCTCGCTGAGATGCTGAGCCTGCCATCAATCAGGGCAGCTGGCGGATCCAGACTTCTGAAGTCGGGATGATGTGCTGCCCCGACTGATGGTAGTGACGTCAGCGGAGAGCGGACTTCAGACCGCCCTCCGCTGAAAACGGGTCACAGGAGTGCAAAACAAATTGCACTCCTGTGACCCAGAGGAGAAGCCCAGCCTAAAAAGCTCAGGCTGGACTTCTCCTTTAACATTTCTAGATGTTCCCTATAACATAGCAAATCTTCTCTTTTTGATTTCATCTCCACTTTAAAATTTTACCTTTAAAATTTGACAAGAGTTCAAATCTCCAGCAATGTTACTCAAACGGGCATGTGAGCAAGAACTGTGGCAGGACTGAAATTAAAACCACACAAAGGCCACCATTAAACTAAGAACTTCTGAAGCATAAGAACAACCCCCAGGTCCAGCCAGACAAGGTCCCAGCCAACCACAGTCCATGGTTGACCCAAGTCCACTGGTGTCCCCCATTGTCAATGGACTGGAGGTCCCATACTTAATGTGCTTTATGGACACAGAAGTCACAATCATGGAGTATGATGTCTATATCCATCGGTTTGGGATGCAAGACCAACTGAAACCCTCCTGGCTATCCCTTAAGGCAGCCATTAACTTGCCCATCCTGGTGGAAGGATCACCTGGGTGAAGATCCACATTGATGACCAAGTGGTGGATCTGTTAGGAGTGGTAGTGACTCGTGGTCCAGTCAGCTCAGTGCCCATTGTTCTGGGCATGAACATGTTAAAGGACTTGGACTTTCCCCACTTGCTGGCCAAGTTTGAACGTCATGGCTGTCAGGCACAGGGCTGTGGTCTGAGAGAGATATGGCTCAACATCATCCGAGTTTGAGAAGCTGAATAGAGAGAGGGCAGCCAGAAAACAGCTCGAGCAAGTTGAGGTAGTCTGTACACTTCTTAAACAGAAGCTACTACTGGCACCCCTCCCAGAGGTAGTCTGGTCCCTCCCCATAGGAGCTCAAAAGAGGCTGCTAGGGGCCACCGTAAACGTAGAACAGATTGCGCAGCAGCGTGGCCTGTGTGGCCCGCCTGACATCCACCCGGATCAGGAGCGGTCCTGCCCGGCCGTCATTTGACTATAGGCAGGGTGAGAAATGGTTAATAGCAGTTACGGTAGAGTTCTTTTTAACCACCACAGTTATTATCATATAAGAAATCTCTTAGATAACTATAAACTGGTAATGTTCCCGAGCCATCTGAAAAGGAAAAGTTGTTAGTATGTACTGAGTCCCTCCTTGGTTTAAAAGAAATCAAACCCCATAGCAAAACATTCACTTGTCAGCTTGCAGACAGAAGCTGCTGATTACAAGGGTACTGTAGTCAGCAGAAACATTGAAAAAAAGCCACACTGCTGAGCTGTGCAGACCTACTATAGTTAGGAGATAACATCAGCTTCTGCATGCATCTAGATGGGCAGAGGCGGCTCTAGGCTTTGTGAGGCATTAGGCAAAACTTGACATGGGGCCCCACTCACACCCATGATGGAAAAAATAATTCAAGGACAAGAGCCTCTTCCCCACAACTCTGGCCGGTGGCTGTGGGGGTTTGCGGGCAGGGGGCTTATCGGAATCTGGAAGCAACCTTTAACAAGGTTGCCCCCAGATCCTGCTCTTTAATAACAAAGGGGCGGGGCCACCCGGTGATGTCACCTGGTGAACCCGCCCCCTTGTGACGTCATTGACTGAGGGCATGGTGGGTCATTGACGTCACAAAGGGTGGTGTCACCGATATTCACTGGTTTTTAGGGACGCTGGTGGCCCCACTCCTGAGTCAGGGCTCTTAACGCTGCCTGAGCACAGCAGCGTTAAGGTCCCCTGTCCCTCGAAACTGGGGTAATGCGTTGGGTAAGTTAGGTGGCCGCGAGGCCCCTGTTAGTGTGAGGCCTTAGGCGACCGCCTAATTTGCCTAATTAAAGAGCCGCCTCTGTAGATGGGGCCAAAAAAGAAGAGGGTTGGGGGCTGGAGGGGGGAAGGAAGAAGGCAACCATTCTTCACAGGGGACTTTTCAACCCTCCCAAGAACCAGGCAGTAAACATGGGTGGGATGAGTAGTTGAAGAACAATGCTGTCCTCAGTTACATGTAACTGATAAAACCAACTGAAACAATATTTTGTATCTAGTTGGAATAAATCAGATTTAGGAGCTGCAGTATATAAGCTACTTTTAAATTAAAAAATATGAGCTGTAATTTAACCACTTGAGCTCTGGAAGGTTTTACCCCCTTTATGACCAGGGCATTTTCTGCTGTTCGGCACTGCGCTAGTTTAACTGACAATTGCGTGGTCTTGCAACGCTGTACCCAAACAAAATTTATATCATTTTTTTTTCACATTAATAGAGACTTTTTTTGGTGATATTTGATTACCACTGGGTTTTGAATTTTTTGCAATATTAACGAAAAAAGACCGAACATTAAATAAAAAAATAATATTTTTTACTTTCTGCTATAAAACATATCCAATGACAAAAAAATTTAAAAATCTAATTTCTTTATCAATTTTAACCAATTTGGCTGTACCATTGGCTTCTGCTGCTGTCAATCAAAGTCAGTTAGCCAATCAGGAGAGAAAGAGGGGGTGGGGCCGAACCACAGCTCTGTGTGACTCGGCTTGGGTGCCCCCATAGCAAGCTGCTTGCTGTGGGGGAACTCGAAAGGAGGGAGGGTCCAGGAGCGCCGGCAAGGGACCCGAGAAGAGGAGGATCGGGGCTGCTCCATGCAAAACCATTTCACAGAGTTGGTAAGTGTATCAAGTTTGTTATTTTTAAAGAAAAAAAAAACAAGACTTTAATATCACTTTAACATCCAGGGCAAACAAGGGGTTAACTGTGTGCCTAACAATGTTTACTATGTGTAAAGAATGCTGATTTTACAAAGCATTGTGCCAATTATTACTTCCTGCTTTGCAGAGAGAAAAGAAATTGCACACCACTGCTGTCTGTAGAGAGCTCTGTGTTGTTAACCAACACAGGGCTCTCTTCTGTCATTCGCTCTGCCTATAAGCGGGTCCCGGCCATAAATCATTGGCCGTGACTTACTGATCGACTTGTGCTGCAGCGACCGGCAGTTCAAACTTCAGGGTGTGTGCTCATGTGCAAAGAAAACCTCGACGTACAGGAATGTTACGGTGCCTGTATGAGCTGATCTGCACAGTATATGTACTGCGGTGGGTCGGCAAGCTGTTAACGGATTTGTGTATCTTCAATGTTGTCCTTAAAGCCAAAGAAAAAGGCCCTCTCCCTGTTGTACAGTATTTTTTTTTTCTTTTGGCATTTGTACATGTCCTTCAGTACCTGCCTTTTTATGCCTCTATTTGAAAATAGTTTGTATATTCCATCACAATTCATCCCTATAGATTTCAATGTGGTTCTGGGAAAGATTTTGCATTCTAAAGAAACTGAATACACATCGAACTTGGACTGATTTACTCATTACTATTTTTGGAAGGTGTGCCACACGAGTGGCTCTGGGAATCTGTGCCCATTCAGGCAAAAACATTTGTGAGGTCAGGTACTATTACTGAATGACTTGCATTCCAAACCATACCCCAAAAATTCAGTAGGGTTGAGGTCAGGGCTGTGTGAAGGCCACACAAGTTTCTCCACACCAAACTGGTTAAACCATGTCGTTATGTAGTTGACTTTGTGCTCAGGGCACAGACATGCTGGAAGAGATTAATTGTCTAAAATGTCTTTGTAAGCTGCAATATTAAAAGCACCTTTCACTGGAAACACCTGAACTCAGTCATTTAGAGGTTGTTGGAGGTTTGGAGGAGTCCACATACCTTTGGTCATATAATGTATCTCTACCATTAGTAACTTCCAAAAAATTGTTTGGCTTTGAGAATTCCAGAAAACTTCTCTTATTATATTTCTTACTTTAAAAAGATATCTTGATGTTCTGGTAACACCGGAGTATTCTGTGAATGTTAATAATAGCTTTCAGCAAGCAAATTTATAAAGATGGATGGAAAACGTACTATGTGAATCTGATCAGTACTGTATTCTGGCTTCCTGTGATGAGTCAAATTCCTCTTCGATTCCAAATTGCTTTGCTAGCAGTTGCACAGGAAATGAATATGTGCTGTATAGTAGTATATCACAGAAAAGGATGTGTGTGTGGTTGATTGGTATCAGCATAGGTGTATTTGTAGCGCACGCGATGACATCATAGCTCACCTCTGATTCCATGAGCCTATGGAATGAAAAGATAATTGCGTATGCTTTTTTTTAGAGGAACATTTTAAAGGTTGATTCCTTACAAAATGATATTTACATTTTTGGTAGATGATGGCGTTAAGTCACCTGATAGTTAGTTGGTAAGATCTTATGAAATCTCATGTCTGTACACCCCCTGGGGGTTCTCACTCTCAGTGCTGGATTTTTACAAATTTTATGGAGAATGTAACAGAATGATCTGGAGTAAACAAAGATTAAAGGAGAGGCTAAAACAAAACAAAAAGAAAAAGCAAAACTCAGAGGTTGAGAGGTACAAAGGTGGGAATTATGTAATACAGGGGTACCCAAACCCGCGGGCCATGGACTGGTGCCGGTCCATGGTCTGATTATGACTGGGCCGCACAGCAGGAGGTGAGCGGCGACCACGGTCCACACAGAGCTAACACAGAGCGAGGTCGCCGCTCATTGCCTGCTGTGTGGCCATGCCCGTGTGTCCTCTCCTGGCTCCTCTGCCCACCCAGCTGACAATGTCATTCTTTCAGCAGGGCAGGGGGCAGGAGTGCCCTCTTTACAAAGTAGTCCCCGTTACATTAATATAAAGGTGACTGCACTGTAAAGGGGCACTGTAATGCGAATGGGAACTGAGGACAATGTGGAACTGCTTTAAAGGGGGAACTGTGAAGTAAATGGGGACTGTGGACACTGATATAAAGGGAGACTGTGCTGTAAAAGAGAGGTTGTGGTATAAAGGGGGCTAAGGACATGAATATGCCATCCCCTGACCCATCCACCACAACCATCATCCTCCCAAGACCTGTGGTACAATGTATGTGGTACAGGTGGGGGCACTGGTCTCTTGTACATCTGGTGGTCTATGGGATCGTTTTCCCTTTTTTTCTCTCTCTTTGGCCCCTGAAAGGGCTATCTGGCCCTTTTATTTCTTCTCTTGATATATGAACACTGGCCAATCTCAGGTGCTGCTTAGAGTATTATAAATGTTGATCTTAGAAACATTGTTTGCTTATGTCATGGGTGCTCAACCTGTAGCCCTCCAGCTGTTGCGGAACTACTAGTCCTAAGAGGCATTGAAAGGCTGTCAATTAAACAAGCATGAATCCCAAAGGCAGAGGCATGATGGGACTTGTAGTCCTGCAACAGCTGGAGGGCCACAGGCTGAGCACCCATGGTTTATGTGTAGCTCTTTCTCTAGACTATGATCTTTGAGAGCTGGACTGATCATTGTTGCCCTAATGGACCATATTGGTAATAAGGCACCCTCACCTGGTTACCTTTTTTTTTTTTATTGGTTATACCAGTGTTTCTCAACTCCAGTCCTCAAGGCGCCCCAACAGGTCATGTTTTCAGGCTTTCCTTTATTTTACACAGGTGATTTGATCAGTTTCACTGCCTTAGTAATTACCACAGCCGTTTGATTTGAGGGAAATCCTGAAAACATGACCTGTTGGGGCGCCTTGAGGACTGGAGTTGAGAAACACCGGGTTATACCATATAAGAGGCATATTTGTCTGTGGTATACATGTTTTCATTCTCAAACTACTCTCAGTCACTGGCCTTGGCGCCTGTTCACTGTTTTGTACGTTTGCTTTTTATTCAATAAAATTACTGTGAAAGAAAAGGTGGTACAAAGGAATAAGTTTTGAATTTGAACCAAACAAGATTTCTACATTAAAGGGGTTGTAAAGGTTTGTTTTTTTTACCTTAAAAGGGTTGTAAAGGTTAGTTTTTTATTTTCTAAATAGGTTCCATTAAGCTAGTGCATTGTTGGTTCACTTACCTTTTCCTTAGATTTCCCTTCTAAATGATTTTTTTTCTTTGTTTTCTTTGTCTGAATTTCTCACTTCCTGTTTCTCCTCACTAAACTTCACACCATTATCCGAGTGGTGTGGAGTCAGCCAGAACAGCTTACTGAACAGCTTACTGAGGAGGAACAGGAAGTGAGAAATTCAGACAAAGAAAACAAAGAAAAAAATTATTTAGAAGGGAAATCTAAGGAAAAGGTAAGTGAACCAACAATGCACTAGCTTAAAGGAACCTATTTAGAAAATAAAAAACGAACCTTTACAACCCCTTTAATGCATCCTATGCATTAAGGTGAAAAAAAACTGGCAATGACGGCCACCCCAGCCCCCCCGTTTTACTTACCTGAGCCTCGAATCTGCTGTGCGCGTCCCCCGGCGTCCTCTTCTCCTCTGAGTCTGGCCGTCGATTGGCTAGATTTGCTAGATTGATAGCAGCACAGCCATTGGCTCGCGCTGCTGTCAATCACATGCAATGACGCGCCGCGGGGGGCTGGGCCATGTGATACAGTTCGCGGCTATGGCCGCCAGCTGTATCACGGGAGCGCGCCCACAAGCTAACCCCCTTGGGAGAGCGCTTCCCATGAAGGGGGTTAGCTGATGCGGGGAGGAGCCGAGACAGCCACTGAGGGACCCCAGAAGAACAGGATTGGGACCACTGTGTGCAAAACGAGCTGCACAGTGGAGGTAAGTATAACATGTTTGTTATTATAATTTTTTTAAATGGGAACCTTTAGTGTCCCTTTAATCCTGCATGTTCTGCCATCAGGAAATTGGCAAACTAAATGGGGGGTTTGTCCACCCAACAAGCCAAACCTGGATACAGCAGGAAGTGATACATTTAGCAGCAGTAACACTACATTGCAAAATGTGACAGCTTTCTGCCCATTCAGCTGTACAGTGGGGAAAATTATTATTTGATCCCCTGCATATTTTGTAAGTTTGCCCCCTTACAAAGAAATGAAGGCTCTATAATTTTTAACATAGGTGTATTTTAAATGATAGAGACAGAATATCAACCAAAAATCCAGAAAAAAACACGATACAAATGTTATAAATTGAGTTGCAGTTCAGCGAGTAAAATAAGTATTTGATCCATAAAAAAGAATGACATAGTACTTGGTGGAGAAACCCTTTTACTCACTTTTGTTGCCAGCGGTTTAGACATTAATTGCTGTTTGTTGAGTTATTTTGAGGGGACAGCAAATTTACACTGTTATACAAGCTGTACACTCACTACTTTACATTGTAGCAAAGTGTAATTTCTTCAGTCTTGTTACATAAAAAGATATAATAAAATATTTACAAAAATGTGAGGGGTGTACTCACTTTTGTGAGATACTATATATATATTTATATGGTGTGTCTAAAAAGTTTGGTGAATGGTATCAGAAAACAAACAAAACACCTTTATTGGCCTTCAAAATAATCGCCATCCTTCACAACACATTTTTGGCAATGTTCATAAAGCTTCTGGAAACTGTCAGCAAAGGCCTCTTTAGCAATCGATCACAGAATCCACTGTCACCAGTGGCGGTGCGTCCATAGAGGGCGCCGGAGCGCCACCCCCTCTCGCTTCCGCACCGCCACTGAAAGACAATACACAGATTCATGCATTGCATGAATCTATGTATTGTCACCGCTGCCGCGCTGCCCACTATACATATGGCCGGCCTCCTGGTGAGCGCCGGCCATATGAATTAGAGCGGCGGCCGGCGGTGGGTGGAACTTGGAAGTGCCTATCAGAGCCAGCGGCTCTGATAGGCTTTCCGAATACAGCTCTCAGGCTGTATTCGGCTTCCAAAAACTCCTCCCAGGTACGCACTGGGGTGCGTTCCTGGAAGAAGACTGTGTGGAGGTTTCAGCCAATCAGGTTCACCGGATCTGGTTACCGGTAACCTGATTGGCTGAAGCGACATCGAGGGCGGAAGAACACATCGAGGACGGCGCGGACCGAGGAAGGTAAGTGCAGGGCTAGGGGGGGGGGACAGGCTGCATTTGGGGGACAAACTGGCTGAATATGGGGCACAAACTGGCTGAATATGGGGGACAAACTGGCTGAATATGGGGCACAAACTGGCTGCATTTGGGGGGAACTGGCTGAATATGGGGGACAAACTGGCTGAATATGGGGGGAACTGGCTGAATATGGGGGACAAACTGGCTGCATTTGGGGGGAACTGGCTGTATATGGGGGGAACTGGCTGAATATGGGGGACAAACTGGCTGAATATGGGGGGAACTGGCTGAATATGGGGGACAAACTGGCTGAATATGGGGGGAACTGGCTGAATATGGGGGACAAACTGGCTGAATATGGGGGACAAACTGGCTGAATATGGGGGGAACTGGCTGAATATGGGGGACAAACTGGCTGAATATGGGGGGAACTGGCTGTATATGGGGGACAAACTGGCTGAATATGGGGGGAACTGGCTGTATATGGGGGACAAACTGGCTGCATTTGGGGGGAACTGGCTGTATATGGGGGACACGCTGGCTGCATTTGGGTGGAACTGGCTGTAAATGGGGACAAACTGGCTCTATATGGGGGCACACTGGCTATATATATGGGGACAAACTGGCTGTATATGGGGGCACACTGGCTATATATATATATATATATATATATATATATACATATGGGGGCACACTGGCTGTATATGGGGGCACACTGGCTGTATATGGAAACAAACTGGCTGTATTTGAGGGGGCAAACTGGTGGCGTTTGGGCACAGTGGCTGCGTTTAATGGGCACAGTGGCAGCAATTGTTTTTTTTATTTTTTTCAGTTTGTTTGCGCCCGCAAAAATTTTGAGCACCAGCCGCCACTGACTGTCACACATTCTTGGATTGCCGCCACGTCCGTAAAACATGCGCTTTTCATGACATTGACTCTTTTTGGGTCGCAGGTACACCAGTGAACGCCATTCCATCAATTGCCGCATGGATTCTGGATTGAACTGGTAGCACTAGGTCTCATCCCCTGTGACGGTTTGCAGAAGAGATGGATCCTGGTCACAAATGGTAATGAAATCTCCAGAGGTTTCCATCCATTTTGCTTTCTGTTTGTCTATCAGCTTGTGCGGCACAAATCGAGAACAGATCTTCTGCTTTCCCAAATCTTCACAGACAATGGTGCACACTGTGTCCTTGCTAATGCCCAATTCCTCCGCCATCAATCGTAGAGTCAGTTGCCAATCTCGTGTTGGAATTTGTCACACTCACTTGATCATGAAAACAAAAATGGTGAGGACAGCCACACTCCAATCCAACGTATGTTTATTGAAGAAAGACAGGCACTACAAAAACCATGGTTTATGCTGGTTTTTGTAGTGCCTGTCTTTCTTCAATAAACATACGTTGGATTGGAGTGCGGCTGTCCTCACCATTTTTGTTTTCATTGCTATGTGCATTGCCGGCACCCTTGGTCTCTGAGAGAGAAACATCTTTCCAAAACTTAATCTGCCTGGAGCGGCAATTTTTGGTCTTCTTACTCACTTGATCATGTCTGGGGTTCTCATCCTCAGTCGTTTCCTTCCCGTTGCGAAAGTGTTTGAACCGTAAAAACACATTTTCTGCTCGCAGTTTTCACCCCTACACTTGCACCTTTTCATGCGTCTCCATAGCTGTTTTCCACAATTTGTAGCAGAACTTGATGTTCACTCATTGCTCTATTGCACTGTGACCCTATCTCTCACACTGACTATGTTCGACTGCCCACAGGGAGTTTACCATGATGGTGGCGCTTCTAAACCTCTATGGATAGCCATGTGCATGCACCTGGTCCATGTTGCCGTTGAGATATCAGACCATTCACCAAACTTTTTAGACAGACACACCTTGTATCTATACTTTATTTATGTATTGAGAAGTAATACATTTCCCCTTTCCACTTCCTCATGGTGTAAGCATATCAGTTGTTATGCAATAGATATCTGTATACAATGGCAGATATCAAAGTGATAAGAGAATAATTACGTGGTTGACAGCGAAAGTAATTATTCTGCAGAAAAGGAGAACTTTTACTTCACTTTTCTTGGGTTTGGCTTTTATGGCCTTACTCTATAAAAAGTGCTAATTGTTAAAGTGTTGCTCAACTCATAATCTAATGATATTTGCTGTGCTAAAGGGTGTCCGTTGCTGCAAGGACACCTGCACAAGAGGAAAACTGATGCACAAGGGCTGACTGAGAAAGACTCATAGGTTTTCTGATGGCAGATTGACAATAAACCATCTGATTTGCTATTTTGCATAAGATCTGTAAATGTCCTGACATTACTGACCGTGACTTTCTGCGAAAAGCGTATTATTTATAAATTACACACTTTTTTTATTATTTTCTTTTTATTTACTCAAATGGAAGGTGGAGGAGCGCAAAGTCTCTAACATCCATCAGCTTTGTGATGTCGTGATGGAGGAGTGGAAGAGGACTCCAGTGGCAACCTGTGAAGCTCTGGTGAACTCCATGCCCAAGAGGGCTAAGGCAGTGCTGGAAATTAATGGTGACCACACAAAATATTGACACTTTGGGCCAAATTTGGACATTTTCACTTAGGGGCGTACTCACTTTTGTTGCCAGCGGTTCAGACATTAATGGCTGTGTGTGGGTTATTTTGAGGGGACAGCACATTTACACTGTTATACAAGCTGTACACTCACTACTTTACATTGTACATTAGAGAGTGAGAGATCCGAGTAGTTTTCAAAAAAGTTTAAATGCACCTCATCCCGGTAATAGAAATGTCAAATAGGCGAGAAAAATGGGACTATCGCGGTGCTTTGTAAAAAGTATTACATAATCAACATCATAATTTTACAATTTTTATTAAAATATCACATAGATATTATCCACTTCTCTACTGTGCACGAAAACCCCCTTCCTGCCCAAGCCATTTTTCAGCTTTCAGCGCTGTCACACTTTGAATGACAATTGCGCGGTCGTGCGAGGTGGCTCCCAAACGAAATTTGCGTCCTTTTTTTCCCACAAATAGAGCTTTCTTTTGGTGGTATTTGATCACCTCTGCGGTTTTTATTTTTTGCGCTATAAACAAAAGAAGAGCGTCCAGTTTGGAAAAAAAAACACTATTTTTTACTTTTTGCTATAATAAATACCCATTTTATTTAAAAAAAAAAAAAATTCCTCAGTTTAGGCCGATACGTATTCTTCTACATATTTTTGGTAAAAAAAAAAAAATCGCAATAAGCGTGTATTGATTGGTTTGCGCAAAAGTTATAGCGTCTACAAAATAGGGAATAGATTTATAGCATTTTTTTTTTTTTATTAGTAATGGCGGCGATCTGCGATTTTTTTATTGTGACTGCGATATTGCGGCGGACACATCGGACACTTTTGACACATTTTTGGGACCATTCACATTTATACAGCGATCCCTGCTATAAAAATGCATTGATTACTGTATAAATGTGATTGGCAGGGAAGGGGTTAACCACTAGGGGGCGGGAAGGGGTTAAATATGTTCCCTCAAAGTGTTCTTACTGTGGGGGGAGGGGACTGACTGGGGGAGGTGACCGATGGTTGTCCCTATGTACAAGGGACACAGCATCGGTCCCCTCTCCCTCACAGGACGTGGATCTCTGTGTTTACACACAGAGATCCACTTTCCTGCTCGTTTCCCGGGCAATCACGGGTGCCCGGCGGCAATCGCGGCCGCCGGGCACGCGCACCGGGGCTTTGTGAACGCGGCCGGCGCGCGCGCGCCTCCTAGCTCGTTTTAAAGGGAGGACGTCATATGACGTCCTCCCAGAACGAGAGTATCCTCCGCCCGCCGTCTATTGACAGTGGGCGGGGGACAAGTGGTTATACACATATATGAAAAAATGCTAGTAAAAAAACATAGCTTGAACATATAGGAATCTTTTCTGGGTTGCTGGTTTACCCAAGGAGAGTATGGCGGGGGTCAGGTGTGATGTTATATCCCTATATATTTCGCCGGGTGTGGCTTCTTCAGGGGAATATACTGTAACCGCCCTAATTTTTGTATGCCCAGCTCTAGCAAAAAATCAAAGAAGACAACAAAATCAGATAATGTTATACAAATGTTCACATATCTTTAGTTCCTATGGTTTGTATTGTCATAGTTACCAGGTATGGAGCCCAGCCCCTGTTCGGCCCAGGCAGAAAAAAACACACATGCGAGTCCCACATATGCTATAGAATTAATCACAACTGCAGGACCACGCAGGGAGCTCAGTTCAGCTGTAGGGGGCAGAGAAGACCTAGCTAAAAAGAAGATAAGTCCTAATGACTAAATGCTTCCAAAATCGCAAATAAATTAAACATAACATGATATGTAAAAGGCCAGCAGGCTCAAAAAATAACTTACTCTGTTCAAAATGCTTTAGGGAAAAAATAGGCAAACGGAGGCGACCAGATGAACAGTTTCCATAGTATAGCTGGAAAAGATCACAACAAAGGTCTATCCAGCAATATGGTATATCCTAAAAAATCAAGATAAAAATTAAAAATTAAAAAAGAAATGTTTATTATGTATATATAGTGAACTCGCGAAAAAGGTTTTATTCCAGACATGAGTGTTAATGCCTGGTTAGATGAATTGCCATCCATAAGAAAAGGGAATTGCCACATAACAAGTAGCTGGATATACTAAAATACAACACACTGCACTGCTCATATACAGGGCGCATTAGAAATATAGTGTGCCATCGTCAAGCAGCATATAAGGAGAGCAAGAAGCCTTCCAAATCCCACGGGTATATTACCTTAATCCAGGAAGTTCAAAATGAGGTCACCTCCATCTGACAGCCTAAGATGGAATGGCAGGATGCTGGCGTTTTAAACCCCCCGCTCGTTCGGGCGTGCTGACGTCACCGAACGAGTGCGGACAACGAGGTGCTCACTCCTATGCAAAAGGAGAAGGACCGCCAAGGAACTACGATCCCCAGAATCCTAAGCGGCGCGCGCAGTGCAGTGTGTTGTATTTTAGTATATCCAGCTACTTGTTATGTGGCAATTCCCTTTTCTTATGAATGGCAATTCATCTAACCAGGCATTAACACTCATGTCTGGAATAAAACCTTTTTCGCGAGTTCACTATATATACATAATAAACATTTCTTTTTTAATTTTTAATTTTTATCTTGATTTTTAGGATATACCATATTGCTGGATAGACCTTTGTTGTGATCTTTTCCAGCTATACTATGGAAACTGTTCATCTGGTCGCCTCCGTTTGCCTATTTTTTCCCTAAAGCATTTTGAACAGAGTAAGTTATTTTTTGAGCCTGCTGGCCTTTTACATATCATGTTATGTTTAATTTATTTGCGATTTTGGAAGCATTTAGTCATTAGGACTTATCTTCTTTTTAGCTAGGTCTTCTCTGCCCCCTACAGCTGAACTGAGCTCCCTGCGTGGTCCTGCAGTTGTGATCAATTATCTATAGCATATGTGGGACTCGCATGTGTGTTTTTTTCTGCCTGGGCCGAACAGGGGCTGGGCTCCATACCTGGTAACTATGACGATACAAACCATAGGAACTAAAGATATGTGAACATTTGTATAACATTATCTGATTTTGTTGTCTTCTTTGATTTTTTGCTAGAGCTGGGCATACAAAAATTAGGGCGGTTACAGTATATTCCCCTGAAGAAGCCACACCCGGCGAAATATATAGGGATATAACATCACACCTGACCTCCCGCCATACTCTCCTTGGGTAAACCAGCAACCCAGAAAAGATTCCTATATGTTCAAGCTATGTTTTTTTACTAGCATTTTTTCATATATGTGTATAATATCTATGTGATATTTTAATAAAAATTGTAAAATTATGATGTTGATTATGTAATACTTTTTACAAAGCACCGCGATAGTCCCATTTTTCTCGCCTATTTGACATTACTTTACATTGTAGCAAAGTGTCATTTCTTTAGTGTTGTCACATGAAAAGATATAATAAAATATTTACAAAAATGTAAGGGGTGTACTCACTTTTGTGAAACACTGTATATGTGTATATAACTTCTGCTTTACAAGTCTATTTATATAACATTTTCAATAAACTTAAGCCTCGTACACACGATCCAATTTTTGGCAGGGGATTGTCTGTTGACAGACTGTTGTCCTAAAATCTGACCGTTAGTACTCTCCTTTTGACCATTGTTATCCAACTTTCGGCCAACAAATGTTGGATGACATGCTAGTAAATTTTTGGCGGACAACGGTTGGTTGTCAGATTTTCTGATGGTCAGTACACAAGTCCATCAAACAAAAGTTGAAAGTACAAACACGCATGCTCGGAATCAATGCTCACCAAACACGAAATTAGCAGAAGGGGCCCAAAGGGTGGCGCTCAAGAGCTGAAATTCCTCGTAGTACGTCACTACGTTGGGGTTTGTTGGCCGACAATTGTGTACCGTTAGTATGCAAGACAAGATCCAGGCACACATCCTGAAGACAAAAAATCTGACGCTCGGTTGGCCAACAATTGGATCATGTGTACGAGGCTTTAGATTGAACACACAAAAAAAATGTGTGTGTTATATAGTCACATACAATAGTTGGTCTAATAAAGACATGGGTCCATCCAGTTCAACCTATATAAATTTTTTGAATTCATCTACACCCTCCGCTAATACCAATAACTGTGGAAGGGAGCTCCACACCCTTAGTGCTCTAACTGTAAAGAACCTCCTATGCAATTTGAGATTGAACTGCTTCTCTTCCAGCTGCACTGTGTGGCCGCGTGTCTTCTTTAGAGACCTCAGGTAAAATAGTTTTCTCCCAATGATGCAGTCACCATTTAAAGTTTTGTAAATTGTGATCATATCCCTTCTTAAGCGCCTCTTCTCCAGGGGGAATAAGTCTAATCTTTTCAACTGTTCCTCAAAACCAAGGTCCTCCAGCCCCTTTGTGTCTTATTGTAGGTTCAGTCAGTATGACAGTGTACACATGTAGACATGGTGAATGACGCAGAATACAACTCTAAGTTAATGAACCTCTCTAGTGCTGTGGCATGCCCTGTCTGAGCCTTCCAGCAGAGGAAATGAGACTTGAATTTTAAAAGAAAAGCCCCCAAAACACTGATGTGGGTTTGATGGTGTCTGTATTCACTTCACAGTCTGGCAATGCAATCATCTGCTGAATCCTTACCTTTTATATATGATATAAAAAATGGAGTGGTGTTAACCACAGCAACCAATTAAATGACAGGGATTTATCTGTGGTTTTGATTTCAAAGTAAAAACACCAGACAGCCAAAGTAACAAGTTGTAGCATGTGAAGAGCCTCCTCCAGCTGTATTTTACACTCTAGGTGGGCAGCTGGGGGAAGTAAAACAACTGCTCAGCTGTCTGACTCTACTGCCCCTTGGCTGCCCATGTGAAAAAGCCCAATTCTGGGATAAAAAAAAAAAAAACAAAAAAACAAAAACACTTGGGGCCCTCCAAAGTGCAAGGGAAAAATGCTCATTAATTACTTGCCCTCCAGCAGATTTACCCTTCATGACCAAGGCATTTTTTGTGATACGGCATTGTGTTACTATAACTGACAATTGTCTCCAAACGCTGTACCCAAACAACATTTTCCCCCACAAATAGAGCTTTCTTTTGGTGGTATCTGATCACCTCTGCGGTTTTTATTTTTTGTGCTATAAACAAAAAAGACCGTAAATTTTGGAAAAAAAAAAATATTTTTTACTTTCTGCTATAAAACATATCCAGTAAAAAAAATTGATTAATTTAGGCCAATATGTATTCTGCTACATATTTTTGGTAAATAAAATCCCAATAAGCGTATATTGATTGGTTTGTGCAAAAGTTATAGCGTCTGCAAACTATGGGATATTTTTTATTTTTTTACTAGTAATGGTGGCAATCAGCGACTTGTAGCGGGACTGAGATACTGCGGCAGACAGTTGGAACACTAACTGACACTTTCTGGGGACCAGTGACACTAAGGAAGGCCCCTTTCACACTGAGGAGTTTTTCAGGCGTTTTAGCGCTAAAAATGGCACCTAAATACCGCCTGAAAAACTCCTGACCTGCAGTCTCAGTGTGAAAGCCCAAGAGCTTTCACACTGAGGCAGTGCGCTAGTAGGACCGCTCCAAAAGTCCTGCTAGCCGCATCTTTGGAGCAATGAAGGAGCGGTGTGTATACCACTCCTGCCCATTGAAATCAATGGGATAGCGCGGCTATACCGCCGGCAATGCGCCACTGCAGAGGCGCATTGCCGGCGCTATTAACCCTTTTTCGGCCGCTAGCGAGGGTTAAAACCGCACCGCTAGTGGCCGAATACCGCCGCAATTCCGACGGTATAGCGCAGCTAAAAATAGCAGCGCTAAACCGCCAGCGCACCTCCCGCCCCAGTGTGAAAGGGGCCTAATACAGTGATCAATGATACAAAATATCCACTGTCACTTTACTAATGACCCTGGGAAGGGGTTAAACATCAGGGGCGAATAAAGGGTTAACTGTGTGCCCAGCTGGTGTTTCCTCACTGTGTGGGAGGTGCTTATACTAGGGGAAGGCATTGCTTTGCAGGAACATGGATCAATGCCTTCCCTACTGACAGAACAGCAATATGCCTTGTTTACATAGGCAGATCACCATTCTGGTTCTCTGCCTAATGATCGCATATCTGCCTATCCGCACATCAGCTCCCGCTGTGATTAGACGGGTCACCGGCGGTGCCCATGCACACTCCAGACCTGGAAGGAAGTGTCGGATCACATGCTAGGTACGTGATCCGGCGCAGGGCAGCCGCCCTGCCACAGTATATGTACGGTGGGCGGTCCACAAGTGGTTAAGGTAGAGGAAGCGGCTGTGTTAGTTACCATATTACTCGCTCCAGCAGGCTCACCTCTTCTCTTCTCTGCTTAAGGATGTGGGCGTTCCCTTGATGACATCATGTACAATGCAGGACTATTAATCCTGCATTGTACTGTATGCGAGGAGGTAAGCATGCAACCATGGCTGGGAGCACCTTAAAGAGGAGGCGGGGGACCAGTAGAACAAATGACAGGAACCTTATTCCTCTACCCCCTAGACAGAAATGAGCATTTAACGGATGAGAAGAGTGTTTTTTTCTTGTGTCTAGAATTTTTTCACCTTAATGCATTCTATGCATTAAGGTGAAAAAATATCTGTGGATCAGCAGCCCCCCAGCCCCCCATTTACTTACCTGACCCCTCGAAAGTCCCGCGCCGTGAATGTGCTTGCTCCTCGGCGCATTCATTGGTTGATTGAAAGCAGCGCAGCCATTGGCTCGCGCTGCTGTCAATCACATCCAATGATGCGGCGTGCCGGAAGGCGGGGCCGAGTGATACAGTGAGCGGCTATGTATCACAGGAGCGCGCCCGCAAGAACTCCTCACCATGTGAGCTCCCTCGCATGAAGGTGAGGGGTTCTTGCGGGGGGGGAGCCGAGACAGCCGCCGAGGGACCCCAGAAGACCAGGTTCGGGGCCACTCTGTGCAAAACGAGCTGCACCGTGGAGGTAAGTATAACATGTTCGTTATTTTAAAAAAATATATATAAATTTACCTTTACATACCCTTTAATGGATATGGGAGCTGAAAGAGACCCCCCTAATGTTGCTGAAAGCCATAGCAATCAGGTATCAGTTTGTCACCTCATCTATCAGTTTGAGCATTTGCTGCTGTTGTGTGTCACCCCACTGAATTGTCCACCAATTGGACCAAAAAAACTGTCATGTAATGTTTACAGGGTTTTTTTTTTTTTCATAATCATAAATTGCCCTAGTTTTCCAGGCCAACTCTTCAAAGCAATACAACTTATTTATGAGAAACATTAATGGAAAGGAGAAGTGAACCTGTGTTATGCAGTCTATTTGTCCCGGGAAAAAAAAAAGAGCTTCCCCCTTCATGTGGCTGGATGTGAGAAGGAAACACAGGTTCATGCCATACTATAGTAAATCAGGCACTTTAGTAAATAGTGGGCTGTAGAAAAGCTCTTTTATAAACCAAAGCCCACTGTAGAAACACAAAGTTGGACTGGATTAAGTGTATTACAAGATTTTTATTTCTTGTAAATGGTGTGTCAGCGGCATTACTAACGCAGCACATGATATAATACAAATGATTCCTTTGCTGTACATTTTGGGAAATACTACATTATGTATCCCCCTAATGGGTTTTCCCAAATTACTTCCTTGTCTGCATGGCCCATATGAAAGATTTGCTTTCCTTTTGTCTTTATGCATGTTATTTGTTGGCTTTAAATGTAAGTTATAAAGTGGGCCTTTTGGGTATTTTACAAATCTGCCAAAATATATTCTTGACTTCATTATACAGCACATTTGTCAAACACAAGAACCGGGGGCCGAATCCGGCCCTCCAGGCCATTTCATGTGGCCTTTGCACCCCTCTTGTCGCTGCCCCCACCTGGTCTCAGCAGTCGGCAGCAGAGAGGAGGATGGATCTCCTCTGCTTCTCCGAGAGGCCCGTCTCTGCCCCCTCCCCTCCATCTCAGTAGTTGGCAGCAGAGCGGATAAAAGAACTCCTCATACAGATCCTACGCCTCTCTGTGCAGCCTTACCACCCCCTCATTTCCACCTCCCCTGGTCTCAGCATTCAGCAGACTCCAGCCTAATGCCGTGTACACACGACCGCTTTTAATGCCATTGAAAAAAATGACGTTTTTCTCGACGTGATTCTTCTCAAGCCTGCCTTGCCTACACACTATCATGAAAAAAAATGCTCGAGCAAAGCGCGGTGACGTACGAAATGTACGACGGCACTATAAAGGGGAAGTTCCATTCGGATGGCGTCACCCTTTGGGCTGCTTTTGCTGATCCTCGTGTTAAAGTTTGGTGAGAGACGATTCGCACTTTTCAGCCTCGTGCTCTGCAGTCCGTTACAGTGTGACGAATGTGCTATCTCCATTACAAACGCTAGTTTTACCAGAACGAGCGCTCCCGTCTCATACTTGATTCTGAGCATGTGCGTTTTTTTCACATCGTTAAAGCCTACACACGCCCGTTTTTCATGACGAGAATAATTAGAGCATGTTCCAAATTTTTAATGCCCATTTTTCACGTCGTTTTTAATGACCAAATAAAAAAATGCCATTTTTCTCGTCATGAAAAACGGTCGTGTGTACGCAGCATTACCCTGTTCCTTCTCCAGACCCTGCACTTTCTGCCCCAGCTTCTTCCCAGCTGCAGCACAAGGTAAGGGGTGTGCCTTGTGATGTAAGGAAGGGTGGGGGACTCTTGACTTCGGATGGTGGGGGGGGGGGGTGCTGTGGACATGCTGCTTATAATTATTATGGGAACAATACAATTCTACACCAGTTGAAAAGGAGGGTGGCACACTGCTGGTATCCAGAAGAAACTTTATTGGAAACTGCTCAGACAGAACACCATGGCAGAACCATGTTGTCTAAGCAGTTGCCATTAAAGTTTCTTGTGGATGATACCAGCGTGTGCGACCCTCCTTTTCAACTGGCATAGAATTTTCAGACCTGGAAAGTGTATGTGTGCCGCTCAGGCTCGATAAGGAGGGTGTATGTAGGTAGTGTATCTTCTGCAGCTGCTGCTAGAGTGCTGACAGGGAATGGAGCCCGTCCTGGCTCCTTCGAAAGTTCAAGGAAGAAAGGGAGTGTCTATGGGAATCTATGGTGCTCTACAGAGACAAATGGAGTGGCAACCTCAGCCCGTCCCTGTAGGACACCATCGTTGTGCGACTTCCAGGCATCTCTTTCTTCATTGAATATTCAGACTTGCATTATCTGCTACAGGAGTGGAAGTGGGCTCTGTGCCCATCTGTCATTCACAGCTTACATCTTTAAGTTATTATTAAAACCAGTAATAATCAAATGCAGATTCAATTAATTAATATTATACAAAGTAGATACATTTATACAGATACAACTGGCCATTTGAGAGCATAATAAAGCTGATGAAGCCCATGATGAAATTGAGGTCGACAACCGTTTATACAGCAAAAGTATAATTTTTCAGGACAGCATCATCAATGCCGGACACTTTCACCCCCTTCCTGCCCAGGCCAATTTTCAGCTCCGTAACACTTTGAATGACAATTACTCTGTCATGCTACACTGTACCCATATGACATCTCATCATTTTGTTTTTGAGACAGATAGAGCTATCTTTTTGTGGTATTTAATCACCATTGGGTTTTCAATGTTTTGCTATATAAATGAAAAAATACAGAAAATTTGGAAAAAAAATAAAAAATTCTTCTTCGTTTCTGTTATAAAATATTGCAATTAAATCTTTCTTCATAAATTTAGGCCATCATGTATTCTGCTACATTTCTTTGGTAAAAATAAGCCATATCAGTGTATATTCTTTAGTCTGTGTGAAAGTTATAGTCTACAAACTATGGTCTATATCAGTGTTTCCCACCTCCCAGTCCTCAAGGCGCCCCAACAGGTCATGTTTTCAGGATTTCCCTCAGATGAAATGGCTGTGGTAATTACTAAGACAATGAAACTGATCAAATCACCTGTGAAAAATAATGGGAAGCCTGAAAACATGACCTGTTGGGGCACCTTGAGGACTGGAGTTGAGAAACACGGGTCTATATATTTGAAAATTGATCAGTCCTAATGTATCGACACCCTATTTCATTTCTATGGTGGCAGAACAGTACAAATACCTCCCAAATGGCCCATTTTTGGAAAATAGACAGCCCAAGGTATTTAGTAAGATGCATGGTGAGTTTTTTGAAGATGTTTTTTTTTTTTTGATAACTTCTTAATTTTCCAAAAAAATTTGTTAACATTTTTTAAGAACACAGACTGGTGACATTTATTTATTTTTATTATTTTTTGCATACTCTGACCAGATCAGGATTTTTTTTTCACTATGATTTCTTATTACACTAATGACCCGCTCACTGTTATAAGTAGTCATTTTTTTGAGTGGTATTCATTCATGTGCCATTGTGTACTATTGTGATAGCTGTAATTGGCCACAGCTCTCACATGGTACAGGTGTGCTGTGATTGGCCCTTATACCATGTGATCACTGTGACCAATCACAGAGATCACAATGGCACAATGAATGGCTATGAATGAAAGCCATTGTGTACTATTGACATGTGATCGCTGTGATTCATCACAGCGATCACATGGTACTAGGGCAGACCCAGTACAATAATTGGTCTTTCCAGTGGACACAGCAGATGACAGATTAGGTGACTGCGCATCCCCTATGGCATGCATCAGGTGTGTGAGTGGTAGGGCATCATATGATGTCCTCCCAGGATAATAGTGCTCCTGTCCAGCTGTCATTTTATAATAGGCCAGGTGGGAGGTGGGCAAAAAGCCACTCTTGAGCTCCAGTCAGTGACTTTGTCTAGGCTAAGATGATGTCATCAGTCTGCTGCAGGCAAGGAGAGCATCTCACCAGTCTCCTCTCCCCTAGTGATGAAACAAAATAATAGCAAGTCACAAGGTGAGATGCTGCAGCAGGGAATTGATCTACACTGATCAGCCATAACTTTAAGACTACTGCAGGTTAAGTGAATAAAACAGATTATCTCGTTATAATGGCATCTGAAAGTCGGCAGGATATATTAGGCAGCTCGTAAACATATAGTCCCTGAAATTGGTGTGTTGAAAGCAGAAATAAATGGACATTGCAGTTTGTTGTGTATGGGGCTGTGTAGCCGCAGACTGGTCAGGGTGCCCATGATGATCAGAGTCCACAGCCAAAAGTGCCTATAATGGGCATGTGAGCATCAGAACTGGACCATGGAGCAATGAAAGAAGGTTGTCCGATCTGATGACTCACATTTTTTTTTACATCATGTGAATGGTCGGGTTTGTGTGTTGCTTACCTGGGGAAGAGATGGCACCAGGCTGCAAAGAAGGCAAGCCAGCATTATGCTTTGGACAACGTTATGCTGGGAAACCTTGGGTCCTGCCATTGATGTGGTTGTTACTTGACACATACCACCTCCCAAAACATTGTTGCTGATCAAGTAAACCCCTTCATGGAATTGGTATTCCCTGATGGCAGTGGCATCTTTCAGCAGGATAAGGCGCCCTGCCACACTGCAAAAATGTTTCAAGAATGGTTTGAGGAACATACCAACGAGTTCAAGGTGTTTCCTTGGCCTGCAAATTCTCCAGACCTTATCCATGGAGGCCCCACCTTACAATTTATAGGACTTAAAGGATCTAATCCTTATGGCTTGATGCCAGATACCCCAGCTGACCTCCAGAGGTCTAGTGGCAACCATTCCTCGATGGGTCAGGGCTGTTTTGGCAACAAAAAGGGTACCTACACAACATTAGGTGGGTGGTCATAACGTTATGGCTGATCGGTGTATATCATACATTTGCGAACCCTGCACAGGTATCAGGGTTTACGTGATTGTGTCATCTCTTAGCCAAGTAGATGCTGACCATAGATGTCGTCTAAATACGGATGGCTCCATCCTTCTGAATAGAAAAACAGATGATGCCACTCTCAGGGGTGTACTGTGATCTCTGTGTGGGCTATTAAATACCTAAAAGTGTTACACTTACATTACTTGGGTTACTGCAATTAACATATAAAATATCTCTGATAAAAAGATCCAATTTAAGTGAATCAGTAAGTTGTGTGGTTTACAGTGCAACTTTCTTTTGTTTTCGTTTTGGATAGTGCAGCAAAGGTTTGGCGCCTGTCTTGTTTAGAATTTTTATCTGTGTCCCCACTGGGGAGTTTGCCTTTAAAAAAATAATTGAAAAGTAAATAGGACATACTTTCCTATGTATTTACTAATACTAGCAGCAGGTTTAAAAATAGTCAATATTGGTTGAGAGAGTGAAGTTACGCTTTAAGGCTCCTTTCACACGGAGGTCCGTTCAGGTCCGCCTGTCAGTTTTTTAGGCGGACCTGAAACGGATCCTCCATGTACCCCTATGGAGGCACGGATGTCAGCAGAGACATGTCCGCTGACATCCGACCCGCTCCGCTCTGCCAAAGTGTGACGGAGGAAAACCCTATTTTTCCTTCCGTCGGCGGAGCGGATCGGATGACAACGGACTCTACGGTCCGTCGTCATCCGATTCCCCATAGGGGAGAGCGGCGCTCTGACAGGGCGGTCCCTGCACAGTGTGCGGGGACCGCCCAGTCATCCGTCGGCTCAGCGGGGATCAACGGAGCGATCCCCGCTGAGCAAGCGGAGCTTCACGGGGCGGATCTGCATGGATCCGCCCCGTGTGAAAGGACCCTAAGGGTAGTTTTTTAAACGCTATAGAGTGCCTTGAAAAAGTATTCATACCCCTTGAAATTTTCATGTTACAACCAAAAATGTAAAATGTATTTTATTGGGATTTCATGTGATAGGCCAACATAATTGTTAAGTGGAAGGAAAATGATAAATGGTTTTCTAATTTTTGCTACAAATAAATGTGAAAAGTGTGGCGCACATTTGTATTCAGCCCCCCTGAGTCAATACTTTGTAGAACCCCCTTTGGCTGCAATTACAGCAGCAAGACTTTTTGGGGATGTTTCTACAAGCTTTCCACATATAGAGAGTAACATTTTTGCCCATTCTTCTTTGCAAAATAGCTCAAGCTCTGTCAGACTGGCTGGAGAGAGACGGTGAACAGCAATTTCCAAGTCTTGCCAGAGACTCTCAATTGGATTTAGGTCTGGACATTGACTGGGCCATTCTAACACATGAATATGGCCGGTTAGGTCATTAGGCCCTATTCATCATCCCCATCACCTTTTCCTCCCATCATGTGCATCTTTAAATACTTAGCGGACACCCTCCACAGGCTAAGGAATACCGCCCCAACACTTCCAACTTCGACCCAAAAAATACTACAAAAAGAACAACTGCTTAGGATCAATCGACTATCAAAAACACGAAGACACCACTTCATCTACAAGATTTATCATGCGCCTTGATTAACACCAGATCGGCAGTCAAGCACAGACAGGAAATTCACGATTTCATCACGCAAAACAACATAGATTGCCTCTTTATCACAGAAAGCTGGCTAACACCGGATTGTAACACCATCCTAACAGAACTAGTACCTGGGAACTACCGCATCCTAACTGAGCACAGAATAGGACAAAGAGGAGGAGGCCTAGCAGTTATCTTCAAATCACACCTCTCTCTTACCAAACCAACCCTACAGGACTCATTGCCATTCATGGAAACACTCACCCTGCAACTCCAAACAACACCCCAGGACACCATTCACATACTGCTATGCTACAGACCACCAGGACCAAAGACAAATCTCCTCCCACCCTTTGCCAAATTCTTCTCGACATACACTTTAAAAATCAAAACGTTTTTACTACTCGGGGACTTTAACCTCTGTGCTAACGCCACTCAGGACCCCATCGCCGCCACCGCCTGCATCAACCAATTGGAAGAACTAGGTCTGCAGCAACTGATAATGCCCCCACGCATGGATCGGGTCACATTCTTGACCTCATCTTCAAACAAAATATGGACATCAACATACTGGACAACATGCTGTTACCATGGACGGACCACCACACTATCAAATTTAAATTTACCACCAGCACCATCTCCCAAAAACCGGAAGACTCAACAAAAACATACTGGACAAGATCTCAGAAGAAACTACACTCAAAACTTTTCAAAACCACTCTATCAAAAAAAATAGGAACGCTAAAGCACAACCACTCAACGGAACAAACACTCAACTCCTTAAACAAAATATTACTACAAACAGCGGACACAGTCGCTCCGAGACGCAGAGCACACATCCATAAAAACAACTCGGGCTGGTTTAATGACACTCTTACTCTACTGAAGCAAGAACGCAGAAGAGCTGAAGGAGCCTGGAGAAGAAACCCAACGGAGGAAAACCACACAAACTACAAAGCACTCACTAAGAAATATCACAAAGCAATTTTTAAAGCAAAAAAGGAACATTTCTCAAACACCATAAAAAAAGCCCTAAACCGGCCTCGTGAACTCTTCAAACTGGTCACTCAGGCCATGAACCCTACCTGTCTAGAGCCTCCAGCAAACGAAACCCAAGAGTTCTGTAATGAGCTATCGGATTTTTTTATCGACAAAATCGAAAACATTCGGGAAATAATTCAACAGAAAAAAACAACCAACTTCACACAGCCAAAGCAAAACAGAGGAAATCAATACGAACATTATACAACTAGCAAAATTTTCGCTGGTCCCGATCACCATTGACACCACCAAAAGCATCATCAGAAGCCTCAGAGACGCAACATCTTCAAATTACATAATTCCCACAAAACTCCTGAAAGAATGTACCGACATCTTAGCTCCTACCATAACACACATCGTAAATCTATCATTCAAAGAAGGTATGGTTCCAAACTCCCTCAAGCAAGGTATAATCAAACCCCTCCTAAAGAAACCCAATCTTGACCCCAAGGACCCAAATTACCGCAGACCGGTGACAAGCCTCAACACCATTTCCAAGATCATGGAGAAAGCAGTAGTACAACAGCTTCAACGCCATTTGGACACTTACAAACTCTTGGATCCACTACAATCAGGCTTCCGCCCAGGCCATGGCACAGAAACAGCACTTCTCAAAATATGGGATGACGTCCTCGAAGCCGCAGATGACGGAGAATCATGTCTCCTGGTGCTGCTGGACCTCAGTGCAGCGTTTGACACAGTAGACCACAAAACTCTACTCATTCGCCTTAAAGAAGTAGCAGCAGTCGCAGACCCTGACCTACCTTGGTTCGCTTCCTTTCTTGAGAATCGTTCTCAGACAGTGAAATTAGGAGCCTTCACCTCTGAAACTCGCGCAATTTCTTGCGGAGTCCCTCAAGGATCACCACTGTCACCCCTGCTCTTTAACATCTACCTCCGCCCACTCCTAAAAATCATTAGCAAACAGGACTTGTGCTACCACTCATACGCTGACGACACCCAACTCTATTTTCGTATCACTTGAAAAAAAGACCAATATCACGGATTGGAAAAGTGCCTCACATTGATCGATGATTGGATGACTGAGAGTTCACTTAAACTCAACGGATCCAAAACAGAACTGCTTCTCCTTCACGCTAACCGAAAGACAAAAACGAAAACCTCTTGGACACCACCCACCATTCTCGGACAGACCATCACCTCGAGCACCAAAGTCAGAAGTCTCTGAGTCATCTTTGACTCGGAGATGTCGATGGACGCTCAAATAGGATCAGTAATCAGCGGATCTCATCATCTCCTCCGCCTGCTGTGTAGACTCATTCCCTTCATCCCAGAAGAGGACACAGCAGTAGTAGTTGGATCAATTATCAACTCCCGACTCGACTATGCAAACTCCCTCTACCTCGGACTACCCAAATACCAGATTTCACGCCTACAAGTTGTCCAGAACACGGCAGCCAGACTGATAACAGGAAAAAAAACCTGAGAACCCATCACCCCTGCACTGAGGACCCTTCATTGGTTAACCGTAAAGGATCGGGTCACTTTCAAGACCCTCTGTCTCACCCACAAGTGCACACAAGGAATCGCTCCGCAATATTTATGCGAGAAGATAAAGCACTACACCCCCAAACGCATTCTCCGATCAATAAACCAAAATCTCCTTCACATCCCCAAGTTTCGCTACAAATCAAAGGGAGAACGAAGATTTGCAGTCCAAGGACCACGGCTATGGAACGCGCTACCCACGGATATCCGTATGGAAGAAAATCATTGGGCCTATAGGAAAAAACTTAAGACCCACCTCTTCTGATGGATCATGAAGCTACTGGATGCAAAGCGCCTTGAGGCGATTTAGTTCACATTTGTTAGTGCTATACAAGTTATTCACTCACTCACTCACGAATATGCTTTGATCTAAACCATTGCATTGTAGATCTGGCTGTATGTTTAGGGTTGTTGTCCTGCTGGAAGTTTAACCTCCGTCCCAGTCTCAAGTCTTTTTCAGACTAACAGGTTTTCTCCCAAGATTGCCCTGTATTTGGGTACATCCATCTTCCCATCAACTCTGACCAGCTTCCCAGTCCCTGCTGAAGAAAAACATTCCCACAACATGTTGCCACCACCATGTTTCACGGTTGGTATTGTGTGTTCAGGGTGATATAGTGTTAGTTTTCCACCACACGTAGCATTTTGCTTTGAGGCCAAAAAGTTAAATTTTGGTCTCATGTGACCAGAACACCTTCTTCCACATGGCTTCTTGCAAACAGGACTTCTTATGGCTTTTGTCTTGCCACTCTTCCATAAAAGGCCAGATTTGTGGAGTGCACGACTAATAGTTGTCCTGAGCAGTGGATCTCTACAGCTCCTCCAGAGTTTCCATGGGCCTCTTGGCTGCTTCTCTGATTCATGCTCTCATTGCCCGGCCTGTCAAGATTAGGTGGATAGCCATGTCTTGGTAGGTTTGCAGTTGTGCCATATCCTTTCCATTTTCAGATGATGGATTGAACAGTGCTCCGTGAGATGTTCAAAGCTTGGGATATTTTTTTAAAACCTAACCTTGCTTTAAACTTCTCCACAACTTTATCCCTGACCTCTCTGGTGTGTTCCTTGGCCTTAATGATGCGGTTTGTCCACTACGGTTCTCTAATAAACCTGTGAGGGCTTCACAAAACTGAGGGCTTAAAAAAAAAAAAGTATTTATACGGAGATTAAATTACACACAGGTGGACTCTATTTACTATCTAGGTTAATTCTGAAGGCAATTAGTTTAACTAGATTTTAGTTAGGGATATCAGAGTAAAGGGGGCCGATTATATTTCAAGTATTTGTAAAACATTTTGAAAACCATTTTTCATTTTCCTTCCACTTCACAACTATGTGCCACTTTGTGTTGGTCCATCACATAAAATACATTTACCTTTGACAAAATGTGGAAAATTTAATGGGGTATGAATACTTTTTCAAGGCACTGTAACTGGCAGCTTTTCTGAAAAAAAAAAAAAAAGATTGTTGCTGTATATTGTGACGTATCAGGAATTTATGTAGATTTGTAGGTGCTGAAAGCCACAAAAATGTAGTGGTAAAATGTGCAACAGCCATATATCCATGTCAGTTAGGTTTGCCCTTCTGCATCTAGGGAACATTACAAACAGAACATTTTCCTTTTTCACATTAGAGACTGAACACCCGATGACTGATTTTAAATACATCAGAACCCTGTTTTCTTGGAGAGATTTCCGCTTTACCTTCTATCCTGATAATAGTCACTGAAAGAGGAAGTGAGAGAACAGACGGCAATAAAAACCCCAACAGAAGCTTCAACCTCTCTTAAAAAAAAAATACTCCACTAGTTTGTGTTAGGTTCTGCTATCTTATCTTGGATGGAATATACTTATAAATCAAGGCCTTGTTAAATGCCCTCAGAGACATTACTACTCTTCACTTAGTAAATAAAGTTGGCACAAAGTAATATCTGGAGTTGTACTCTTCATTTTTGTTTTCTTTAATTTGTCCAAACTTTACTGTTTGGGCAGTGCTTCATGCAACCATCAGCCCCTTTTAAACATAACAGATTGGGAAATGTTGCCTGCTAACAGTCTTAGCAACAGCGTTTCCAGTTGAACAGATCAGACACCCACTTGAGGGTGGCCAGACCTTCCACCACTTTTCCCCCCAAGCATTCTGCAAAGTATGTTTGTATCATCATCATGACTCTTCCTGCATCACTGGAAGCTAAATATCAAAGCGCATGGATAAGACAATTCCTAAACTTAAATGAGGAATTTCTATGGAAAGAAGAGGGGCAATAAAATAAACCTCAGGGAGCTGCACATGGGTAGGCAGTTAATCAAAAATTTAGACTTGCCAGGAGATGGTCCTTAAATACACACACACTGTACAAAGAAATAAGACCAGAATAATATTTTATTTATAGCATGATAAAAGTTTTTATGTCAGTCTTAGCCTTACTAAAATAAAAAATATTTAAGACATAAATGACACAGATAAGCCTGAAGAAGCAAGCAACAATTATGAACAAATCACATATTTAATACCAGTACCAATTATAGCCCGTTCTTCTCCCCCTGATGTTCTGCCATAAAATGCCAAAGGAAAATCTCAAAGTCTCATGACGATGTGTTGGGCCAAGACTAATTTTCCTGCAGGATTTTCTTTTGCTACAAAAACCCACTGGAGTAATCTTATCCAAAGACGTATTTAACTTTTTGGTAGACACCAGAGAGTTCAATCAGCCAATGTCTTCTTGGATGTTTTAGGGACTCTAGTGATGATCTTGAACTTTTGTGGTCTCAACTCTGGCCAGAACGAGAGATATCCACTCTCTATTATGTATGTCTTGTTTATTAATTTGTAAAAAGAGTGAGAAAACAAAGTCGCGTGAGCAAAGTCATGATATACGATGACAGGTAACAGCAGTCCTTTCAAGGAGCCAGGACAGAGTTTTCAATTTGTGTAAATTTTACACTGAAACTTCCCCTTCCTGGTTTACCCTATACAGAGTCTCTACTTAAATTGTTGCAGGAAGTTGAGGGGGAAAAAAAGTTGAAAAAGCACTCCACTGTACACTCCTTGTGGAAATTTTTGTCAAAACGTTACAAATAGGGGAAATGCACAAGTTGCATAATTTAGGAAACCCATACCACCCATACTGGTTTTGTAGCCAATGATGGCAGAAAAAAATTATTTTTATAGGTTATAAATCTCATCTTCCAATGATTACATGTCAAACGGGTGACATTCACCATCCCTTTGTTTTCCTGTAAAAGCCCAAATGACATGTGCTGAACTGATAACTAGTGTCATCACATGAGAGGAAGGGAAGTGGGTATTTCCCTTTGCTCCTGGTGGCCAGACTGGCAGGAGGAAAGGGGACAGTTGAATATGTGCTGCTGCAAAAGGTTAACGTAAAAGGAAGCTGTTTGAAAAGCAAAGATTTACTCTAAAAAGGAGGTTAAAAAAAATAATAAATTAAAGCAATTTTAGGGGTCAGTGCCTACCCGTATCACCTTTTTTTTTTTTTCTATTCTATACAGCGAGTTGTTTCTTTAAAGGACACCCTGATAATCTAAAAAAATAAAAATAAAAACACAAGGTCCCTCAAACAAAAGAGCATTAACCACTTGGCAACCACCTGCCGACAAATAACGTCAACAAGGTGGTTGCTTAACTCTGGGAGGACATTATATAACGTCCTCCCAGAATCGCGCTCCCGCGCGCCCCCTGGGGCGCGCACACGGGAATCTCCGTGACCGCCGGGTCCAGAGGACCCGGCGCATCACGAATCGCGGTAAATCGCCGCTGATAGCGGCCGTTTACCACGTGATCGCTCCGTCAAATGATGGAGCAATCACTTGTAAACAGACCGGCGTCATGTGATGACGCCGGTTCCTCTCTCCCCTCTCTGTACCGATCGGTACAATGTGAGAGGAGAGGGGAGGGAGCGGATCATGTCCGCTCCCTCCCCCATGTCAGAGCATGTCAGTTGTGGGCTGGATCTGTGACAATTGCAGTCACAGATCCAGCAATCCATCCATCCCTGCTCAGCCATCCCTGCGCAATACTCTGCAAATTACCCTGCGCAATACTCTGCAAAATACTCTGCAATACCCTGGTGCAATACTCTGCAATACCCTGGTGCAATACCCTGGTGCAATACTCTGCAATACCCTGGTGCAATACTCTGCAATACCCTGGTGCAATACTCTGCAAAATACTCTGCAATACCCTGCGCAATACTCTGCAATACCCTGCACAATACTCTGCAATACCCTGCACAATACTCTGCAATACTCTGGGCAATACCCCGTGCAATACCCTGCCATACTCCGCAATGCCCTGCAATACTCCGCAATGCCCGGCAATACTCCGCAATGCCCGGCAATACTCCGCAATGCCCGGCAATACTCCGCAATGCCCGGCAATACTCCGCAATGCCCGGCAATAACCACTTCCTGCCCGCCGGCCGTCATATGACGTCCTTGACTTTGTGCGGGGATATCTGAATGATGGGTGCAGCTACAGGCATCATTCAGATATTAGCTTTTTCAGCCGGCGATTCCCTACACCATAAGAACAATCATAGCGGCTGTTCCGCCGCTTGATCATTCTTACGGGAGGCGAGAGGGGATGTCCCCGCCACCCTCCGGTGCTTCTACCGACTCACCGCTATGATCAAAGCCAGGATTGTTTTTTGTTTTTTTTCAGGCTTCCCAGCCTAGAGGTGAGATGTGGGGTCTTATTGACCCCATATCTCACTGTAAAGAGGACCTGTCATGCCATATTCCTATTACAAGGGATGTTTACGTTCCTTGTAATAGGTATAAAAGTGATCAAAAAAATTTTTGGGGCGGAAAAACATGTCAAACTAAAATAAAGTAAAATGAACAATAAAAAAAAAAAAAAAAAAAAAAATTTTTTTTAAGCGCCCCTGTCCCCGTGAGCTCGCATACAGAAGCGAACGCATACGTAAGTCCCACCCACATATGAAAACGGTGTTCAAACCACACATGTGAGGTATCGCTGCGAACGTTAGAGCGATAGCAATAATTCTGGCCCTAGACCTCCTCTGTAACTCAAAACATGTAACCAGTAAAAATATTTAAAACGTCGCCTATGGGGATTTTTAAGTAGCGAAGTTTGGCGCCATTCCACGAGCGTGTGCAATTTTGAAGGGTGACATGTTAGGTATCTATTTACTCGGCGTAACTTCATCTTTCACATTATGTAAAAACATTGGGCTAATTTTACAGGTTTTTTTAGCACAAAACATTTTTTTCCGTAAAAAACGTGTTAAAAAAATTGCTGCGCAAATATCGTGCGAGATAAAAAGTTGCAACGACCACCATTATATTCTCTAAGGTCTTTGCTAAAAAAACATATATAATGTTTTGGGGTTCTATGTAATTTTCTAGCAAACAAATTATGATTTTTACATGTAGGAGAGAAATGTCAGAATTGGCCTGGGTGCTCCAGAACGCCTGATGGTGCTCCCTGCATGTTGGGCCTCTGTATGTGGCCACGCTGTGTAAAAGTCCCACACATGTGGTATCGCCATACTCGGGAGTAATAGCAGAATGTGTTTTGGGGTGTAATTTGTGGTATGCATATGCTGTGAGTGACAAATAACCTGCTAATATGACAATTTTGTGAAAAAAAAAAAAAAAAAGAGAAAAAAAAAAATCTTGATTTTGCAAAGAATTGTGGGAAAAAATGACAACTTCAAAAAACTCACAATGCCTCTTTCTGAATACCTTGGAGTGTCTTCTTTCCAAAAAGGGGTCATTTGGGGGGTATTTGTACTTTTCTGGCATGTTAGGGTCTCAAGAAATGAGATAGGCCGTCAGTACTTCAGGTGTGATCAATTTTCAGATATTGGCACCATAGCTTGTGGACTCTATAACTTTCACAAAGACCAAATAATATGCACCAATTTGTACTTATTTTTACCAAAGATATGTAGCAGTATAAATTTTGGTCAAAATTTATGAAGAAAAAATAGTAATTTGCTAAATTTTATAACAGAAACGAAAAAAAAAATCATTTTTTTACAGAATTTTCAGTCTTTTTTCTCTTATAGCGCAAAAAAAAAAACCCAACGGTGACTAAATACCACCAAAAGAAAGCTCTATTTGTGTGAAAAAAAGGACACAAAATTCATATAGGTACAGTGTTATATGACTGAGTAATTGTCATTGAAAATGTGAGAGCACCAAAAGCTGAAAATTGGTCTGGTTAGTAAGGGGGTTTAAGTGCCCAGTGGTCAAGTGGTTAATATGTCACCTTTCTGGCATCCCTCATCTCCTACCTTACCTCAGTTCCAGCAAGGCAACCACGTAAGGCTTTTTTTTCGTTCAATCTTTCGGGAAGTGTCGGATACTTGTCTCTTGCTGCGGCCTCCTCTTACCTCAAAATCACTACACAACACAGGCATAGGGGTCTGATGATGGAATCAAGGCATGCAGCCTGGTTCACTAGGCTGCAGCGCTGGGACTGGAGGGAAGGTAGCAAACAGTGGCTACTGAAGAGGCATGTATACACTTCTTGCAGGAACTTCGATTACTATTTTTATTTTTTTAAGATGGACAGGATTTCTTTATTGTCCTACATCATGTCTCTGCCCTCAAATCATGCCCTAAAGTAAACCCATAAAGGGAGCAAGCAACACAAATGATTATAAGTAAAAAGTATAAGAGATTACTATACAGTCCCTACATACCTTAAGAACCCAAGTTGTTTTATAAAAATAAAAGTCTGTGCTTCACCCCAACTGCTAGTATCACAGCTTGCAACGCAGTAACCTCTCAACAGGTTGTGGAATTGCCCACACTGCATCCTAAGGTTGGCGAGTGGGGGGGATCCCTAGGGTGCACAGGACAGCATATGAAAGAAACTAATATTTACAGCGACTGCAAGGTCTTTCTATTACTCCATCACATTAGTTCACACAGGTTCATTTTAAATCTTTGCCGTGTCTAAGAACCTCCCCCACCACAAAGCTTAGAAGCCGTCAGAGCCGAAGGATAAACAAAAAAACAAAAAAAAAAAAAAACACAAAAGACGCATTTGTCACTTGTTTTTTGCTTTCTCATCGACGTTAGCTCACAAAACAGCTGCCCCAACATTAAGCAAAAGAACAGATACTCTTTATACAACACAAAAATATATATATTTCTGGGCATGTTATGCTAATTACAGGTTTGTTGTCTTACATATGTATTTAACAACATTACACATAAATAAATGTTCTTATTAACAGTGAAGACTTCTGATATATTACACTTATCACGGACGGCTTGGCATATGCCATATCCAGGTTAGTCCTTTTTTCCTTTAGTTTCATCCAGGATGATCAGCGGCAGATAAGAGAGTGGACTCTGCAAGCATTACTTAGAATTACATTAATGGAATGAAGCACATCACAGAAGCAAAATCAAAGCCATGACATATGTGCAAATTCTGCCATGAAGGTTGTGAGTTGGCAGGGAAGGCGATCTCCCCACTCAATACTGCACACTAGAAATACACAGGTAGAGTAGCAGCAATACTGGTGTATATTCTCTCATCAGACTGTGAGAGATGTCCCTGTGACTAAAGCTTCTTCAGCTAAAAGGGTGGGGTGGTTCATCTGGGTGAACAGCGGGAGCAGTTTAGAATTCCTCATGAACGTTCCTTGCGTAGTCCATCAGTTTACTGCCTGTAAAATACTCGCTGTACTTCAGGATTTCCTCTAGAGCCAGGTGGTGGTCTTGATTTTCATCTGCTACAGCGATCATCTGTTTGGCTTCATTTAAAGCATTGTATTCATTCATTGGGTCCATGTACTCCTGCAAAATGCAAAGAGAAAAATTTATTTGGTTTTAGACACAAAAAACAAGAGCAGAGATGCTCAATTGAGAAGGGAAGAAAGAAAGAAAGAAAAAAATAAATAATTGGACAAGCTTTGGGGGATTTCAGGAAGAAATGTTTATTCTGCTGGAGAAATTTGGACCATGTTTTCATCATTTTTTTTTTTTTTTGTTTAACTTTCTCTGAAACAACTAGGGAGTTTAGGCTTCTCTTGATGCAGTTTTTTTAATATATATTATTATCTACTGGCTGAATTTGATGAACATGCTCCTTTCAAGTTGACTTACTATGTAACAATCTATCCAAATGAGTCTAGACCTGCTGGAGACTGACCACACACAAAAGGTCAAGAATGTCAATAAGGTGAACCATTTGTAAAGCCTCATACACACGGTCGGACTTCAAACAAACTTTTCCGTGGATTTTTGTCCGAAGGGCGTTGGCCGTTTACTTAGTATGCATACACACGGCAGGACTTTTTCAGCAAACTTTCCTAAAATCACGTGTTTTTTTCTGCTTGCACCGCCACACTTTGGTCAACTTCTGCTATTGTTGGTTGATTTTAACATTGGTTTTGAGCATGCGTGTTTTTACTTTGGATAAAAGTCCGATGGACTTCTGTACACTCGATAGGATTTTGCACCGTAGGACTTTTGTTGCCGAAAAGTTTGTCCATTTGCAGATTGAACTTTTGTCTGATGAAAACCGAAAAAGTTTGTCCGATGGAGCGTACACACACTCGTATTTTTTTGAAAACCTGGAAATTTAGAAGTTTGTTGTCAAAAAGTCTGACCGTGTGCATCGGGCTTAACAATCAAAAAGTAAGCAAACCGTATACAAACAGTTTCACAGAAACTAGACTCTTTTCTTCCTGTGGTTTGTCAACTCAATTGCTTGTGAAATGGGGCTGCAGTGGTTAATTGGTTCTCACTTCTCATTTTGGTATCAGTAATGAAATATTAAAGCTGAATTTCAGGCAAACAGCTAAATGCACATTAGACAGACTTACTATTTCAGGGGACCATTGATCTGCTAAAGGCTTTGTATTTTGTCCCCCCATCCAGTCCTGAGATTAACCAAGCTCTGCCACACAGGACAGTCCTGGCTGTGGAAATGGGAGAGACACCTATAGGCCCCCTTTTGCCAAATGAGCAGCAGCAGACTGATGAGCTCATCATTCTGCTCTCTCCTCCTATCAGCGTGTTACGTATACTGTATCAAGCCTGACTGGCTCCTTGTGTTGCTATGCAACTCCCCACACTGTCAGAGCTGCAAAAGGCTGACACCAGATCTGAATCAAGAACTTTGAAAAAATATTAACAGAAGAACAAGTGGCGGCCTTTATTGAGTTGAGCAACAGAGTCTTGGTGCCTAAAGGCCTAGAATGCTCAAAAAAATCTGGTGGATTGTGCATGCAAGAGTACAAGAGGAGGTGCTTGTTTAAGAGCATAAGCTCTAGTGATCTAATTCCTTATCCAGTAGGTATAACCTATTGGCTCTGACAACATCCAGGCAATGCAGAAAGACCTTCTTTGGATGCTTAGGGGCAGGGCACAAGAATGGCAGAACAATTTTCTCATTAAGATGGAATGTTGAAACCACCTTTAGAAGAAAGGATGGTCTAGGCACAGTGATGGCAAACCTTGGCACTACATTTCCCAAGATGCTTATGCACTCTGCAGTGTAGTTGAGCATCAAGGGAAATGTAGTTCCAAAACATCTGGGTTGCCAAGGTTCGCCATTACTGGACTCTAGGGCATAACACCACCTTGTGATTGTGAAGTATGAGGGGGGGGGGGGCAGCATCCTTCAGGAGGTTATCCGGATCATCTCTGAGGATGACAACCAAAAGGTGCGAAATATCCTTGTGAACACTTTAGGAGCAGAGGATAGGACAAAAAGTCAGCAACAAAATTGAAAGTGGTTGTCTGCCACTGCAAGGCATAAAAAATGCTTTTTTCTAAGGGCTTTTGTGGACAAAGACAATAAGATTTTCAACATTAGAATTTTGTGAGGAGCTCCCTCTTCAATATAGTTGCAGTGTGATTGAGAGAAATCTTCCGCAGCTTCCTCAAACACGGCTTCTATGTCAAATCTTTAAAACAATAGTGCGTGGTCCCTTTAAAAATAAATCTCATTTCACCAGCCACAACAAAGTATGAGAAGGGTTTCCTTCTCATGGTCTATGTAATAAGAGCGGACGCAGTGACGATTGCAGATGTATAGCTTAGAATGGTGAGCGATCTAAGGATGATATAAGAGCCGATTCTATGATTCAAACCTATATGGAGCAATTTTCCAAACATCTTTTCCGCGCTGAAGCTTCCCTCCAACCACTTTTGCATATTATTTTATATATACTGTGATTCTGTACTTGTCAAATATGCTGCAGAAATCTCCCTCCACTAAGTCTGGCTGCAACCATTTTAACTGTGGGCAGCTTAAGTTGCTGCCTGTTCACTTCCTGGATTTACACAGAGGCCCACCTCCAGCTCTGCAGCCCTCCTATGACTCATCCCCCCTCCCCTTCCTGGCAAACTCTCAGGAGAGTGATAGAGAAAGTTGTGCATGATGTCATAAGCCTAGGCTTTTCACCAGACAAGAAAACAGGAAGTGGGCTGTATAAGGTATTTACTGGCAGAAAATAATTTTTTTACTATCCAAAGTTAAAACAACAAGGGCAGAAGATTTAATAGATGGACATAAAAAAAAAAAAAAAAAAAAAAAAGACTGAAGGTCCGCTTTAAAAAGACTGAAGCCTTGTACACACGGCCGAGTTTCTCGTCGCAAAAAAAACGTAGTTTTCCTCTACGGGTTTCTTGTCAAGCTTGATGAGATTCTTGTGAAGCTTTCCTTGCATACACACACTGTGAATCCAAAATCTTGTCGGCCTAAAAGCGCGGTGACGTACAAAACGTACGACGGCAGTATAAAGGGGAAGTTAAATTCTCATGGCGCCACCCCTTGGGCTGCTTTTGCTAATCTCGTGTTACCGCGTGTTAGTAAAAGTTTGGGAAGAGAGGATTTGCGCTTTTCAGACTTCGTGCTTTCCAAGTTGGTTACAGTGTGACGAATGTGCTATCTCCATTACGAACGCTAGGTGCGCTCCCGTCTCATACTTGAGTCTGACCATGAGCGGTTTTGAAGACTCGGAAAAGCTTACACACGAACTGTTTTCTCGTCCAAAAACAGTCTGACTAGAATCACGCCGAGAAAAACTGAGATTCCGACGAGAAAAAATACCGCAGGTCGTCTTTTTTCTCGTCGAGATTTTGGACAGTTTTCTCGACGAGAAAGCATACACAGGAACGGTTTTCTCGGCAAGAAAGCTCTCCCAACAGTTTTCTTGTCATTTCTTGCCGAGAAAACCGGTCGTGTGTCGCGGCTTAAGCCTTTTTCTGACACTTGTTGCTTACAAGTTAAAATTAGTATTTTTTGCAAGGAAATTACTTTGAACGCCCACACACACACACACACACACACACACACACACACACACACACACATATTTAGCAGAGACCATAGATAATAAAATTTCAGTCGTTGCAATATTTTATGTCACACTATTTGCCCAGCGGTCTTTCAAAAGCAATTTTTTGGGAAAAAAATGCACTTTATTTTATTTTTTTAATTCATTGAACAGTAAAGATAGCCCAATTTATTTGTATAATGTGAAAGATGATGTTACGCTGAGAATCGTGATCTTTATGCTAAGCAAAAAAATCGTCACTCATTTTAACCAGAATCGTGCAGCTCTACTTTCTAGCAAACTTTGCACAAAAATAGGGATTTTTTGCTCACATAGTACATTGCAATACATGTTTAGTAGGGTTGTCCCGATACCACTTTTTTAAGACTGAGTACAAGTACCGATACTTTTTTTCCCCAAGTACTCGCCGATACCGAATACTGATACTTTTTTTAAATCTCATGTGACAGTGGCACATGTGTCAGTAGTTTTATTTTTTATAATGCCTTATTTTTTTTTAAGGGGGGGGGGGGGGGTGGACAGTGTCAGTGTGCTTATTTTATTTTTTATTATTTTTTACAATTTTTATTTTATTCTTTTTTTTTTATTTGATTTTTATCAGCCCTGTTGGGGGGCTTTGGTGAGATATCAGGGGTCTTAGCAGACCTCTGACATCTCCCCTTTGAGACAGAGAAAGGGACTAAGGACACAGATTCCCCAGTCCCTTGCTCAGCTGCGCTGAAAATTAATGGAGAGAAGACAGTGGCTTCTCTCTCTCCATTCATAAACTGAAACATTGTAAACAAAACACACTTGTGTGTGAAATAGTGCATATGGTACCGTCTCGAAGGAGACTACCATGAGGCCCAGAACTCGCCTGAAATGGCTTGACAACCATCTTTGGGATGTCAACTGCCGCACCGCAGCCCGAAGGGTCTGCATCTTTCCCATAGGGAGGAAAAAACTTTTGTCAGAATCAACCCTAGATACACTAGGAGTTGAGACGGTACCAATACTGACTTCTGAGTGTTCAGTACCCAACCAAGGATCGGAGGGTCTGACAGGTTATAGACACGCTCACCTCTAATTTTGAGTTTGAAGTGGTCCTCAGAAGAAGATCGTCCAAGTTGCCCACGCTGTCTTAGTAGGGCCAGAATCGGGGCAAGCACCTTGGTGAACACTCTTGGTGCTGATGCCAGGCCAAAGGGGAGAGCCACCATTAGTATTGGTCTTCCCCGGCCGCCAAACGCAGACATCTCTGATGCCTGGTGCATATGGGGACATGCAAGCATGCGTCCTTGAAGACCAAGGATGCCGGAAATCCCCCGGATGGAGGGCCGCGACAACAGAGCGTCTTCAGCACTACGAACAGATTAGAGTAGAACCCCTGGACACATTCCTGTACTGAGACACCCTGCGTATCAGCAGGTCCTGAACCGCCCCATATAGGACTTCCCGACGAGTCGGCTGAAGCTGGCGGTTTAGAGAGAAAAAGATCTGTTCGTTAGGCAAGCAAGGTTGGGCTTGCGAAACCAGGGACGCTTCTGTCCCTCAGCAGGCGCTTAAATCGGCCTGGGGTCGTTTACTTGCCGCACTAGGCGGACGAAAGAACTGCTTTTGCGCGGTGAAGGAGAGCCCTAGCCTATGGCGTGGCTCCTTACCCCTTTTTGGATTGCGGGAGCAGCAAGCTTACCTCCTGTGGCATCCTTAATGATGTCATCCAGAGAGGCTCCAAAAAGACTGTCACCCTTAAAGGGCAGGTCCAATAACGCCTTCTTGGAAGTTTTTTGGTCCGTAGACCAGCAACTTAGCCAAACCAGGTGGCGTAACACCACCGCATAAACCGAGGCTCTGGACAGCAAGGGGATAGTATCCATGTCTGACTTGCAGACAAACTTAAGGCCCTGTACCAACTGGTCAGCCAAAGCTACCTCGTCCGGAGGAGCTTCCCGTGTCTTTAATCCCTGGAGTAGCATCTTTGCCCATTCAGTAGGACTCACCACCCTTAGGACGGTCACTGTTACTGCTGATCGTCTGCTCCCGCCAGTGATGGTCTCCCATAGCTGCCTGTGTCAGTCTGATCCTCCGTCAGCGTGTGTCTGTCTATCGTGCGCCTGTGAATGCACCCTAGAGGCCAAAGACTTCCACAAAATGGCCGCCGATCGGCCGTACTGAAGAACGGCGTGAACCACAAGAAAATGGCCGCCGAGCAGTCAACAGAGACCAAAGTGGGCGCGGACCACAAGAAAATGGTGGTAGATCTATACAGGCCCGAACCACAAGAAAATGGCCGCCGAGCGGTAGACAGAGGTCACAGGAGTGGACCACAAGAAAATGGCCGCCAAGCGGCAGATCGAGCTAGCAGGTGCGGACCACAAGAAAATGGCCGCCGAGCGATGGATAGAGGCCAAAACAGCTGTGGACCACAAGAAAATGGCAGCCGACAGCATGGAGGGAGAAACACACAGGTAAGCAGCAAAAATGTACATTTCCAATGATAGCCTACAGCGCAGTTCCCGCTCCAGATGGAGCCCCCCAGCACCCAGCAGCCAGCCTTAGTTTGCAGAGCCCAGGGAGGAGGGAAGGCAGGGAGAGAGGATAGAAAGGGCAAAACCACTTACTTGATCTCTCCAGAAATGTCCAGCCAAGTCCTCCTGCCGAAGCAGGGGAAGCTACTTACCCTTCCTGCGTGGATTATGTGAGAAGACATTCCGGACCGACCATCTACCGCGCAGTTATGGAGGTGACTGTCGGCCCGGCTTGCTGTGATTGAGCCATAGAGACCGATCATATGCATGCCCTGGAGCATAAAGCTCACCGGCCACCCGTGGAGCGAAGGGCATGTCGTGGAAAACCTAGCGCGTAGCTAGGGTCAACACGCGCTCAATGGCTGAAACTGGGGAGACTACAAGGATCTGGGATCCAGCCTGTCACCCAGTCGGCAGTTGATTGAAGATCGCAGGAACAAAAAAACATAGAAAACGTAGAAAACGTAGAAACCCCCCCCCCCCGGACCAATGGGCCCGAAGGGAGCCATGTCCTTCTCCTATACTAGGCAGAAAAAAAACTGATCTGCTTCGTGCAGGCTGAGGGGATATAGCCAGTAGGACCACCCCCTGGGTGGGGCTGTTTAGCTCTGAAGTTAACACTTTTTCTGCCTAGTCACTCCTAAATGAAGGCTAATACCCACTTGTCAAGACTGAAGCTGTGTCCGTCCATGAACGAAAGAGTAATACTGATTTTAACTTGTGCCAGAAATAGACTTGGTCTTGAAGTGACTGCTTAAAGCTTACTGAAGGATTTTCAAACTTGCTGCACATGTACAATGCCTAAAAGTAACAGCTAGTGTAGGGTGGGAACTATTTAGGCATATATGCAGCACAGGTAATAAGAAATGTGATGAAGATACACAACTAGCCACAGCTGTAGTAACAAGGACAATAATTTACTACCACTGTTTCCCCGAAAATAAGCCTGGGTCTTAAAATAATTTTGGCAACAAAAGACCCAAAGTAAGGCTTATTTTCAGGGTAGGGCTCGTCATGTGCGGTCTTCTCTCCCCATCTCCCTCCCTGCCTGTCAGGATTCCCCAGTGGCCAGTGGAACTGTGTAAAAGTGCTTGTAAAATCCTAGAATGCACTGTATTACAGTATTATATAATGTAAACTGTGTATGTTTCTGTAATCTTTTTGTGATAAATACCTTCTTATAGTGCCACTCTGCGTTTCTGTGACCTCTCTTCCCCACTCTGAGCACTGCAGTGGGGAGGGGGGCCGAGATCCCACACTGACAGCTAGGAGAAGGAGGAGAGTGCTATCCCGAAGGTATTTATCACAAATAGATTACAGAAACATACACAGTTTACATTATATAATACTGTAATACAGTGCATTTTAGGATTTTACAACCACTTTAAACGAGGGCTTATTTTTGGGGTAGGGCTTATATTGCAGCCCTCCCTGAAAATCCCAGTAAGGCTCATTTTCGGGGAAAACATTGTAACACGGCTATAATCACTGACCTCCAGTTCCTCTATGGTGACAATGTGATCATGGTCAGTATCAATCACGTCTTCAAATTCTTTCTTTCTTTCCTTTCTTTCTTTCCCGCACCCAATCGTCACCGATATCTTGAGCCTGCTGGTTCTCAACTGTGCCCACAGGTAGAGAAATGAACTCTGAGAGGGTCAGCTTCTTATCGCCGTCCTGATCTGAATGGAAGATAAATAAGAATTGTACATTAATGTGCCAACAAGTACAGTATATCAACTACATACCACATTACAAACCAATATGAAAATTCTAGACCATAACTTCACGAATATGAATAGGAAATTTAAGATACATCATTTCATTCACTTGTCTATTTCTTAAAAATGTTTAGATTTGTTTTATTAATCAAAATCAGTTTCCAAACTGAAGTGCTATTTTATTTATTCATCTCAAACAACCAAAACTAAACTAGTTTAAAGGAATTGTGCTAAACTTCTAGTTTAAATCCACTATTTATTTCCATGGAAAATCAAAACAAAAAAAAAGGTGTGCAAAGTCTTAGGCCTCATTCACAAGGGAGAATTTGGTCCAGTGGCAGAACCCTGTGGCAAAAAACTGCGGATTTAAATCACAGGTGGTCGAACCTGTGCAAAGCAGTGACAGGCTGACAGGAGCCACAGCTGTCTGCTGCTTCTTGTATGTAACCCGCCAGTCAGCGATTACCTGCAGATAAGGAGAGCTGGGTCAGTCTTCACCCATGTTTAAAGCAGTAGTGAAAAAAAAAAAAAAAAAAAAAAAAAAGAAGAACTTCTCCCTGCAAGTAAATATAATGTGCTAGTATGCATCGCATACTAGCACATTATAAAAGAACTACCTGAAAACTAAGCCCTCCAGTGGGAGCCTTTATATAGGGCTTACATGTACAAAAAAGACTTTACTACCACTTTAACCTCTAAGCATGTTTTAAAGAGACTGCCACTGCCGACCTCTACCATAAGAAAATCCTAGTGGACTGGCTGTTATGCTGACCTCTTCAATACATTCTGAATCACTGACCTGGAACAAGTATACCGCTCGTGAAAATGTAAAAAAAAAGTCAAGAGAGTCAGCATGACAGCCAAAGACACTAGCCTTTTCAAGAAGAGAAGCCAGCAGTAGCCGCCTCTGACTGTCATGGAACATTATTTTACTATGGGGTGAAAGGAAGCATGTGGGAACTGCATATGTTGTAGTCAGCAGGTGGAAGCCACACATTTGGTTTTCTTGTAATCTTTACTACATTCTGTTTCAACAATAGGTGAAGAAAGCTAGAAATATGTTAGTCTACTAATTAAGAAAGAGAGAGAAATGACAGATATTTACATAACACGTTAGTACAGCTGTGCATGGTGTGGTTGAAGACTTCAGAAAGATGACTCATCAGATCTGCACAGAATGTATGGTGTAGCGGGGGGGAGTGTGGTCAGGTCACTAGTGAAAAAATATAAACTGCACAGTAATATATCATGCTACTGTATATTTCTTACTATGGTCCAATCACTAAAGAATGACTAAAGCCTCATACACACTACTAGCTTCTAAAAATGAATGTTGGACGTGCAGCAGCCGACTGACTCCCAATCAGCGTTTTCAGCCAGCCAATGGCAGAGCGCGCTGATTGGAGTGTTCAGAACAACAGCTCGCATGGTTAGTACAGCGGCTCCGTCCGGAGCCGAGTGCACACAAAAAAAAAAAAAACTGTAGTGTGTACCCAGGCAAAAGTGGCACACAAAGTGCGTTGTGCCGATATAGGGGATTTATATAGCGCTGACAGTTTGCGCAGCGCTTTACAACATCCGGGCAAACTTTACAATTACAATACAGAAAGAATTAGAGGGCCCTGCGCGATAGAGCTTACAATCTAAGAGGAGGGTCAAGTGATACGAAAGGGTAGTAACTGTGGGGCATGAGCTGATGAAGAAAATAGAATAAAAGAACAGTTGTTACATGGAGGCAGGATAGGCTTCTCTGAAGAGAAAAGTTTTTAGGGATGGCCAAAAGTAGATTTGGAGATAGACTTACAGATTGGGGTAGGGTATTCCAGAGTATGGGAGAGGCTCGGGAGAAGTCCTGGAGGTGAATATGGGAGGAGGTGACAAGGGAGCTAGAGAGCAGGAGGTCTTGTGAGGAACGAAGAGGATGATTGGGTTGTTATTTTGAGACTAGGCTAGTGATGTAGCTGGGGGCAGAGTTATGGATGGCTTTGTAACTTATTGTTAGTATGTTGAATTTTATTTGTTGGGTGAGTGGCAGCCAATGGAGGAATTGGCAGAGATGGGTAGCAGACGCTGAGCAGTTTGTAAGGTGGATGTGCCTGCCAGCAGCATTCATGATGGACTGAAGGGAGGATATTCTATTTAAGGGTAAGCCAATGTGGAGGGAGTTGCAGTAGTCGAGGGGAGAGACAACCAGGGAGTGAATCCGGAACTTTGTGGTTTCATTGGTTAGGAAGGGACGTAGTTTGGGGATGCTGCGGATGTTGAGGCGGCCAGCTTTGGAAAGGGATTGGATGTGAGGCCGAAAGGAGAGTTTAGAGTCCAGGATAACACCTAGCACTCTGGCATGTGGGGATGGGTGGATGGTTGTGCCATAGCTCTTGACAGAGAAGTCAGGGGAGGCACTTGGGGGAGGAAATATTATGAGCTCGGTTTTGGACAAGTTGAGTTTGAGGAAGTGGTGTGACATCCAGACCGATATGTCTGTTAGTAAGTTAGTGACGCGTGAGGAGACTGATGGAGTAAGTTGAGGGGTGGAGAGATAGATTTGGGTGTCCTCAGCGTAGAAATTATATTGAAAGCCGTGTGAAGCTATCAGCTGACCCAGGGAAGAGGTGTAGATCGAAAATAAGAGGTCCAAGAACAGAACTTTTGGGGACCCCAACAGAGAAGGGAAGAGGAGAGGAGAATGTAGAATTGTAAGCAACACTGAAGGTGCGTTGGGATTAATAGGATGAGAGCCACTGAAGAGCACCAGTCACTGAGACCGAGGGAGTAAAGTTTTTTTTTGAGGAGGGGGTGATCAACTGTGTCAAAGGCTGCCGAAAGGTCCAGCAGTAGGAGTACAGAATACTGTCCGTTGGTTTTTGTGGTTAGCAAGACATTTGTGAGTTTTAGAAGAGCAGTTTCTGTGGAATGATGAGTGAGAAATTCAGACTGAAGGGGATTAAGGATGTTGTTCTTTAATAGGTGGTCACTCAATGTAGTCATGTAACACACTGTAACAGTGCCAGCCATGATCGAGTGTGCCTGTGTGTTATAATGCTGATGATTTTAAGCTCCCTGTGTTCCTGTTTGTGATCAAGGCTTTCACACTGAGTAGAATCTGTTTGTTCAGAGGGGAATCTGTCCACTGATCCCTCGCTGAGTGGAGTGGGCTGATGACAGGTCCGCTGATGACAGGTCTGTCTCTGTGTCTGCAGAGCAGACACGGAGACAGCCCACTCTGCTCTAAGGGCGGTTGGTGTAAACCAACCAGCTATCCGTTTCAGTTTTGTTTAGCGGATCGGATTGGAGGTAGGCAGGTGTAAATGGACACGGGTCCGTTTAGAACCATCGCTCTATAGTAGTGAAGGGAAGCTCAGATCAGACCCAACCTTTTCCCTTTAACTGCTTGCTGCCCACCCTCAGTACATTTACTGCAGCAGGGTGGCACGGGCAGGCTGGATCACATATATGTACTTCATCCAGCCTGTTCCTGCACTTTGTTTCAAGGCGGGGCTGGGGGAGGGGCCAGGGTTGAGGGTGGGACTGTGAAGGGGGCCCCGCCAGGTAGGCTGTACAGGGCCCCATGATTTCTATCAGCGGCCCTGCGAAAACTTAATGGTAAGTTAATGGCCCAGGGGGGGCGGTATATCACAGCAATACTAAGGGAAGTTGGAGAGAATAGGTGTATACAGTGAACTTCAAATGATGAGAGGGACAGAGAGGGAGGAGAGTGAAGAACCTGGAAGGTGATCTGTGGGGATAGGAGGAATCCCACGCCACTTACCTTGCGTCCATTAGGTCTAGGGAAGCGAGTCCAGAGAAGGCCGCCGTGGGAGAGGGAAGCAGGAGGAGTGTCAGATTCATGGAGCCAGGTTTCGGTGATAGCAAGTAGATTAAGGCCCCTTTCACACTTGTACGACTTCAAAGTCACGCGATTTAACCGCGATTTCGCGGCCGCAATTTTGCCGCAATTTCAGGGAATGCCTGTGTAAGTGGCATCAAAATCGGACCAAAGTAGTGCAGGGACTACTTTGAAGTCGGAACGACTTGAAGTCGTACTAATATGAATGGTGGTCATTGGAAATCATGGGAATCATCGGAAACGACTTGTCATAATACTTTGCCATCACAAATTGTGGGACAAGTCGTATAAGTGTGAAAGGGGCCTAAAGGAGTTAGTGACAAAGAGGTCATGAATGGCGGTGAGTTTGTTGTAGACAGAGCGGGCGTTCCAGAGGGCACAGGAAAAGGGGAGGCTAGTTTTGGGAAGAAGTGGAAAGGAGACTAAATTGCGTAGATTGTGACTACTGCCAGAGGGTGTGGGGTGATGGGTGTTTTGGGCACAGTTAAATAAGGGGGGCCCAGGGTTTGGGGATATATCTCCAGAGGTTAGGAGAAGCAGAAGAGTAAGGGAGGTAATATGAGCATGATTTAAATGAGGGGACATGCTTCAGTGTCCCAGGGTTTTTTTTAACATGTGGGATTAGAGTTAGAAAGAGGTGATGAGTGCAGTAATAGGGAGAGGGGAGAAGTGAGGGTGATATGTACAGATTGTTGTTACATAAGTTGTACCTGATTATCTGCAGCTATCTGTCCTCTACATCCATTCAAAAAACAGAGTTTACACAGGATCTCTCAGCTTTAAAAAGCAGGGTCACAGAGCTGAAGTTACACTCTACAGATCCTAGTGAGTCCTGATTGGAGGGAATAGACATAGCTCTCTTCACACATCGCACAGAGAACATACAAGAACATGCATAGGCTGTGTGCTGGAGCTCTTGTCCCCCACCACCTTTTTATCTCGTGTTGGGAAAATCTGTCATAAGTGACTAAGGTGGATAACAAAAAGGATGAGGCAGCAGAGAGAAATCACACTCAGTGCTTTGGATAGAGACAAGTACACAGTATAGAAGGATGTGCTTTGTTCAGATTTACAAGCGCTTTAATGGAACTCTTTTCTATTGAGACACGGACCGCATATAAAACTGGCCACAAATTACTTGTTTTTTTGTATGCTTACAATATCAGTTTCCATCTGTACAATTTTCTAACTGTGTAAGATAAAGATAATATTTTAAAAAAAAAAAGGAAAAAAAGCTCTAGATCTGTTCACACATACTACATGACCTTACCATACAAGGCTTCTGTACTAAAGACAATAATACTTCCTCCTACCCATTCCAGCAGAAGGAGCTATGTGGTACATTATCTGACTAAGCTGCACCTGGCTCTCAGGGTAGGTGGATGTATGTGGTGAGCCACACTTTCCATTCACCGTAATATGCAGAACGACCAATAAGATATCAAGATTTGCTTCCACGCTAATGGAGCACAATGGAGCGAGGTTTAAAACAACCAACCCCTTCTTAAATCATGCAAACAACATGCTTTTAAAAAGATACAGCAGAGCAAGCCCTGTGCAGAAAACCAGGTAAAGGAACTGTAGGTGTCAGAGTGATTAATCAAGCACTCTATTGTCCCAGTGCATAATGGAAGACTTAACTGAGAAATCTAGACGATTAGTAGGGGCAACAATGACAGTTTTCTTTTAGGCACCTATAGATGATGTTCAGGGATTTGGAATTGCGGAATAGCAGAAGAGCAGAAGAGCCAGCCATAATCTCCCACTGGTTAACTCCAACGCCACCTTTGTTAAAAATGGAATCAGTGGCCAAGAGCAGTAAACCGTATCCTGAAGACTCACTGCTCTGTGATCCAGCACCAATCCTCTTTCAGGTTAGATAATGCCCATCATCATCCATCCACTTCCTGGAAGCTCAGGATTTGTCATGTGCATGACCCCAGTGGAATTGCTATTGCACTAGCTGGGGCTCACAGTTCCTAGACATCATATGTCAATATGAGAACAAGAAGACTGCAGGAAAAAAAGTGAAGGTATAATTGAATACAAGATTAAAAGTATTATTAAACGCTTTCCACAAATGGAACGCACTTACAGAATTTCCATTCAGGAAGTACAAAAGTACATAGAAACATGGGAATAACAGTACAAGGCAGTGCTAAACTAAATAGGCACAGATAACATTAGCTTTGCTTTGATAGAACATGTGAAGTCCAGTGTATCCCTAGACAAAAACCCGCTAGGCAGGTCAATGTAATGAGAAGAGAGAAGGCAAGAAAGAAAACAGGTAAAAGGAGCAGAGGAACCAGTCCAACCAGTTCCTCCGCAGCCCCACCAGCAGGGTTATAAAGCATAGGTCACAGGTATGATCCCAAGGTGTCAAGTCGAAAAGCCAATCCAGGCGTACCACGTTGATGTCAATTTAAAGTGTTTCTCCTGAATACTCATCGTAAGTTCTTCCATATGCGTCACGTGATTTCATTCAGTCACTTATTCCCTAATACTGGCTCGATTTAAAACGCAAAGTAAAATGCTTTTTCCCAGTCCTCATCTGTGAGTGGCCCAACTCTCTCTCTCCCTCCCCAGTTAAAAATGGTTGATAGTGGAACGCATGTTGAAGTATTATATCATATATAGTTGAGATAGCGTGAGGACAATTCATTTTGCTAATGCAGAAGGCCTCAAAAGAGGTCAGGTCTCTTTGTAGTAAGCCCGATTTGGTTAAATGGCTGCAAAAATGCTTTAGTTAAAAATACGAAAGCCATTTTCCTGGATAATCGGACTTCGGCGTGATAAGTTCATTTAGTAGTAAGAGTCCTGTGTCACCTGTCGCCTGGCAGATTGGGGAGGGAGAACCTGGTGTACATTTGAAGAAAAATGGGATCTGATACCGTGGAGGAAATTGCAGATTGTTCTAGAGTGGTGTAAGCAGGCCCAGTATCGAGGAGATATCCCATTTCCGCAGAATCCAAAACCCGCAATAAGGAGTCAGTCATAAATGAAAGTGTCTGTCCCAGGGGGCAATATAGAGGCTGTGCCCAAGGCAAGGAAGTCAGGGGGACATCGCTCGAGGGTTGCTCAATAGAGACCCAGCGTTTCAAGCCTCAATGAAAAAACAAAGTCAGGACTGTCATCTTGTGGTATAGTTCCATGTGTGGTAGGCCTGCTCCTCCATTCACCTTACGTTTAACCAATATATCATGCCTGATGCATGCTGACGTTTCAGCCAAAGATGGGTGAGACAGTGTATTACAGGATTTTAAACAGTATAGGCACTTATTTTAATGTTTTACATAGCTTTACCTGCAAAAGGGGCCAGCCTGAAATTATTTAGATGGGATTCATTTTCTGATCAATATTCTGATCGCACACGTTCCTGGTAAAATGGCTCATAAAAATATAGTGGGCGCTGCAACGATTACCAGTTGGGTCCTGGAGACATCAAACAATCGAACATATTCGCCAGCACACCATGGATCGTGATTACGATCCATGGGATTCATTTTCTGACTAAAGTTCTACTTAAAAAAACAAACATAAAATACCTTTCCTTAGAGGGCATCTTAAGGCTGCTTTCACAAGGAGTCGCTTTACAGGCGCTATATCGCTAAAAATAGCGCCTGCATAGCACCTGTAGAGCCTCTCCTCTCACTCCAATGTGAAAGCCCACAGGCTAGCAGGACAGTAAAAAAAAGTCCTGCAAGCCGCATCTTTGCAGCGCTGTAGGATCGGTGTATACACTGCTCCTAAAGCTCCCCTGCCCATTGAAATCAATGGGCCGAACGGCCGACAAAGAAACGCTGCAGTGGCTCTTTGTGGACGATTTTAACCCTTTTTCGGCCACTAGCAGGGCTTAAAAACGCCCTGACGAAAAAGTGCTGCAAAAAAAACGGTAAAGCGAATCTAAAAAAAGCGGCGCTTTGCCCACAACGCCTCAGTGTGAAAGAAGTCCAAGGCCTTGATAAGACCAGAAATCATAAAGTTATGATCTCATGCACTACACCATTTCACATAGCACCCTGGTTTCTATCAACATATAGATCTGTGCAAATATAAATCAATTTAATCTTGCACTTTGATTTATTTGGTGGGGTTTGGGGGAACGCACCTTTTCTCAAGTCAATTGAGCCTTTTCATTAGGAACTGTGAAAGAGGCGAGCTGAACTGTCAGTCAAGAATTTGAGGCCACCACCTCTCCACACCTTCCCCATAGAGAAGGAAAAACAAAGCTAAAAAGGGGAGGGTCCTAACCTCCAAGGAGACGTGATGCAAAATAGATCACTTAAATTACCTAAAGTGAGTCTTTCCAGAGAAACGGCATCCAAAATCTTGCCTAGCAATAGAAGCTTTTTTCTATTGTATCTGATTCCCAGCATATCATAGTCATTACAGCCATTTTCACAGCTTCACCCTTGTGGCCCCATATTTTGCATTCCCCAATTTGGGTGGTGCGCCGCTGGCTAGTCCAGCCTCTGCTCTGCTTTTTTAGTGTCTGATGCTGCGTACACACGATCGTGATTCACGGCGGTTAAAAAACCGCCGTGAATCATGACATGAAAAACGAGGGAACGGCTTGTTCCCCCACACACGGTCGTTTTTCCCGTCATTTTTTCTTTTGTCGAGAAAAACGACCGTGTGTAGGCTCTGTGGCAGTGTTTCCCTATGGGAAAACTGCAGCGGAAAAAAATGACGGGAAAACGACGAGAAAAATTAGAGCATGTTCTAATTTTTCACGTCGTTTTTAATGCCGTTTTTCACGTCGGGGAAAAATGACAAAAAGACCACACACGGTCGTTTTTCTTGTTGGAAAAAAAAAATGTAATTTTTCACGACGTGAAAAATGATCGTGTGTACGCGGCATTAAGCTCTGCGGGTTCGTGTGGCCCTTCTTTGCAGTGGACACACTTTCTATTTTCCTGGACCTTTCTGGTTTCGGTGGATGGGTATGCGTTCCAACGATCACGATGGCCCCGCCTTGCCAATGACGCACTTCTGGTCCACCGGGCTCCTCTGCGTTCCAGGCCGACCGGTGTTCTGTCAGAATCGATGACCCGTCAGATTAGGCAACAGAAGTGACGGTCACCACTACCAGATTTGCTCATCTGACAGAACACCTGCAGTCAGAAGAAGTCAGCGGACATCTTAGTACACCCAGCTACGTCTTGAATTTCACAGTAATTTTAGCAATAAAATGAGCGTAGATAAATATAGTGTATTGGCATCTGTGATGCTGTTTGGATGTTACATTTTGAGAGCATAATGGTTTAGTGCTAAGCAGCATGTGGAGTACCAACATGGCCACCGCCACCTTCCTACTGCTGATATCCAGCTTCCTTCAAAATGTAACATCCAAACAGCATCACAGATGTCAACATACTATGCAACCTCAAGTTCAGCAGGGTCAAGACACAGTACTCCAAAAGCCAGGCCAAGGATGACTGCACCGAAAAGCTGCAATCAAAAAAGACAAAGCTTCAGTAGCAATCTAGAGAAGAACATTTTTTGGAGGTAAAAAATTTTTTTAAAGGGAAAAAAAAAAAAAAAAAAAAAAGGTGCTAGCAAAATAAGTTCGTTGTTAACACATAAGAGCTGCAGAAAACACATCCATCCTCCTACAACACTAAAGAAAAACTGAGGTATGTTGGTAGTAGGAGGAGTGTCCAATTCTTCCGTAGGTTGCAGTATAACCTAAAGAATAAAAGGCTTCCTGCATCTTTCAATTGGTGAGAAAAAAAAAAAAGTTGGACTTTAAAGGGTTTTTGCATCCTATGCTTCAAGTTGAAAAAACACCTGACAGTCACTGGTCCCCCCCAGCCCCCCCGTTTTACTTACCTGAGCCCCGAAATTCCCTCAGCGGGGACGCGCTGTCCCTCTCTCCATGGGGTCCTGGCTCTTGATTGGATAGATTGATAGCAGTGCAGCCATTAGCTCCCGCTGCTGTCAATCAAATCCAATGACGGGGGCGGGGCAGAGTCATACATTCGGCAGCTATGGACGCAGAATGAATGACTCGGGAGCGCACCCGCAAGGTAACCCCCCCGGAGAGCGCTTCTCCTAGGGTGTCATCTGATGCGGGGAGGAGCCACGAGAGCCACCAAGGGACCCCAGAAGTTGGTGTTTGGGGCCACTCTGTGCAAAACAAACTGCACAGTGGAGGTAAGTATGATAGATGTTTGTTATTTTTTTATTACATTTTTTTATAATATAAGCTTTACAGCCACTTTAAGTCTTGGCAGGCTGAAAAGTGGGTATTTTTGTGCTTTGCAAACAATGCGCAATTTTAAAAACAGAGCAGCAAACATTGCTTATTTGTGCACAGTGCAATGCTTTATAAAATGGAGCTATTTTTAAACAAGGGACGGATGATCCCATGCCTGAAACCTGCCAAACAGAAAAGGAATAATGATATACTTATCACAGCAAAGTGTTTTGAAGAAAATTAGGGTACCGGTACTTTGTTACATTATTATAAGAGTGTTAGGGATTAGTGCATAATGATAAAAAAATAAAGGGGATAAAAATGCAATAGTTTTGCCAATCCAACAGTTTAGATTTCTCCTGACACTCTTACACTAGTTAGCTTCAGCAGGCCCCACTGCCAATTTCTTGCATTCATTTTTTTCTAATAAGCTTCAGTGTGCCCACTCTAAAATTAGTGAAATACAATGGAGTTGATTTACTAAAACTGAAGAGTGCAAAATTTAGTGCAGCTCTGCATGGTAGCCAATCGGATTCTAACTTTAACTTGTTCAACTAAGCTTTGACAAAAACAAAAAAAAAAAAACCCTGGAAGCCGATTGGTTTCTTTGCAGAAATGCACCATATTTTGCAATCTCCAGTTTCAGTAAATCAACCCCAATTGTTTCTTGGAATTTTTTTGTTTTATAAGACAACGTACTTACCTAGGTCCCGGACAATTTCTTTCACCATGAATTTGAGCATTCCTCGGCTATGCTCGGGGTGCAAGAAAGCCAGAAATTCCTGTTCATTCAAGACTTGATCAGCTGGCGGATTATCTGCTTGGAACCAACGGTCCTTGAGGTTTTCTAGGACTTCTTGTGCTGTGAGAGAATGGATAAATGTAAGTCAAAGTGCCTGCCAACTACAGGAAACATTAATATAACAGGCATGCTGCAAATTCAGCATGCAATGCGAGGTACAAGGGTTCTTCACCTGTGGTCCATGTATGGATTTCAGGGAATCCACGAGGGTCAGATAAAAAATAAACATTATATTAGCGCACAGGAAAAAGTCAACACAATCCTAAAAGATGGAAAACTAGTACCCCCTGGGCAGGTAGTCCTGTTTTATATGGAAAAAATAACATTTGCATTCACTATACAGCCCCTCTCTTGTCCCAATCAATGGTTTCCCTATTGAAAGAAATGCAAGAAAATACACCCTGCCACTGCTTACAATGCCGACCACTAGACATGTGCACACTGAAATATTTCGTTTCGGAATTTCGTTTTTGTCCGAAAAATAAATTTATTTAGTTACTCCCGAAATTCGTTTTTATTTATTTCGTTTTTCGTTAGAAATTGCATTCGTCCGAAAATCTGAATTAATTAAGGTCAAATCTGTCATTGAAGGCTTATGGTGTCTGTCGAATGTTCAAAGAAGATTCGACGGAGCAGTGAAACTGTACGACGCTGCAATCATACATTTCCGGTCGAATGTTCCGCCCACAAGCTATAGAAGAATTCTAATGTTGTATGACTAGTAATAATTATATTTATTCATTACTATTACTAGTCAACCAACATTAGAATTCTTCTATAGCCTATGGGCGGATGCATTTTACCGGAAATGTACGATTGCAGCGTCGTACAGTTTTGCTGCACCGTCAAATCTTCTAACTTTCGATGCTTTGTTGAATCTTCGTCATTCTAGCTATTTTACTGCTCCTCCTCTTTGGTTACAATCAGCCAATAACATTCATCATCAACTTTATTTTTATTTTACTTCCCCCACCCAATTCCAGCAGTGATCTTTTCTCTCTATGTCGAATCTTTTCTCTCTATAATAACAAATCTTTTCTCTCCTATGTCGAATCTTTTCTCTCCTATGTCGAATCTTTTCTCTCCTATGTCGAATCTTTTCTCTCCTATGTCGAATCTTTTCTCTCCTATGTCGAATCTTTTCTCTCCTATGTCGAATCTTTTCTCTCTATAATGTCGAATCTTTTCTCTCCTATGTCGAATCTTTTCTCTCCTATGTCGAACCTTTTCTCTCTATAATGTCGAATCTTTTCTCTCCTATGTAGAATAATCTTGGACTAATAGAGTTAAGGTTAGGCACATTCGACCACAGGTTCGACAGACACAGATTGTTATTGTCAGCTTCACGTCGAATCTCCTATCTATATCGAACTGTTGTAGCAACGAAAACGAAAATAAAGCATTTGTTTATGTCGGATCTTTCGGTTTTCGGATTCTGTGCTTTCGTTTTTGTTTGTTAAAACGATAACGAAAATAGCTGAAATTCGGACGAAAATGCATTCGGACAAAAACGAATGCACATGTCTACCGACCACTAAGCATTACTTGACTCGCTGTTGGCCCATATATTTGTATCATTGCTATCTGCACAACCGCCATCTTGGAGGTAAGGAGAGAGGGAGGGAGGGCGAGAGGGATGGCGATATAGGGAGGGAGAGAGAGCGAGAGGGTGATGCAGAGGGAGACAGACACATGCAGAGGTGGATAATTAAAATGGATATATTTTATGTTTATTCAAAAGATCTTCACCATATCATTGGTGGAAAAATGGAGTACATGAACATTCAAGCAATTTCTGACTGTCTTGTTACATGTAAGCAGTCTCTTGTCACATGAGTATATACACCGATCAGTCATAACCCACATAATATTGAAGAAGTCCCCCTTTTGCTGCCAAAACAGTCCTGACCCGTCGAGCCATGGACATCACTAGACCTCTGAAGGTATGCTGTGGTATCTGGCATCAAGCTGTCAGTAGCAGATCAAGTGGCTAGAATGGCCAAAAAAAAATCCTAAAATAAAAAAGAAGTTATGCTTACCTGCTCCGTTTAATGGTATTGCACAGAGCAGTCTCCTACCTTCTCTCCTGGGGTCCCCTGCTGGCAATGTCCACTCCTCTTCTGCGAGTGCCCCCATAGCAAACTGGCTACCATGGTGACTCTTGTGTGGGCACACTCTCGAGCTGTGCGGCATGCATTTATAGACACACACAGCGTGGCTCGGCCCTGCCCCTAATTTCCTCCTTTTTGGATCTGCTTGACAGCAGCAGGAGCCAAAACAACTACTCAAACATTTTTAACCTTAAAAAAAAAACATTGATCCACCTAAAAGTGGAACTTCCGCTGATCTGCTTCACCCCCCCCTTCGGTGCCACATTTGGCACCTTTCAGCGCCTGGCCAATTAGAAAGTGCAGCACACTTCGCACATGTGCAGTTGGGAACCGGCTGGGAAGTCGAAAGGCTTCACTGCTGGTTTCCCCGTATGACGAATGGCGGAGGCAGCACCCGATAGCCGATCCAAAAATCGGCTGGGGTGCAGACATTGCGGGCTCCCTGGACAGGTAGGTGTCTATATATTTAAAGTCATCAGCTACAGTATCTGAAGCTGCCGACTTCATTTTTTTTTCCCCTAGGCAAAACACCACTTTAATGCAGGGAATGCATCAAGGTAAACTTCAGAACCACTTTAAGTCCTGTAAGTTGTGTGGTAGAGCCTTCATGGATTGGACTTATTCCAGTCTAGAACATCCCATAGATGCTCAATTGGATTGAGATCTGGAGAATTTGGAGGACAAGTGAACACCTCAAACTTTCTGTTGTGTTCCTCAAGCCATTTTTGCAGTGTGGCAGGGCACAATATCCTACTGGAAGATGCCACTGCCCTCAGGGAAAATCAGTTTCCATGAAGGGATGTACTTGGTCATTAATAATGTTTAGGTAGCATTACGTGTGAAGTAACATTCAAGTAAATGGCAGGACCCAAAGTTTCCCAGCAAAACATTGCTCAAAGCATTACACTGCCTCCGTCGGATTGACTTCTTCCCATACTACATCATGGTACCATCTCTTTCCCAGGTAAAATGGCGAAACCCAGTCTGACACTGTTCCCCCAAGAAACATTAGAACAGGCATGCAGAGAGCAACCCAGACAGAAGTCCTAATAAAGTGAAGTGGGTCTGTAGCTTATATTCCTAGATTGGAGATTTATCCATCAATTCCTACATTAAGAGTAATCTTTGTGTGAAAACACAAAGTATTTAAAGTTGACAGATCTGACTAACGCTTCCCCATCAAATTCAAAATTTAAGAAATGTGTCGGCTGTAGTTATGCTTTAAGCAAAAACAGCACATAGATTTAGTGTGGGAGTAGGGATGAGCTCGGTGTTCGAGTCGAACGTACGTTCGACTCGAACATCGGCTGTTCGATCGTTCGCCGAACAACGAACGATTTGGGCCGTTCGCGCCTAATTCGCGGCCCACAATGCACTACGCCATCGCAGTGTCATCCAGGCGCTGTGATTGGCCAAGCATGCACTGTGACCCCGCATGCTTGGCCAATCACAGCGCCGGCAGCGAGGAGAGCAATGATTGACCACAGGCAGGATGCCTGTGGCCAATTATTGCTGAGGGTGTTTAGTACACGCCCCACACTATAAAAGGCCGCCAGCACGGCGGCCTAGTGTAGTGTGTTCCGGAGCAGGGAAAGAGAAGCATAGGCAGGGACAGTGACATTTTTTTTTCTTGCTTAACCTGGATTCCTTTAGTTTAGGGAAAGAGAAGGATAGGTAGGGAGAGTGTCAGTGTGTTTTACTGTGCTAAACCTTGTTTGTAGGGACAGGGAAGGACAGTGAGGGAAATTCTCATTGTGCTATACTGTGCTAAAGCATTCATCATCAACCATCTTTAAAAAAATTAATTTATAGGGACAGAAAACTATAGGTAGGGAGAGTGTCAGTGTGTTTTACTGTGCTAAACCTTGTTTGTAGGGACAGGGAAGGACAGTGAGGGAAATTCTCATTGTGCTATACTGTGCTAAAGCATTCATCATCAACCATCTTTGAAATCCTTGTTTTTTGGACAGTCAGGGAAATTGTCGTTGTGCTATTCTGTGCAAAAGCAATCATCCTCAACCATATTTAAAAATCCTTAAGTAAAGGGACAGAGAAGGACACCTGAAGGTAGCCCTTATTGCTTTTTTCCCCCATCTCCCTGCAGGCCATCCATTAGAATGTCTGGAAGGCAAACAAGGAGAGGCAGACAGTCAGGAGGCAATAAAAGAGGGCAAGCAGGCTCTGTGTCTGGGGGCAACAGTGCTGGTCGTGGACGCGGTGCATTGTCATCAGCACATGGCCATGGGACACGCTTGTCCTTTTCGGCAGCTGGACATGTTGAGCCACATCATGCCGAAGACTTGGTAGAGTGGATAACCAAGCCCTCCTCCTCCTCCTCATCCTCTCACCCAGGCTCAGGGTACTGGCAAAGCAGCTGACAAAGCGTCCTCTTCCCTGGTATCAATGTCAGACTCATCATCAGTCACTCCTTCCCTAGACCCACCATGTCCTCCTCCTGAGGAGTCCCCCGAACTGTTTGAGCACAGTGTTGGGTACATGCTCCAGGAGGATGCCCAGCGTTTCGAAGGGTCTGATGATGAAACCCAGCTAGAGGAAGGCAGTAGCGTGAGAGCAGACAGAGGGGATGCTCAAGAAGGACACCAATCTGGCAGTCATGTTCCAGCAGCTGCAGCATACTGCCAGATTGGCTCCAGTGATGAGGAGGGAGGGGATGATGAGGTCACTGACTCCACGTGGGTGCCTAATAGGAGAGAGGAGGAGGAGGAGGATGAGGAGGAGGCACATCTCCAACGAGGCAGGATGCCCTTTGGTGGCCAGCGTAAGGGCAGTACACCGACGGAATCACACCGCAGAGCTCCGCCTGTGCAGGGCGCTGCCTCTGCCCGTCATTCAAAAAGTTTTGGTGTGGGCCTTTTTTGAGGCTAGTGCATCAGATCGCACAGCTGCTGTTTGCAACATATGTCTCAAGCGTATATCACGTGGCCAAAACATCAGCCGCTTGGGTACCACATGCCTGACCAGACATATGTTGACCTGCCATGCAGCTCGTTGGCAAGCCTACCTCAAAGACCCACACCAAAGAACAAAGCGGACCTCTCCTTGCACCGCATCAGCTGGGATCTCCAACCCCACTATAACTTCAGTCCTCTCTGAAACATGCACTGAGAGGAATGAAGGTGTAGAATTAGGTGTGTCACAGCCAAGTACTTGCGGCCACTCTGCTAGCAGTACACCGACGTCCGATTCTAGCAGGCAAATTTCCCTGCCCCAGCTGCTGGACCGTCGAAAGAAGTTCACTCCCAGCCATCCACATGCCCAGCGGTTGAATGCTAGCTTGGCTAAATTGCTAGCGCTTCAACTGCTGCCTTTTCAGTTGGTAGACTCGCCCCCCTTCCGTGAGTTTGTGCAATGTGCGGTTCCTCAGTGGCAGGTTCCCAAACGCCACTTTTTCTCACGGAAGGCTATTCCGGCTCTCTACCGGCATGTGGAAGGCAATGTCTTGGCCTCGCTGGACAGGGCGGTCAGCGGTAAGGTGCATATTACCGCTGACTCATGGTCCAGCAGGCATGGACAGGGACGTTACCTTTCTTTCACGGCCCATTGGGTCACTCTTTTGGCAGCTGGGAAGGATGCAGGACAAGGTGCAGTAGTGTTTGAGGTTGTTCCACCGCCACGCCTCCAAAATGCTACTACTGGTTGTGACACACCTCTCTCCTCCACCCCCTCCTCCTCTTCTTCCTCCATGGCCTCTTCCTGTGCTTTGTCCTCTGAACCAGCGGTGCTCCGTAGCCGTTCAAGGGGCTACGCAAGCAAAAAGATGCCATGCCGTGCTTGCGCTGGTGTGTTTGGGGGACAGAAGCCACACTGGGGCAGAGGTCCTGTCTGCTCTGCAGGGCCAGGCCGAGAGGTGGTTGACGCCACGCCAGCTTAAGCCAGGAATGGTGGTTTGCGACAATGGCACCAACCTCCTCTCCGCCCTCCGACAGGGACAACTGACCCATGTGCCCTGTGTGGCTCACGTCCTTAACCTGGTGGTGCAGCGGTTCTTGGGCAGGTACCCGGGCTTACAGGATGTCCTGAGGCAGGCCAGGAAAGTGTGTGCATTTCCGCAGATCTTATAATGCCAGTGCTCGCCTGGCTGAGCTGCAAAAGGAGTTGAACCTGCCCAAGAACCGCCTTATATGTGACATGCCCACCAGGTGGAACTCAACGTTGGCCATGCTGCAGCGGCTGCACACGCAGCAGAGGGCCATCAATGAGTACCTGTGCGACTACGGCACCAGGACAGGGTCAGGGGAGCTTGGTTTTTTTTCTCCACGCCAGTGGGGCATGATCAGGGATGCATGCACTGTCCTGGCACCATTTGAGGAGGCCACGAGGATGGTGAGCAGTGACAGTGCATGCATCAGTGACACTGTACCTCTTGTCCACCTGTTGGAGCACACGCTGCGTGGAATAATGGACAGGGCACTTGAGGCAGAACAGAGGCAGGAAGAGGAGGACTTCCTTGCCTCTCAAGGCCCCCTTTACCCAGACAGTGTTCCTTCTGTCCCACCCATCGCACAGGAAGAGGAGGAGGAGGAGGAGGAGGAGGAGGAGGAGGAGGAGGATTGTGTCAGCATGGAGGTGGAGGCTGGCACTCAGCATCATCAGCAGCAGTCTTTTAGGGATGATTTACAGTCCCAAAAAAACAGTGGACTTGTACGTGGCTGGGAGGAGGTGGCTGCGGATCATGTCGTCCTTAGTGACCCAGAGGACTCCGGACCGAATGCCTCAGCTAACCTACGCTGCATGGCCTCCCTGATCCTGCAAAGTCTGCGGAAGGATCCTCGTATTCTTCGGATCAAGGAGAGGGACCATTACTGGCTGGCCACTCTCCTTGATCCACGGTACAAGGGTAAGGTTGCGGACCTTATGTTACCGTCGCAGAGGGAGCAGAGGATGAGACAACTCTGGGAGGCCTTGCAGAAAGGTCTGTGCAACACGTTCCCAGAGACTGGGAGGTTACAAACTCCTGGTCCTGGACAACGAGTTGCTGAGGCTTCGGCCAGTCAAAGAAGGAGCGGTGGGGAAGGTGGCCGTCTGACCGATGCGTTCAGACAATTCTTTAGTCCGCAGCCCCAAAGTATGATCGGTTCCAGCAACCATCGCCAGCGTCTGATAAACATGGTGCAGGAATATCTAGGGGCAAGGTCAGACTTGGACACCTTCCCCACCGAAAATCCTCTGGCTTACTGGGTCTTGAGGATGGATCACTGGCCAGAGCTTGCACAGTATGCAATTGAGCTACTGGCCTGTCCTGCATCCAGCGTTCTTTCGGAACGCACATTCAGTGCTGCTGGAGGATTTGTCACGGATCACAGGGTGCGCCTGTCCACCGACTCGGTTGATCGACTGACTTTCATCAAGATGAACCAGTCTTGGATCACCACCAGCTACCACACACCTGATGCTGGTATAACAGACTAATTGATTTTAACATGTCACATCCCTTCAAGACTGATGCTGATGCCGAGTGCCTGTGCTGTTATGTTGACTGGCTATCCTCCTCCTCCGAGTCCTCAATGATACGATTGATGATGATAGCTTGGAAGATCATTTTTGTTTATGGGTGCCACCACCAGTGCCTAACGCCCAATTTTTCAGCCCCTGTTTAACAGGGGCGTGTAATTACAATTTTTGAAGCAATACTTTGCAACAGGGCTCATTGCTGTGCTCCAAGTACAGTATCTGTGAGGGGTTGCAGTGTTGTGCCACCAGTGCCTAAGGCCCAATTTTTCAGCCCCTGTTCAAAAGGGGCATGTAATTACAATTCTTGATCTAATAATTCACAGCAGGGCCCATTCCTGCACCCACCAAGAGTAACTCTGAGGGCTTACAGTGTTGTGGCAACGCCACCACCACCACCACGAAAGGCCCAATTTTTCAGCCCCTGTTCAAAAGGGGCATGTAATTACAATTCTTGATCTAATAATTCACAGCAGGGCCCATTCCTGCACCCACCAAGAGTAACTCTGAGGGCTTACAGTGTTGTGGCAACACCACCACCACCACCACCACCACCACGAAAGGCCCAATTTTTCAGCCCCTGTTCAACAGGGGCATGCAATTACAATTCTTGATCTAATAATTCACAGCAGGGCCCATTGCTGCACCCACCAAGAGTAACTGTCAGGGCTTACAGTGTTGTGGCACCAGCATCACCATTAAAGGCCCAATTTTTACTACCACTGTTCAACAATTATATGTAATTACAATTCCTGATATAATAGTTGACAGCAGGGCGTTCCAGCACCAACCAAGAGTAACTGTGAGTGCTTACAGTGTTGTGCCAACACCAACAACTAAGGGGCCTATTTCTGCAGAGTATATACGGCAGGTCCCTACTTTCAAACATCCAACTTACAAACGACTCCTACTTGCAAACGCAAGAAGACAACAGGAAGTGAGAGGAAATCTACCCCTAGGAAGGAAAATTCTCTCCTGTAAGAATTAATATGGGAGAAAGGTGTCTCCTCTGTACTGATGCTTTATCACCAATCCTTGTTTCAAGAAAAACACCACATTTCAAAAACAGTTGTCATTGGGACGGAAAGTGAGGTGAAATGTTCTGAACAGGGGCACAGACAGCAAAACAAATGTTACAGGGGTGATAACCCTTACCTATGTTTTCCAAAAAGTTTAAAAATAGATTTTTGGGCTGGAGCTACACTTAAACAATGTACCTGTTCAAAATTACAAACAGATTCTACATAAGAACAAACCTACAGTCCCTGTCTTGTATGCACCGCCTGTATACGGCTGTTCAGAGTATATAGGGCCTTTTTTATTTCATGTGCGGGGTTCCCCTTAATATCCATACAAGACCCAAAGGGGCTGGTAATGGGCTGGGGTAGGGGGGGGGGTGATGGGGTAGCTATGCCATTTTTCTTAAAGATTTTCATCCATATTACCGGGACCAGACATTACATTAAAGCCGCAAGCAGTTTTAAATGGCTTTTTTTTCCTTTAGAAGTGTCATTTTGTGCAGGGACAGTTCTAAACACGGGAAACACGTGGCACTTCACAGGCATACTTTAGACACCCCCCAGGTACGATATTTAAAGGAATATTTGACTTTTTTTTTTTCACTTTATGCATCATTAAAATGACTGCTCCCGAAAAACGACCGTTTTTAAAACTTCTTTTTGCATTGATACATGTCCCCTGGTGCAGAACCCGGGTTCCCAAACCCTTTTTAGGACAATAACATGCATAATAGTTGTTATAATTAGCACTTTAGAATTCGAACGTTCGCATCCATTGTATTTAATAGGGTTCTAATGTTCGTACGAACTTTCGGTCCGTTCGCGGGTTCTGGTGCGAACCGAACCCGGGGGTGTTCGGCTCATCACTATGTGGGAGACAGGATTGATCTATAAAAGATATAAAAGTAAAATGAATACACTTTAATATGCCCCCTTATATCAGATGCTTCTGGAAAAAAAAACACAGCAATGGGAACATAACTTCAAAAGAATTACAATCCCACACCTTTTACCGCTTTCCCTTCTCTTTAGGCTTTATGTAAACGGATGTTTTTACAACCTCTCCTGAACGATTTAACTTGAGAAAGTAACCCACGTTTAAAACGCCTGTTTTGCCACGTTTAGCGTTAGAAAAAACAAAAAAACGCCTGTAAATGAAACGTGGCTAACCGCGAGTTTGGTGCTTGAAATGCCTCTAAACTCAGCTTCTGAACCTTGCGTTCCAAAAAAAGCCTCTAAACTCAACTGCCTAGAAACGACCCTGTGTACATGTACTGATAAGATAACAGAGGAGAGTTCAGGAGCAGTTGAAAAAAAATGCCCAACTGCTCCTAATGCCCCGTACACACGTTCCGATTATCGGATGATAAAAATCGCTTTCAGAGCGATCGTTCGATAATCTGATCGTTAGTACACAGCTTTCGACAGCCGATCAAGACAGTCCGTCCAACCAAATCCGAAGGAGCAAACACGAAAACTTTGCTCGCACAACAGCCCGTCGTACGACAATTGTGTAATCAGTACAGTATTCGTCAGATAAAAATCGATCGACAAACACTACGCATGATTGGATACACGAAAATAACCCGGAAGGAGATTGGATAACGTAAATAATGTTCGTACCGCGAAAATGCTCCTATATACGAACAGAAACTCGCCTGTAGCCGATTATAATTTTCCCCTGTAATCATTCAGGTCTTGAAAACTCCTTCCTGTCGTCAAGTAACGGAGCGTGGTTATTAGCCGTTGTTCTGGGCTAATAGATTCACGCATGGGTGTATCTTTTTTGGTGATCAATGGTGTGACAGCTTGCAGTAGATTTTGGAAAATGTGGTCATTCATTCTTAAAAAAATCCTATAATCGTCTGGATTGTTCTCTTGCAACTCTTTGAGAAGAGACATATGGGAGTATTTTTGACGGTCCAGCAGCCATTGCTTGGACCATGTCCTTTTTTTTTTTTTTTCATAACGTTCTGTATAGCCAATATCCCCAGCATGGCAATAGGCAGTGCTGGGTCCTGCATACTTTCGTTCGTTCAGTGAACAAACGTTTGTACAGGAAAGTTCCGGAGAACACGAATGTGCCTGTACGCTACGTAGGGATAGACGCAAGGCGCGTCAGACACAGGGGTCACACGTATTTGACATTATTTCCCATACGTTGCTACGCACACCGGAATCGTACGACAAAAATCTAGCGCACATTTTTCATTATTGGATTCGATATTTGCTTAATGCAACTACAGTCGGACGATCTGTCGTACGATAATCTGATCGTGTGTACGGGGCATAAGGCTCCATGTACACGGGACGCTAGTCCTCTGAACGTTTATTTTGAAAGCTTGAAACCGGCGTTTAGAAACGCCCGCTTAGCCGCGTTTTCATGCCGCGTTTAGCCGCGCTTGCGTCTAGAAGCATTTGAAAAAAATATATATATATTTTTTTCAAATGACCAAAAACGTCTATAAACGAAACGCAGCTAAACGCGGGTTACCGCGTTTGGCATCTGAAACGTCGGAAACTTCGGCGTCTGAACTCATTTTTTTGCCTTCAAAGAAAGGCTGTTAAATGCAACTGCCTAAAAATGACTGTAAACGAACCTGTGTATATGTACACATAAAGATAACATTGAATAAGTTCAGGGACAGTTGAAAAAAGCCTCCAACTGCCTCTGAACGTCCGTTTAGCAGCAGCAGTGTACATGGGGTCTTAAACACAAGGCTAAGGCCCGGTTCACACAGGGGCGGCACGACTTCGGGGGCGACCTCGGCGGCGCGATCTCAAGACGACTTGAGATGCCCGCCGAGGCGATTTGCATAATTACTTCTGTATAGAAGTCAATGCAAGTCGCCCTGAGTCGCCCCCAAAAGAAGTACAGGAACCTTTTTCTAAGTCGGAGCGACCCGAGTCGTTCCTATTAGAACGGTTCCATAGCACAGACTGGGACGCGACTCCTCAGGCGACCGAGACGCCTGAGGAGTCGCCCCTGTGTGAACCGGGCCTAAAGAGATTTTGTTTTGTGTCCGAGTTGTTATGATGACACAAAATGCATGTACAAGAAACGGAAACGACACCAACATGTTAAAAAATGTTTTCAACACCATACAGCCAAAGAAAGCAAGTGGCTGGTGACAAAGCCTTCCTTACAAATCCTCTGCCTTCAAAAAGGCACCTCAGCTAAAGAAAAAAAAAAAAAAAAAAAGTCAACGTTTATGGGGGTGTATGATAAAATTTACTTTCACCATGTGCAATATTAATGGGAAAGATGTGCATTTTGTAAACATCCACATCTCAGTTTGTAAGTGTGAGGCTGCAGTGGCACGAAAAATGCTCAGAACTTACTTGAATGTAACATATGCTGATAATTAGAATGCAAAAGTGTACAAAAATTATCAAGAGATGGCCCAACTCCATCGTGGACCAGAAGATTAGGGCCCTCTTGCTTGTCTCCTGCATGCCGTGTGCTTGCCTGTCATCCACACATACAATCTCTAGTATATTTTTCTGCTCAGTGGCCTCACCTCTGTAATAAGGTAAGGGGAGATATGCATGGAGTGGATCCATATGTATAGACTGGGCAATTTTATTTGTACGCTGGTTTGTGTATTACCTACTCATGCACCCTGTGGGACACACAATCCTGAGCACTGCATACTACCCACCACTGATCTCTGCACTATATACACTTTACATTGCATACTTCTGGCCAAATTGTTTTGCATCTCAAAAGCTGCCGGTTGCCAAGCACACACTGATTATTTTAGGAAGTTCTACAGTAGGTTGAAAGGCACATGCAATGGGAGAGTTTCAGTTTTTACAAACTAAAAGAGAAGTATGGGTTTCTTTTTGTTAGCTTCAGCCTATTCCCTATGAGCTGCTAATACATTAAAATCTTTCCAGCCCTAAGAGAAGTCCACCTTTTCTGTTAAAATCAAGGTAAATACTTGGGGGAGGGGCTACAGTCTTCTCTGGATTCTTATGCCGACAATCTTGTCAGGATCCACTGCCTCTCATTTCTCCTCTGTTTGATGGACATCGCCCCCCCCCCCCCCCCTCATCTCAGATTAATTCTCACAGACAGCCTCTATATGCACCAGGTAAAAACGGCGGTGCAACACAGCAGTTTGAAGATGGAGGCTGTCTTAAGAGAATCAATCTGAGCTGTGTGAGAGGAGGAGGGAGGGGAGAGGAGCTGTGCTTAGACTGTGCAGTAATGGGATATGAGAAGGAACCCAAGGGGTAGAGCTTCCATGGAGGATGGGGGGCACCTCCCCTTAGATCCAGACACATCTATACCATTTATGTAATTTCCACTTTGCAGCGGAATAGCACACGGTCTGAACTTGTTTACTGTTCAGTAGTAGTGGTGGTCACATCTCCCAGTGGAGGAGGGACAGAAAGAGGGGGCAGATTGCTGAAGTTGTAACCGCCCCCTCTAAAATTTCAAAACAGCAAAACGGACAATTACTGGGACCTACATGACAGATAAAAGTACCCCTGCTGGAAAAACAAAAGAAGAGAGGAAAGAAATAACAACTGATTCATGATTATGGTAATATTTTAAATTTAGCTTATCCTATACTGTGGCATATGTATGCTGTGTATACAGTGAGCAGGCTCAAGATTTGGGCTCTCCCACTGGTACAACAATTTGACTATACCCACAATTAGCACAGTGCTCTACTTGTGTCACTTTACTACTATGCTCCAGGCAATGGGGGTGAGGTTTGGCCAGTAGCCTTCCCACGCGTAGAGGATTCTGAGACATGTCACACGTTCTGCATTTCTGGTCCTGCAGGCTTCTGGGATGTGATGTTCCAGAAGGCTATGGGCAGGCGTAGGGTACATCACTCAGAAATAAAGTAGTGAGAAGGTTAGAATCAATTAGAAGGAAAAAAAAAAAGAGTTGAAATGATTCTAAAGGCAGAAGGTTTTAAATCTTAATGCAATCTATGCATTGAAATAAAAAACCTTCAGTGTGCAGCAGCCCCCAAATACTTACCTGGGCCCCATCTCGATCCACAAGTGCCTTGGCCATCCTGGACTCTCCCTCCTGATTGGCCGAGACACAACAATGGCGCCATTGGCTCTCGCTGCTGACAACGCAAGTTAGCCAATCAGGATAAAAAGATAAAAAACCTTTTGCCTTTACATCCACTTTAATGCATTCTCTGGAGAGAAAAAAAAGGACACCTTTCCATGTCAGCTTCCTCCCAAGCCCCCCAAAACCCCCCCAAATACTTACCCGAGTCTGATCTTGATCGAGTGCTGTGTCCGTTTAGTGCTGCTCTCCTCTCCCCTCTCCTACAGGAGGCTTGGCAGAAAGTGGGCGCCATTGGCTCCTGCTGCTGTCAAACAACTTCTGTGAGTGGAGCGAGGGGCAAAGCTGAGACACAAGATGTGTTTCAATAGACGCACAACAGTGTGGCTCAGGATCAATCCCGCACAAGTGCCCCTAAAGCAAGCAGCTAGCTATGGGAGCATTCTGGGAAAAGGAGGAGCCAAGACCGTCAGCAGGGGACCCCAGAGGAGGAGGATCAGGGCTGCTCTGTGCAAAACCATTGCACAGAGCGGGTAAGTAAGACATGTTTGTTACTATACAAATAAAAAATAAAACCTTTAGGTTACTTTCACACTGGGGCGGGGTGGTTAGCGGCAAAGCACCGCTAGTTTTAACAGCGCTTTAACGTTGTTATAGCAGCGCTTTTCGACCACTAGCGGGCACTTTTACCCCCTGCTGGCGGCTGAATAAAGGGTTAAAAGCACCCCCAAAGCGCCGCTGCCCATTAATTTCAATGGCAGGGGCATTTTAGGAGCCCCAAAGATGCTGCTATAGAATCACTTTAAGATAGATCCTGATCCACAAGCACCAATATACAGTGTGGTTACAGTGGAGCCAAACCAATGTAAACAGCAGAATGAGTGACTCAATGACACAGGAGTATGGATGTTCAAGAAGAATGAAATATTATATGTATAATATATATAACAAGAAGAATATATGGATATAGCTACATTTAGGCTTCATGTACACAGGACATTTGAAAACCTTCTGAACACTGGAACTTGACAGCTAGTAACCGATGGTTAAAAACGTCCGTTTTGCCAATTTTACATGCCGAGTTTATGCGTCTCTCGCTCTCTTTTTGCAGGAAAGTCTGTTTTTTAACATTGAAAATGGTCAGAAATGATTCTCCACTTAACCCACTCAGAGACCGCCCACCGCATATATACTGCGGCAGGGCGGTTCTATTGTGCGAAACAACGTACCTGTACGCGGTTTCGTGCACAAGATACTGTGGGAGCGCACGTGCACACTGCACGGCGGGGGAGCCAATCAGCGGGTCCGGCCGACTCAATGTCCGGCCACCCGCAATCGCTCCACAGGGAGGCAGAATGGGGATCTGCCTATGTAAACAAAGCAGATCCCCGTTCTGACAGGGAAGTACACAGAGATCATCTGTTCCTAGTAATCGGGAACAGCGATCTTTGTGTTGGTCCTAACAGTACTTCCCCCACACAGTTAGTAAACACACTGAGAAAGTACGAGCAGAAAGTAAAAAATATATTTTTTTTTTTTCAAAATTGTCTTTTTTTATTTATAGCGCAAAAAACTTAAAACCGCAGAGGTGATCAAATACCACTAAAAAGAAAGCTCTATTGGTGGCGGAAAAAAAGGGCAATTTTATTTGGGTGTATCCTTGCACGACCGCTCAATTGTCAGTTAAAATAACGCAGTGCGTATCACAAAAAATGGCCCGGTCATTAGGGGGTAAATCCTTCCAGGGCTGAAGTGGTTAAACAAGATTACGATTGCTTCTTTGGAACCATTTGTCTTTTTTTATGTTTGTTTTCTACGTTTCTTTTTTTTCTTGCCATGTGGAATATAACGCCCCCCTTCTTTTTTGTATACAGTGGAACCTCGGATTGCGAGTAACGCGGTTAACGAGTGTTGTCTCGCAAAACGAGCAGGATTCTGGCCAAAGTGGTGTGCAGTACCGCGTTTGGCCTGAGGTGGGGGGGGGGCACCGGAGTCGAACGGTGCCGCTCGTAGCCATTCGGAAATGATCGGAAAGACTCAGTTCCCGAGCCTTTACAATTTTTGCCGAGGTCAGCCGAGCTGTCCTCTGGCCTTTCCGGCTGTTTCCGAGGCTCTCCCCACCCCTGGCCACATGCGGTATTGCATGCCATTGAAGTCAATGCGGAACTAATTATTTTCATTTTCATTGTCTTCAATGGGGAAACTTGCTTTGATATGCGAGTACTTTGGATTACAAGCATTCTCCTGGAACGGATTATGCTCGTATTCCGAGGTTCCACTGTACCAGATTTGTGATTGTACACATGGGGCTGTTGAGATATATGTGACCCCTGACCATGCATTATTGGCACTTTTTTTTTTGTAATGTTCTTTTCATGTTATTTTTTATTTTTATTTTTTTATAAAAAAAAAAAAAAAAAAGAGAGAGATGATTCCCTATTTAAAACGTCTATAAACTAAAATGCTTTTGAATGCAAGTTACCGCGTTTAGATGCGTTTACATGCTGTTAGGCCTCATGTACACTGCTGCTGGTAAACAGACGTTTAGGAGCAGTTGGGCATATTTTTCAACTGCTCCTGAACTCTCCTCTGTTATCTTATCAGTACATGTACACAGGGTCGTTTATAGTCGTTTCTAGGCAGTTGAGTTTGGAGGCTTTTTTTGAAAGCAGTTTAGAGGCATTTCAAGCACCAAACGCGGCTAAACGCGGTAACCCGCATTTAGCTGCGTTTTGTTTACAGGCATTTTTCGCTATTTAAAAAAATAAAACTATCGGCCCTAAACACAAGTTTTTGCTTTAAAAAAAAAAATGCCTCCAACCTCAACTGCTTCTAAACTGCTATAAACACGCCTGAGTGTACATGTACCCATAAGATAACATTGGGGGGAGTTCAGGGGCTGCTGAATAAAATGCCCAAATGCTCCTAAAACGTCCGTTTACCAGCAACAGTGTACAGGGGGCCTAAGGACCCTTTCACATGTGTGGACCGTATGTCTGTTTGTCATCCATCCGTTTTCGGATGAAAAACGGATATACATGTATCCCTATGGGATAGCGGATGTCATCCGCTGACATCCGATCGCATCAGTCTCCACTATGCTCCGTTTCTGATGACAGAGGAAAATCCTATATTTTTACATCCGTCTGCGAATCGGATGAACACGGACAGACGGTCCGTGTTCATCCGATCCCCCCATAGAGAGCGGAGATCTGACTGGTCCGTCTCTGCTAACGATCCCCGCTGAGAAAGCAGATGTTTAAACACGGATCATCACGGGATCCGCATATGTGAAAGGGCCCCAAGTAGGTTTTGTCTGTCTGCAATATAATCTTCTAGGTAACCAGTTTCTTTCCGCAAAATAAATACCTAACAGCAGCTTAATCTGCTTTCACCCAAAACAGGTTCTAGTGTAATAGTGGTAGATATGCTGAGCTGGGACAAGCAATAGTGGGGATATTCTATTCCCATTACTTACATTCTATTCTATGACATAATGCATTTGTCATTGCTGTATTAATTTTTTTTTTTTTTTTAATGATTCCTACACCAGAAAAGTAAATACCAAACGGAAAGATGGAGAAATGCAATTGTAATAAATAATAAAAAGGAGAGAGGAAACATACTCTCTTCATCAATCTTCAATTCCTCATTGTTCTTCACCTTTTCTGCAACCTCTTCTTCATTGAAACCCTTGCTGGCAAGAAACTTGATCTTATACTCATCCCAAGACACATGTCCTGCAAACCAAACAATGTGACGTTTAATAAAGGGCATTCAACCATTGAGAGAAAAGTGCAGTCACACAATGTGTATTACTTAAAATAAGTCATGCTGCTAATATTTCCAGAGGCACCAAGTGAAATCAATCAGCGAATTTCTAATGTCTTCCATATTAAGTATAAAGTAATGAGTCACACTTGATAATTTATCCGGACACCAAGCAATCCAAGGAGACAGCCTCGCAGCACAAGCGTGGTCTGTGTTTTTTGTGCGTTTCATGAAACACATGCACAATTGTGCATTAATGAAATGCGTTAGTGTATATACAGTCCACAGCCAAACTCAACGATCAGTAAAGATTGCTTTGTGTATTTCTTCCAGATCTGTGCAGTAATCCAGTGTGAAACTTTGCCACTGTACAGGAGCTTCCGGTCATAAAGACCGGTCACTGCTGCTCTCTCCTTGTGCAGGATGACTGGTCTTGTCTCCGCCCCCTCTTGTAGTTTTCTGCATTCTGTAGTGGGTGGAGCTTGCTGGGTCTCCCTTACAGCTCTACTCTCTGCACAGCTTGGGTACAAGTGCAGTAATGATGTCACTGCTACTTTTAACAAGGTAATATCTGAGTTTGGTGGGAAAATAGTGTAGCGCTGATAATGTGAGTGTGTAAAAGGATTACTCCTGGGTGGTGAGAAAAACTCAAATTACACAATAAAAAACCTTAGTGAATAAATATCAAAATAAAAAAAGAGCATATGTGCATGACACACTATAGATAATATGTAATGAAGTCCCTGGGTTTGGGTTTGCAAAGGCATTTGGTGCTCACAAAATAGATGCATACCCTTTGTGGGGATTGAGTGATATATTTAGGTTAGTGTTTTTGTGCCTAGCTTTGAAACGACCCTATTGGTTTGCTCAAGCTGGGTAAAAGGAAGGAAGCTCATTATAATGCCGCATACTTGGCATGCTTTCACTCCCACCTAGCATATGCAGTCTTATATTTTAGCTTTAAAGCCAATTTGCACTCCCTGGTTCCTCCCTCTTAAAAAAAAAAAATTGCATTACATTCGTTATC